>JBBCBC010000029.1:27203200-27728044 GCA_037126765.1 Stenogyne calaminthoides | reverse complement strand
AGACATTTTTTTAATGTTTAACAATTGAGAGAGAGATGTATGAGTTGTGCATTTTAGTTTGCATGGACAGGTCGATATATAGCTTTTTTTTTAGGTCTGATCAATTTAAACCTCCTAGATTTTGTGATATTTATTACATGAGATTTTGGCGATTCCTTTTTAATGGTCATTACCATCTCATTATTTAGGCAAAAAATTATAAAAATAATTGTTTAATTTTTAAAAATATTACTAAAAGAGTATTACTCATTCTATCCTGAATTTGTTTTTATATTCTCACTATTCGAGCGTTTTATAATTATGTGTATATCTTGCAAAAAGAATTTCCATAAATTCCACACTCACAACCTAGACATTAACTTTAGAATTCTGAGCAATCTAAAATGGGACGAGAGGGTACAATACACGCACTATTGGAACGAAATTGTATTTCTTCCGTGAAAAAGATATGCCAATAATTTAGCAACTAATGCAAAAAAATTACCCAGCTAGTTTGGAGTCTTTGGACAGCTTTATCCTATGATATTATTTTGTTAATATCATTTTCTTTTTTAAAAGTTGAGAATTTTTGTACAACTATGGGCTTGGCTCATGGACACTGTTATAACTGATGCGAGAAAGATATAAAAACGATAAATAAACCGAATAAACCGACACCGAAATTTTACGTGGTTCACTAACAATTTGTTAGCTACGTCCACGGACAGAAGAGGGGATCTCATATATTATTCGTAAGCCAAACAACAATATACAACTCAAATGGGAATATAAATAATAATCCCTAACTGATTGGGCCTAAGTTAATAAGCCCAAAACCGACCAGGCCTAAATTAATAAGCCCAAAATCAAAACCAACTGATGCACCAAACTAACTGGGCCTAAATTAATAAGCCCAAACCGAAACCGACTGATGCACTTGTATCAAAGAGACTTGGGCTTCTTAAATAACATTAGGAAGTTTCTTCACCTTTTTCCACAATCCGATGTGGGGATGTAATATGACTTTTATAGGATTATGAAGTCCTCCAACTTTGATACAATCCGATGTGGGATAAAACAAACTTCTTTATTTTACACAATTCTAACAAATCTCCACCTTGGTAAAATAACAGAAAACTTCATTGTCTCCACCTTGATTTGAATCCTCTCACAGATCAACAGATGTACCAGATGCACCATAAAAGTGTCAGACGTACAAGCAACTCCTCGTACACAGATTTTCCCCCAAGACTGGGCAACTAACAACTTGTAATATTTAACAAGTTCAAACAATGTTGGAACTTGTTATTTGAAACCGCTTAGTGAACATGTCATTTGGGTTATCGCTAGATCCCAACTTTTTTTACTTTAACCCTCTTCTCACTTCTCGTAAAATGATACCTATCATCAATATGTTCCGTTCTCTCATGATGAACTTGATCCTAAACATATTGCACTCAAACTGTCACAGAATACAGTTGCATAATCATGATGTAGACCAAGATCACTAACCAGCCCTTTCAACCAGATTCCTCTTTCGTTGCTTCAAATAAGGCGTATGCTCTGCCTCAGTAGTAGACAAAGTAATCAGAGGGTCGCAAAGTTGTCTTCCAACTTACAATGTAACCACCAACAAAAAAAAAAGAATAATCGGCCATAAACCTTCTATCATCAACATCTCTCGCGATAATCGGAATCACAAGAGCTCTAAACTAAACAATTCAGTATCACCTCCATAAATGAGACCGACATCGATGTATTTTAAGGTACCAAAATATCCTCTTCACAACCGCCAATGTTTCCTTTCGAGGTTGAGCCATAAACCTGCTGACAACACTAACAGCATGTGCAAGATCAGGTCTAGTACAGACCATAGCATACATCAAACTCTCTCTTTGCCAGACTAGCATAGGGAACCCGAGACATGTCTTTTTTCTCAAAGAAATTAGGGAAAAAGCAATAAACAAATGAATATTTGCGAGACTTGAGTATCAATAGGTTTAGTCAGAGACATACCAAACCTTGATAATATCTTCAATATAATCCTTTTATGAAAGGAAAAGCTTCTTCTGAGTTATATCCCTATGAATCTCCATTCCCAATATTTTCTGGGCAGCACCTAAATCCTTCATCTCAAACTCACACTGAGAAGACCTTTTTGCTTCTGAATATCTGACTTGTTCTTTGCAAACTATCAAAGATATCATCAACATATAAGACCAAGTAGATAAATGAATCATCTTCCAGCTTGTTGTGATACACACAACTATCATACGGACTCCTGTTGTAGCCAAGATGTGTCATATAACCATCAAATCTCTTGTACCACTGCCTTGGAGACTGCTTCAGCCCATATAAGGACTTCTTCAATTTGCAAAACGTGCTCTCTTCTTTTCGGGGAACTTGGAAACCATCTGGCTGGGTCATGTATATCTCTTTATCCAACTCTCCGTGTAGAAAAACTGTCTTCACACCGAGTTGTACAAGTTCCAGGTCCTAATGTGCTACCATTTGAAGTAACACTCTAATAAAAGTATGTCTGACCACAGGTGAGAAAATCTCGTCATAGTCTACTCTCTCTTTCTGATGGAACCCCCTAGCAACGACTCTTGCCTTATACCTGATACCCTCAGCAGGTGATATTCCTTCCTTCTTCTTGAAGACCCACTTGCATGTAATAATCTTTCTCTCCGGAGGCTTCTTGACTAACTCCCAAGTCATATTCTTGTGAAGTGACTCCATCTCATCTCCCATGGCAACAAGCCATTGGGTAGACTCTGTACATGTAACAACTTCTTTTTAGGTGGATGGTTCATGAGAATCCACATCTTCAGCAACCTGTAATGCATAACCCACCATATCCTCAAATCTATATCGCCTTGGAGCCTCAACTCCAATCCTTCTAGCTCGATCAAGAGCTATATTGTACTGGTCTCTTCTCTCGGATGGTTAAGATTCGGTGGTGATGCATCTTTCGGCTTCGGTGTCGAGAATGTGAGTGTTGTTCTCCATCTTCCTTTTGTGACTCACCCTGCTCCTCCTGTTTGTCAACACTATTGTTTTCTGATACAACAATAGACTTCACAGTGGGGTTAAACATAGATTTTTCATCAAAAATAACATTTCTGCTAGGTATGACTTTACTTTCTGATGGAGACCAGATCCTATATCCCTTAACACTGTTTCCATAGCCCACAAAAACTTATTTCTTTCCCTTGGCTCCAATTTACCCTCATTTACATGATAATAAACAAAGACATCCAAAAAGCTCTCAAATTAGAGTAATCTGCAGACTTACCAGACCACACCTCGTAAGGTGTTTTGAGGTTGATACCTGTGTGAGGTGCACAATTTATCAAGTAACATGCCGTACTGACCGCTTCTGCCCAAAATCTTCGGGCTAATCCAGCATTAGAGAGCATGCATCGAGCTCTCTCGTAAGTGTCGATTCATGCTTACTGTTACACCATTCTCGCTTTGTGGTGTATCTCAGATCAGATGATGTCTTTGCGATCTCTTCATTCTTGTAGAACTCATCGAAATCGAAGAAACGTAATTCCGAGACCATTATCGATTCATGACCTTTTGATTTTTTCTTCCCCTGTTTGATTTTCCACCAACGCCTTCCATTGCTTGAAACTCTTGAAAGCTTCACTTTTACGCTTCATCATAATTACCCCAAGTCATTCTTGAGTAGTCATCAATCATAGACACGAAGTATCTATTGCCCTAAAGACTCAACACGAGAAGGTCCCAAACAATTAGATTGGATATAATCAAGTGTGCCTTTTGTTCTATGAATTGCCTTGGGAAACTTCTTTGTGATGAAGCTTCCCAAACTTTCTGATGCTCACAAAAACCAAGACTAGTGACCTTGTGGCCACCAAGAAAATCATCTTTCGACATAATTTGCATCCCTCGTTCACCATGTGGCCAATTCTCATGTGCCATAACTTTGTCAAGTCGTCTTTGTGAACTTCGGATGATGCAACAATAGCAGAGTCCGATAGCGTTGAACCTTGCAAAAGTACAAAGTTCTCGCTTCACACCTTTCGTAACCACATTAGAACCCTTTGTAGACATACTGAGAACTCCGCTTTTCACCTCTCAACCGAAACCCCTTCGCCTCAGAAGACTAAGTGATATCAGATTCTTTTGTCATTTTGTGGAACATGTCTAAGATCGCTCAATGTGCAAAATTTACCATCATGTGTCTCAGAATTGAATTGAGCATATTCCAACCGCCTTGCAAACCCTAATTGTTGGCCATAGAAATATTACCTCCATCCACTTGCTCGTAAGTTGTAAACCACCCTTTTCTTGCGGACATATATGATAAGATGCCTCGAAATCAAGAACCCACACATCAGTGTGATGTGTTTGTCCATTAGCAACTAGGACTACATCTTCCTGAGTTGGTGTCATCTCCTTCAAAGAACAATGGCAGTGACCTTCTTTCTTCTTCTTCTTCTTCTTCTTCTTCTTCTTTCTTCTTCTTCTTTTCTTCTTCTTCTTCTTTTTTTCTTCTTCTTCTTCTTCTTCTTCTTCTTCTTCTTCTTCTTCTTCTTCGCACAATCATTTTTCCAATGACCTGGCTCTTTGCAGTAGTTACAGATATCGTCTGGTTTAGGACCCTCCGACCCAGACTTCTTGAATTTCTTCTTTCCCGATTTTCCGTGTCCCTTGTTCCCACTCACCACTAGTCCAAATGCCCGATTATCCGAACTTTTACCACTTTCATTTATGTCGACTCTCTAGTACGCAGAGATGATCCGACCTCTTCCAAAGGGCAATGTCTTTCCCAACAATGAAAGATCGCACAAAATTCTCATACGACAAAGGTAGAGAAACCAAGAAAAAGCAACATCCTCATCATCAACTTTAACATCAATATTACGCAATTCTAATAGAATTGTATTCAATTGATCTAGATGTTCGCGAAGTGGTGACCTTCATGCGACATCAGGAATCCCAAGCAGACGTTGTTTCAACAACAACTTATTGGTTAGTGACCGTCATATATATACGACTCTCCAACTTCAACTATATACTAGCCGCGCTTTCTCCTCCTGCGACTTCGGTAATGATGCCATCCGCGAGACACAACATGATTGATGAATGTGCCTTCTCCTCCGTGAGTGGCCATCTCTCGCTTCTTCCAAATCCACCGTTTTTTTCATCAATCTGGTGCCACAAATCCTTGTTGTTTCAACAAGGCACGATCTTGATCTCGCCATAAACCCAAATCGTTTCTTCCCCGTGAACTTGTCGATTTTCACTTTTATCCCACCCGTCATCTTTCTCGCCAAATTGCGGAAACCCTGTTCTTCCCGGTGAACTTGTCGATTTTCACGTTTATCCCACCCGTCATCTTTCTCGCCAAATTGCGGAAACCCCCAACAAGGCTCTGATACCAGTTTGTTATAACTGATGCGAGAAAGATATAAAAACGATAAATAAACCGAATAAATCGACACCGAAATTTTACGTGGTTCACTAACAATTTGTTAGCTACGTCCACAGGCAGAAGAGAGGATCTCATATATTATTCAGAACCGACAACAATATACAACTCAAATGGGAATATAACTAATAATCCCTAACTGATTGGGCCTAAGTTAATAAGCCCAAAATCGAAACCGACTAGGCCTAAATTAATAAGCCCAAAACCGAAACCAACTGATGCATCAAACTGACTGGGCCTAAATTAATAAGTCTAAACCGAAACCGACTGATGCACTTGTATCAAAGAGACCTGAGCTTCTTAAATAACATTAGGAAGTCTTTCACCATTTTCCACAATTCGATGTGGGACAGAATAAGACTTCTTATAGGATTAGGAAGTCCTCCAACTTTTGATACAATCCGATGTGAGATAAAACAAACTTCTTTATTTTACACAATTCTAACAGGCACAATCACCAAATTTTTATTTTTTTAATTCTTTTTATTATTACTTTTATTTTCTTAAGGAAAAATACATTTATTCATTAATTAATAAGAATATAGGAGAAATATTATTTAGACATATGATTTTGCGTTTCTGAATTGGCGTTTAAAAAATTTAATACTAAAGTGGATGTACAATACACAAAAAATTGGGCCAGCCCAGGCTTTTGAAAAGCCCAACAAAATATTTAGACTGATGTGGTCTATTTAGATTTTTTATTTAGAAAATAAGAGAAAATCATTGTAATGTCATACTCATAGTAAAAGCTTATGTGAAATATATTTTTGCACAAGGCCGATTGTAAAGGTATTACTATTATTCAATAAAATACATCATTTAATTCATTTTGAAAGTAAAAGAATATCACATATGCTTTTTATAAAATTTGTTTATTATACAATTTTGTAAAGTAATAAATTTTAGCTTTATAGTACAATTTTTTAATTGGGAAATAGTAGTAATTTTTTTCCATTGCACTAAAGTACTATTATTACACAAAATTTATTCTTATAAACATATGATTAAATAAAATAATTGTTTGATGGGTATTTGCATACGAATCAATGATCGATTGTATTCTAGCATCCCAACACAAATCCTCACTGCAAGAAAAGCATATGTGACATTTTCTTATTCGTTCTTTTCTTTTAAAATTTTATTTATTTGAATTTTTCTAATTGTATTTTATATAAATAGAAATAATTTAATATTTCTATTTTTTTAGCAATAAAATGGAACTCCCATCACGGGTACGAAACGGTGGATGAAATCATCTGTTTCATTTTGCAGTTCATATTTAATTTTTCAGAGTTTTAAAAACAGATGTATTTAAGAGTATCCAATAACACAGACTTACCACACACATCATAAATTTAGATAAAATAAAAATATATAAATGCATGAAAATGATACAAATGATATCATCTCACAAAAAGACAATAATATTTAAATAAATACGCTAATAAAATATATAAATGCATGAAAATGATACAAATGATGTTCTCTCACAAAAAGACAATATTCGAACAGAAAGGGATGGCTTGAATCTTAAATAAAATTTATAAATACGCATAAGTTGCCTTTCCCAACTTGAAATCGCATGCATAACATATTCTTCCTCCGTCCCGAAAAATTTTGCACAGTTACTATTCCGCTCGTGTTTTAACGAGCGAATTTTTTATTACTATTTAAAATGATAAAGTAATTTTAAGAATTGAGTATGACAGAGGAGGGGTAAGACTATCATACCCCACCTTAAAAGTCACTTTATTATTTCAAATACTAATAAACAATTCGCACGCAAAAACACGAACAAAAAGTAAGTGTGCTAAGTCATTTGGGACGAAGAGAGTATAAAATAGTACTATTTTAATAATATATAATTGAATGAATTGGCCCATACTGCTGGATTCACCGCAGCATGATATGCCAATACAAAGAAATGGTTTATCAAGGGTAGATAGTTCAGGTGGTTAGATCTCCACGTTTCGATTTCGGGAACAATGAACACCAATTACCAAGTATGTATAATTGTATATATATATATATTCTCTCCATCTCATTGTAATTATCTCATTTGGTTGAATGATTTAAAAAATAATATAAAAATATTAGTTGATGGACCTTTTTGTTTTTTTGTGAATGAAAAGTGAGAATGACATATTAAATAGCGAGTCCTTTTGCTTTATTAGGGATAAAAATATAAGATAGTGGAGTGTTACTTTTTTCATTTATGAAATAAAAAAATTATAGTGTAAGTCTGTGACGTCCATAAAAGGAAAGCGAGACAATTACAGTGGGACAAAGAGATTAATACTTAATCCATCCATCAAATCTACTTCCATTTGTCTATACTCTGTATAAAACCAAACACTTTATTATTATTCTTTACCTATCACTTAAATTATCATTATACTTAACTCATAAATAATTACTTTATTTCAAAATAAATGAATCCCACAATATTTTATACTAAATAGTAAATACCTATACATTGTGCACTTTCTTTACTTTTTTTTTCTTAATATTTATGCCTAATATCAAACATAAATTTCTGGAAGGGGAGTACTAAATACTACCTCCGTCTCGAACTTAACACTACGGTTACTGTATCGCGGATTTTAAGAAAAAAATGATAAAGTGATAAAGTGTTGGGGTAAAAAAAATTATTTATTAGTATTTTATGTGATAAAGTGATAAATAGTTGGGGGTTAAAAGAGTTGTTTATTAGTATTTTATGTGATAAAGTGATAAAGTGAATATTTTTATTTAAGAAAGTATTCAGTTAAGCATGGAACGCCCAAAATGAAAATTGTAGGGTTAAGTATGAGACAGATGGAGTAGTAAATATATGACCAAATGGAAGAATAAAACTGGTCAAGAATTGAAATAAAATAATAAATAGCCAGTTACTTGCCTCTTTCTAGAAAACCATAATTCCAAATATAAAGAAAAGTAAACATGAATACAATCAGTTCATCACCATTATAATTTATAGCCACCATTGGAATGGGGTCAAAATCCTTGACTTTCTTCACAATCCCAAAAGAAAAGTAGTAAAAAATTAGTCACCGTTAATTCTTGAAAAATATCAATCGTTGTCGTTGAATAATCCTTTCCTTAACTAACATTTCTCTACACATTCTAAATCCATACACATTTCGTATGCATAGAAGCGAAAAATTCCCTCAATTATTTTTGTCAAGGGTTCAATGGCGATGGAGAAAAGTGTCGCAGAGACTGTGAGTGAGCAGGAAAATAAACAAAAAATAGAGACGGATTTTGAGGGGGAAAGTAAGGTGTCCAATCAGAAGAAGAAGAAGAAGAAGAAAAGGTTTTCACTGATTCCGAGATTTGGGCGTATCAGATTGGACACCGGGGTTCCGGTGGCGGAAAAGCCGGATGTCGGACGGAGTTTCGACGTGGAGGCGCGTTGCAATGGGACGGATCACGCGCCGCGGCATCTGATTGTTATGGTTAATGGAATTATTGGCAGGTTCTGCTTCTACTAATTTCACCATTATTGTGAATGTTTTCAAGTGTTTGATAAATGAGTAATTGTTTTCTGGTAGGATATTGTTTATGCTTTGGACTATTGTTGAGTAAATTGACTGAATTGTCATGTTTTGGGGCTTTATGCTTAATTTGTTTGTTATATATGGATTTGAATATTCTTTGGTGATGATTGCTCTTACTTCTGAAGAAGTTGAGTTTGATTTAATTTTGTTACTGATTTTTAAATGTATGTGCAGGGCTCAAAACTGGAGATATGCAGCTAAGCAATTTGTGAAGGCGTATCCTAGCGATGTTTTAGTGCATTGTGAGCTTCATCCTTTTTTTTATTTCATCATTTTCAAGCCTTTTCAATTGTGCTGTTTCAATTGTATTCTGCTTTTTGTTTTTTGTTAAATATGTAGTATCTGTTGATTCTTGATGTAATTAGGTAATGCTCTAGTTGATAAATAGGTGTTTCGGTAAAGGTTTAGTGTGGTTGGAAGTCTAAGGTATCAATATTAGCTAGAAATAAGTTGCATCAGGAAGATGCAGACATTGGTGCCAAACTGAACTTAGAATAGTGCGTGTCCAGAGTTCGTATAAGTTAGTTCTTAAACGGAATGAGCAAAGTGTCATCATCTTTATAATGATCAATCTCAACATTAAAAAAGATTTTGATCGCATCTGCAGAATTACCTGGTTCTTGAACCAATCGAGTTAAATTTAAAAAATCTTGATATGAGAAGAGACGACTAAGATTTGAAACATAACTCTGCAAAAATTGTTTCTAGCTTGGGAGATGTTATTAAGTCTCCAGTTATCTGGATTAAATAAGTTGTTTGATGGGAATCGTTTACAAACATCAGAGTTTTGAAGTTTATATAGATTTTCATGATATTTTGATTAGAATGTATAGCAACTGAAGTAAAAAGCTTAAAAAAAATACTCAGAACTCCTCTTGATCAAATTGCTAAATCCAGGCAGTGAATCTAATTCGGCATTGTTAACATTGGATGGTATTGATGTTATGGGGAAGAGACTAGCCGATGAGGTCCGTAAATGCATTTTTTAAAACACCAACTTCTATATTAGATTATGGGAAAACATTTTTCTAGTCTTGTAAGTATGTGCAATTATGCTTTCAGGACACTCCACTTTTCCAAATTGAATTCCGTCCTGTTAACTTTCTAAATTAACCTTTTGGTCATATGACCTGCTACAGTGGGTCAGTAACTGGTATTGAAAGTTATCAGGACGAAATTCGATTCAGTAAAGTGGACTAGAGTCTCCTGAAAATAAACATGTGCAAACTTACATGACTAAAAGAAGGCCTATTCCCTTTTATTATTTATACAAGAAATAACATTATCCTTCACATTGATTTTGTGTTTCCATTCGTATTTTAATTTTTTCAGGTAATTTCTGTTGTTGATCGTCATTCAAAACTCGAGAAGATTTCTTTTGTGGGTCACTCCCTTGGTGGTCTGGTAGCAAGATATGCTATTGCTGTTCTTTATCAAAAAGATTTGACAAGTGAATGTGTTGATGGAAACGGTGAATGTGAAGGAAAGGAGGTTAACAAATCCTGTGGAGAAGAGAAAACAAGAAGAACAATTGCTGGACTTGAACCCGTAAACTTCATTACCTCTGCTACACCACATCTTGGATCAAGAGGTCATAAACAGGTGTCTCGTTTATTTACATCTTCTCTTTCTCTCAGAATGGATTTATTGTAAATTTCTTGGATTAATTTTATTATTTCCTGATTGCTGTGACATCATTTCAAGTTCCAATGATCTTATGATTACAAGAAATCCCGATGAGAGCACCAAACTTTTATTTTTATAATTTACTAGTTACTGTAGAAAAGTCGATCACAGCACCAAATATTGCAGTTAATTTTTGACCGATTATTAGGCTGTCCTCCCATTTACATAATTCTACGTACCTTCCCTTTATCATTCCTCATAATTTTTTGTGTTTTTGTTTCATGTAATCTTAGTTAAAATTCTTCAATAAAAATGGTAATGGTAATGAGAATGAGTATAAGGTAATTATGGTAGTTAATGAGAATAAAAGATGAGCAATTCACCTTCATCATACTTCATACGGGGTAATGAGTATGAGACTTAAAATAAGTTAATCATTACCCCATTTTGATTAACTACATTCACTCCTATAATCAATTCTTTCCAATCATTCTATTGTTCCTGAACCAACAATCGTTTTTCGTCCCACCTTATTCTTTGATAATAATAACAATATAACCATCATTCTCATGGTATTCATTAATCGACGATTCTCATTATCATTCACATTGAAGAATTTGAACCAAGTGCTCCCTTAGGCTTATGAATTGTATGCACCTTTCATTTCTTGGATTTTGTTTTTTTGTCTTATCATGGATCTTGTTCTTTTCTCTAAATTCTGTACAATCAAATTTTTTATTCAGCATTGATTGTATTTATAAACTTAGTAAGAAAATATCACGCATAGACCTGATAAAGCTACTTAATCGCATATAACCATTATTTTGTTTTCTGATTTGCTTAACTTGCAGATTCCGGTGCTCTGTGGTTTTAGGCCTATGGAGAAAGTATCATTGCATGGTTCTCGGATATTTCGCAGGACAGGGAAACATTTATTCTTGCGGGATAAAGATAATGGGAAGCCTCCACTTTTGCTTCAAATGAGCAATGATTCTGATGATCTTAAGTTCATGTGAGTCACTGCCAATGGTTCAGGGTGCGCTTGCAAACTCTATTAAAAGCTTTTACAATCACTTATTTTCAAAAGCTTTGAGGGGTAGCTTTTGAAAACAAGTGATTCTCAACAATTTTGTAGACTTTGCAAACACCACCTTTGATTCTTCAAACTCTTAGAGTCACTAGGAGTTTCTCATTCCCAATCTCGTTGCAGATCAGCTTTGCAGTTATTCAGAAGGTGTGTCGCGTATGCAAATGCAAGTTCTGATCGTATCCTGCCTTAATTTATCATATATCATTCGATGAGTTCTCATATATCCAAACAACATCTGTTTTCTGATTATCACGTTCCTAGTATTAAACTAACAAATTATTTTCTCATTTTTGGTTCCTTTCATGATGACCTTAACATTTTTCATAGAAATTGTTGGGTGGGGTACATCATCCTTGCGTCGAGTTAATGAGCTCCCAAAGGTAAGTATTTTATTACTGTTATGCTTAAGTTATAAAATGCTGAACTTGAATATCTTACCGTGTGTTTTTCCCTTGTAGCTAAGGAATCTAGTCAAAAATGCTAAATACAGATACGTTTTCAATGAAGAGACGCCAAAAATTGTTAATCCTCAGGATGTTTCTTCGGATACCAAAGTTGCCAGAGGAAGGACTAATGAAATGGAAGGTTGGTTTTGAAAGGAAATTAACGATTGTGGCTCAATTTCATTATATATGTGGGCAAAACGTGTACGCATAATCAGTTGTATTGTGCAATTTTGACCACAAGTTTGACTTATTCACAAGAAACGCTGAAATGTATAATGAAGAGTATTAGTTCATCTGAAGGAAAGTATTAATCATACAAAAGAGTATTAACTTATCATATGAACCTATACTTTTCATCACATGACCTAGATACTTTTCTACTGTTTTTTCTATGATTGGGAAAAAATATAAGAAACAACTTGATTGAAATTTTTTGGTTAATATTTCACCAGTTGCACATGCTGATATTCGTTAATTTGTGTGTTTTTCATCGTAGAGGCAATGTTGATAGAGTTGACAAGACTTGGCTGGGAGCGAGTAGATGTCAATTTCAGGAGAAGTATACAAAGGTTTCTTGCCCACAATACAATTCAGGCAAGTATCCAACTCTATTATTAGATTGTAATTTGTCTGATGTATGTAAGTCACATAAGATGTTACGCCATTGTATAACAAGAAATTCGAATTGGATACTTACATCCAGTGTTAATACATTACCATATTCGGAATACCTCTGTGTTCTTTCACCCTCTTTAGGAAACCTTTGATAGATTAATTCAAGTAATTTGATGAAGGTGACTTTCGTTTCTTGTGTGTTCAGGTTAAGACATACTGTATCAATTCACATGGGGCCCACGTAATACGACACATGATAGACAATTTTCAATTATAGAGATTGATCTTGAGCTGGTGTTTTGTTTTGTATGTTATTTTGTTGTATAATTAGGTGAACTGGTGAAATAAAATATATCGCAGCATAATGATTCGATATGAGGTTTTGCCAGCCTGCAAGTATTGTAATGTTCATTTTCTTCATGAAATTGAATAAAAATTTACGATAGTAGCTGTTGGAAAAATGGATTGCTAGGTTCGATAAAATTTTCAGTTTGCTAAATGATACTAATATCATATATTGTGTGAGATTGTCTTGCCAAATGTGTTTTCTCTTTTCAAAATTATCACTCTTATACCACATAAATAATAACGTGGAACAAACATTTTATTTGACTAAGTATTTAGAAAAATCACTCTCAACAAATACGATTCTATTCAGAATTCATGGACATGTGCACATCTTATTCAATTTCTTACATCATATCTTGTTATTTTGTTGCCATTGGTTTGGTATTCGCTTTTCAATTGCCATTTTCACCACCAATAGAAAAGGAAGATTTTTTTATTTATTTTCAAAAAATCATACTACAAGAGAAATAACCATTTGAGTCAATTTACTATTTAACTTCTACAATTATATACACAACTACAAGTAAACACTGAATAGTATATCGACTCTGATTTGACTAAAAGGAGACATCTGGCAAACCCATCACCCTGATTTGCGAATCTTTAGTTAGAAAAGAATGTGGATATAATCATAGTTTTTACAAAAGAAAATTACAAAAAACAAGGCAAAATGAAGAGCATAGCAAAATTAATTAATTTGGCGTGGATTTGGAGAGAAGCGTTGTCATGAGATTCACTCCACGCCCTACTCCTATACCTACCCCCACCTAAACCCTAAAATTTCCATCATCTTTTCTTGCAAATTTAATAAATGCACTGTTCAGTATTCTCCAAACACCACCTCTTTTTTCAAAAATAACATAATATAAGTAGATAAAATTTAAATAAATACAAATATATAGCTACAAAAATATGCTCAAAAACCAACTCTAGAGGGCGACAGAATGAAGAGTTGGAATCCATGGAAAATGAAAGTCCATAAGTAGTCCCCACCCCACCCCCCACAGCCATCACATGTCCCTTTCTCCTAATATATTAAATTATTTTCTAAATAAAAACAATAACATATCATTATATGCTATTACTCTAATTTTAGTAAATAGATAGCATATGACTGATGGAATGACGGATTCGTTTTATACTGCACTGCTAGGCACCGCATAATAATGATTTAATACGTTGTATAATATGCTTAATATATTGTATAATATAATATATTAATTCAAATAGTTTAATATTTCAATTGGGGATGTAAATGAGTCAAACCTGCTAACGAGCTATTTGTACTTTCGAAAAACATTCAAAATCGACTCGAATCTAATTAAAGGGGTGTTTTTAAAATTTCTGATGATTATAATACCTAAAATTGTGTCTGAAAATAATTTGAAGTGTTTTTATTTTTCTTTTAAGTAGCTTAAATGTTTATAAATAAAACTTCAAAGAGGATCTTTTAAGAATTTTATTATTTTTTTTTAAAAAAACTTTTAATTTTTTTTACAAACATTATCAACTTTTTTTTTAATTTTCTTACAAACACTATCGACTTCTACTATTAATCATTTTTCCCATAATCACTAATTTTAATCACTTCTTTAAAATCATAAGTTTTTGCAAACACCCCTAAATGAGGCTACTCAAGTAGTTCTTGAGCTCAACAATAGTAGACTCATTAGGCTAGCAAGCTTACTTGAGTTCACATAATTTTACTATTTTACACATAATATTTTAATTATTTACTTATATATTATAATTATAAATAAAATAAAAATATATATTAATTAATATGTAAGTAATCAAGTCGAGCTCGAGTATTTTGAATTTTTCATCGAGTCAAGTTCGGATTAAAAAATTGAGCTCAATCGAGCTCGAGTGAAGTTTCGAACTTTAAGTTTTTTAATCGAACCAAGTTCGAATTTGGTACCACTCGGCTCGTTTACGCCGCTAATTCTAATGCATTATTGGACAACGCGTAATTGTGTAACATGGAAACAAACGAATAACACATGATTGAGAACTTGAGAGGCATTTAACTTCAATTAATGCACACAATAAATAAAAATAAAAATGAAGACATCTCGTGTCAGTTCAATCAGTCAAGGCTATTATGTATAATCAATTGCAGTATAGGGTATTTCTTGTCCGTTCGGTTCAACCAATCAATTGTACTCCGATTGATTTATCATGGAGTATTTACATATACCAAATTACAAATCTTAATTTCAAGTGTGACTAGTTGAACTATGCTCCCACTCCTTAGTTAAATCTGATGTTAAATAAAATTCAAAATAATCCTCAATTGTTTATATTTAAAAAATGCGCTTGTGCTTTTCAAATTTTACAAGTTTCATATTAAACTTAATTTTCTTATAACTTCATTTATATTTTGAAATTAACAATTTTCAAAATAAAAATAGAAGAAATTACACTAAAATGAAAGATATACTAATATTTAGTGATTTATCTTGTATTTTTGTTATAAATATATTGATAATGTTAATCACATACACATAATTTATCGTGATTATGAGTAAGTTTCTATAAATTCAAATTTACGTGAATTTTCTTTTTTGAATATCATATTTAAGTATACACTATTGCAATTTAAAAATTGTTTAACTTTTAAACCGTTATGCTTTATATGCACAACATAGATTTAAAGGAAAAAAAATCACATAAACTTGAAATATTTACATGTGACTATTATACAACACTAATTGAAGACAAAAAATTGTGTACATTGCATACACCTTAGACTTGCTCTGTTTTCTATAAGATGTAATAATAGTACACACGTGTGACAGGTGCACAGAGACGTACTTCTCTAAATCAAAACATAATCACTCTTGTAATTTCCTCCAACTGCCAATTATGAACCTTATGACCATATGATTTTAATAAAGCATAACTATGTTTAAGAAAAAATCTTGGGGAGAATTTTGGTACACGAAAAAGCAGGGCTTTTTGTTAACCCATTGTGTGTTCCATGTAATGTATATATGCAATCACATCTGACTCTCATCTCATGTGCAGCTGATTCACTCTGCACAAAAATACAGAGCCCCTCCTTTGATTTAATCGAGAAACACAAGTGTCTTTCCCCTTTCGGGGCCTTTTCTCAAGTTCCTTTTTCCATTTCATCTCTTTTGCACCACTCCATTTTGTCTCAATCATTGCTCTAAAAAGGATGAAATCAGTTCCTAGTTTCTTCACTAGAAAGATATTCAATGTTTGAGAATTCCCACCACCTTTAATTGTCAAAAAAAGTCCAACTCTCCCCCCTCCCCTGAAATTTAATGGAGTGCATGAAGTTTCTTGGTGCAATTCTGCAAACAAGAAATGTGAATCTAGTTGTTTTGATAATGAGTTTTGCATTCTTGTTGATTTCTAGCTTGAACCCATCTCAATTCACGGCTCAAGGTTAGCAATTCTTGAAAAAAAAATCCCAAAATTTTCATCTTAACATTTGATCAAACACTTGGTGTTCATATTTTCCCCTGTTTTTTTCTGTTTCAGGTAGGCAATTTCCTGATGCCAATCTGGTAAGATTTCATGACTTTCTCTCATCTAATCTTCCCCTTTACACTCAATTGCAATTACATTAACTCAACACACGATTCTCGTTTCAAAAATGCAGATTAAAGGTGAAGAATTTGCAGTAAAAATGAGGGGATTGATAGGATCAAGGCCTCCAAGATGCGATGGGAGATGCAGAAATTGCGGGCGTTGTGAAGCAGTTCAAGTTCCAATTGCAGGGAGCATCAAGAAATTATTGCAGACACAAATCAGGAGAATTGAATACTCAAGAGGTGATGATATCTCCAATTATAAGCCCATGTGCTGGAAATGTAAATGTGGGGACTTCTTCTTTAACCCCTGAATTTCTTTTTTCTTTATTGGCTTTTTTTCCCCAAGTAAAATCCTTTGTTAGCTTAGCTAAACTTTTTGTACAGAGGATATTCCTGCCATCTTTTGCTCTAATTGTTCTTAATTTACCACACTTTTTTGCCCCTGTTATTCTCAATTTCATTACTAGCAATAATGATAAATGTTGGATTTCATTCAAATCTAATTAATCATTGCTATTGAGTTACTAATAATTTAAAGTACTTTATGGTTTGATGATATTTAATTTTAGCTTCTATGCTTAGAATTGTATATTTGTGTGGTCGTAGTATTGTTTTACAGAATTTTTTATACACTTTAATTCAATAAATAGAGTTTTGAAAATGATTTTTTTTAAGGAAAGTGAGGCGAGGGGTGTTTTGGTAATTCCGATGTGAAAAAGAGCATTAATTACGAAAATCAGAAGCCTCTGTACAGTACAGTACTGTAGATCGCAGGCCAGCTTTTCGTATTTTACAAGATTTCATAATTCAATTCAATTTCCAAATAAATAAAATTAAAATAGTATATTATATTTGTTTTTGGAATATATTACTCCTCGACTGGATAAATACAAGGTGCTTTAAGATATGGAACCCCATTCTGCGACTTTGGACACATTCATAATTTAATTCAAGCATACCTTTTGGTAAAATTAAATATAAAAATATTAAGATAACATTTTGTTATTCGTTTTGAAGTGCACATGAAATGTATGTGCATATATTGCACTTTTAGATTTTTTTTTTATTGCACTTTTAGATTATTTAATCTTTATTTCAATACAGGGAAAAATTAATAATGTAAGAACACTCTGGTGTTTCGGTGGGAAGGTGGCTGTATAATTTTCCAAAAGTAGAAGAGTTTATGATTAGTATTAATAAAATAAAACTTAAAAAGAGTAATGCACAGTGTTTCCATGCTACCTCATAACCTGATAAGTTGAAAAATTAGCTTTTGCAGAATGATATTCTTGCAAAAGATAATACTTTCTTTGATCTTTTGCTGGTTTCACCTTAAATGAAATACAGTGTTACAAGATTAAAACATGACAGATCTTGAAATCCGAAGAACAAAATAATGCGATTAAACCACGATAGATTCTGAAATCCGAAAATCGAATATCAAGGAGAGGAAAGTACAATTTGATACAGCATCTCCGTATCAAAAAAATGTTAAAGAGAGGCTTGGACATAAAACATATGAAAACTTATGTTTTTTTTTTTGACGGAATGAAAACTTATGTTACTTTGCCTTAAAAAAGAGAGTCTATGCTACTTGAGCCTAAACAAATTCTTCTCAAAGTCTCTCAAATACCTTGGCCTCATATGAAGCTTCAATATAATCAATGCTCGATATTACTCGTATTTAGTTGGGACTGGTTTATGGGAATTCCACTGCAACAACATCCATATCATGGATGTTCCTGCAAACACATGATAGTAAGTTTAATTAATCTCTTTAAGACCACTCTTATAGTGTACGAATGATGGACAGATGTCAAGAACACGAGCACATATTATCAAAATAAGAGCAATGCTAAATCTGTATTAAGGGTGTGTTTGCAAACTCTATTAACAGTTTTTAGAATCACTTATTTTCAAGCTGTGAGGAACAACTGTTGCAAATAAGTGATTCTAAGCTATTCTGTAGAGTTTGCAAACACCACCTAAAAGAGTATAGAAGCAGTACCAGCAAAAATGCCGACAGTTGTCAGATTTCCGATGGCCATGGTATGGTAAATGAGATACTCAGTCAAGAAATGACCAAATGCATAGACGAAGGATAGGAATGTCGCCAAATATAGAGGCTTGTTATCAAGGTTGAATGCACAAAGATAGCAGAGAGTACAAGTCAACAGCGTCCAAACTCCAAATGTACGTCCATGAACTTCAGACACTACAATGTGAAACGAGGATGAGAATCTAGCATACATAGTCGAGAAAGTCAAGTAGTGTAAATCTTGTCTAAATGCCAATATTTTGCAAAGATAAATAAACATAAGAAAAGAGATTACATGTTTATTATGAATGCATCCCCCATCCAAATGTTTAAACACATTCTGTTATTTTCGAGTTGCTTAAGCACATATCTTGCATAGGCATAAATTGCAACAAGTCAGTTTGTAGATTCTGAAATCAATTGCTACGTTCTTAGTCAGATTAAATTTGAAATAAATAATTAAAAAAGGTACATGGTAGCAGGTACTTTAAATCAAATGTGGCCCAAAAAATCGAATATTTGTGGATGAGCTATTGGAATTCTTCAAGAACATGAAACAATCGTAGAGGGATTCTCATATCCTTAGTGAATCTCTCAGCAAGATCTACTCTACTACTGCCCATCCAGATTTCAAATAAGTAGTTTCATCAACAGATATCCCTTTTTTTCGGGTTGGGGGTGGAGGGTGGGGGTGGGGGGGGGGGTGGGGGCGGGGTTGGAATTAGAACAAGAAGATTTTGTTAACAATAATTATGAAGTACAAAGGGACATGGCTATAGATTCTTCATTATTAAAAAAAAAAAACTTATATTTCTCTTGAGCCAAAGGGACTAGCATAGAGCTGAAGCTACGTATAACTTGAGGCAATCTTATTAATATCCATGCTATAAAAACTGTTCCATGCGTGATCCACTGTAAGTCCATCTCTCTCAACACTCTCCGTCAAAGACTAAACAAAAATGAGTAGTGAAAAATAAATAAAAATAGGATTTACACAAAACATACAAATGAATCCAAAGTCCACATCCTAACATCATCTTCATTCTCATCTACCTAATCACCTTCCGGTTGTCCAAGCAAACAACACAAATCTTGCAATTCACATAGGGGAAGTAGTGAAAGTCCCAATGATGGGTGATGAAGAGTACAAGTCATAATTTATGGATATGGAAAGAGACAATAAGTTTATTATGCTAAGAAGTAATACAATATAAAGAGGGGCAAGTTAAAGCATGAGAATCACCACCAACACATCCTCCCGAAACCTCATTTTGTTAATTGATGAAATTTGCGTAATCCTAGAGAAGCAACTCTTGCATCCTAGTTATTCTCTTGCACACCATATACATTTACAATAACTATATAGCATAAAGAATCACTTTCCTCCTGAAAACACTACCACCATTTCCCTAGTAAAGCTTTGTTTTTTTAGATGAATACTTCCAATCCCAAGTCCACAAACTGTGTTTAGTCAAACCACCACTTCCCAAGATAAGGAGATGAGGATGAATCCATCGTATGTTCATAATAGCCCCATATGCAGTTCCCTAATCTTCTATTCCTCTTCAATTCTTAATAAAAGAGAACTAATAAATCGCTAAAGAACTCAAAACTGATTGAATCAATGCCTGTTGACTCCCCTTGACCCTATAGATATCACTTATCACAGTCAGTTTCATTGACAGATATCTTTATATATTCCAGATGTCTGCAATTTCGTGTAGTTTGCGATACTAAACATCAACTTCATTACAGAAAAAACATTACATTGCACCACTAATACCTCATGAAAACCAACTACAATCCAATTACCCTGAAAACTAACTGTTCTAATTTCAAATCAAATCTTGACAAAAAATCAAGATATACTAGGCCTTCTAATTCTTTAAGAGGTTTACCATTCTAAAGACGTTTTTAAATTGTGAAAACCAACTACAATCCAATTACCCTGAAAACTAACTGTTCTAATTTCAAATCAAATCTTGACAAAATCATACCATTCAAAGTTATTGTAAGTAATTAAACCGCTTCAATATAAACTCGAGAAGAAAATCAAAGAATTGGATTCATCTAATCAAAGATAACTGCCACTATTCTTAAGATCAAACATAAATTCACAAGCTAGCTGAATCTACTGATTTATTTCCAATAAAAAAGCACTAGCTTAGTTGTTACCCAAAAGATCGGGAAAATCAAGATTTACACGTATTAAAAGGTAAAAACACAATCCTCTGTCTATTTGTTTACATGAAGTATCATTATTTGCGGCAGTGAATGCAGGATTTATATCATACAGCTAAAGTAATGGGATCTAGGCATCTACTAGGAATCAAATCAAACTCCAAAATACACATAACGAGAAACAGGTGTTGTGAATCTTGGGCTATGTTCAAGTAATTCGAATGTACATGCATTGTAAATCACGGAATTAAATTAGGAAAATTAGAAAAGGTACTTGGGGTTTTGGAGAAAACGGCGAGGCGGAGTGCCCAAATGTCGAAGAATCCGAACCAAACAGAAACTAATCGAAGTGTGCCTACAAGCATTAGCCACCATCCCAGTAACTTCATCTCCGAGTATTTCTCTCTCTACTCTTGCTTATTGAGTTGGGAATAAACGTCTCCCAAATTTCCAATTAATAGATCATTTTTTTTAAATTAAAGCACAGTTCTATATATAAATATTAATACTCTTTAAATAAAATAATTAGAGTTCGGGGTTTAATTTATTAATTCATTGAGCTGGAGCTTAAAATATAAAATTACTCCATTTGAGAATGTTCATAAATTGACAGTGCAGTTCAACAGCCCAACTAAATAAACAAAAGCCCAAGAGATTAATTAAATGAAGACAACTGATAATGATATTATTAAAACTAAATAATGGGCCGGTCTAAATCCAAGATGACCCACATAACACTGTAAAGCCCAGGAGAACTTGAGAAAGTGATTTAAAATTGAAATTTTTTTTTCGAGTCATTTTTAAAATTGAATCTGAATATCAGAAGATTCAGAACAAATTGATAAATTTCTTATCTTGGAAATAAATATACGTGGGATTCAGGTCTAAAGGAATGATTCGATTTGATAAAGAATGACGGAGAATGGAGTAGAACTGTAGAAGACTTTAAAAATGATGAAATATGTAACAATGCTTCTCTTAATGAGATTAATTCATAAGATGAGCAACAATTACTATAGGAAATAGTATGTTTTATTTGATTTTTGATATTTACAAAACCATGTAACAGTTATGAGTAAAGCTCGATACTAATTTATAGTTGTTGAAAGTGAAAATTTTCACATACTATACATGTGTATTGCAGGAAGTCTTTTTCACAAATTTGCATCATGCTCTCTAAAATATGCAAATTTAATTTGCCGGGTAACATATTTCTAATCGAATTTCAATAGATTAAGTTGGAACAAGTGTAAATTGATTTGAGCGAATTTTAAATCCAGTAATCTAAACAAGTTAAACGTTTTAGTAAAATAAATTGTACATTTAAAAAAAATACTTGAGTTGTCCGTGCACTTGGTTCGCATGAGTAATATCCTAACATCTTAAAATGGACTATATATTTAACCGTGTAAGTAATTCAAGCTAGCTTACACATGAAAAAGCTCAAAATTTAACCGAGTTCGAGCCATTCGAAATAAATCGAACTTAGTTCAATCTCGGTAATACTCGATTAGATAGGCTGCGAGTCACTAGCTACGATCTTAATCGAGCTTAGGTATATTTACTACATCCTAAATGTGCTAATATTTTTAAAAATAAAAATCCTTACGACTTGAATTTAAATTAAGTTAAACTATTGCATTAGAAAAGGAGAATATTAATGAGTTGAGCTCCAGTTTATGAGCCATCAAGTCCATCTAGCTTGAAAATAAAAAATATTAAACTCGATCGACTCGAGGACATAATTTCGAACTTCAAATTTTTTAGATGGGTACACTTCGAACTTGATACTCCTTCCGTCCTGATTTTAATTATCCGTTTTTCATAAATAGTCATTCTAATTTTATTTATTCATTTTCAAATAACGCAATAAAATAACATTCAATATTATTTAATACTATTATTTATCTCCATCAAATCCATTTTACATCATATAATACTACTCCCTCCATCCCAATCATAATGATAAAGTACCACATATTTTCGTCTCAATCATAATAGTAAAGTTACTTACACATTTTATTACTTTATCACTTTATCATATAAAATATTAATAAACAATATTTTTTACCCACAATTACTCATCACTTTAACTTTATCATATAAAATACTACTCCCTCCGTCCCAATCATAATGGTAAAGTACCCCATATTTTTGACCCAATTATAATGGTAAAATTACTTACACACTTTATTACTTTATCATTTTATCATATAAAATATTAATAAACAACACTTTCTACCCTCAATTACTCATCACTTTATCATATAAAAAACTACTTCATTTGTTCCAATCATAATGGTAAAGTACCCCATATTTTCGTCTCAATCATAATGGTAAAGTTACTTACACACTTTATTACTTTATCACTTTATCACATAAAATATTAATAAACAACACTTTCTACCCTCAATTACTCATCACTTTATCACTTTATCATATAAAATATTAATAAACAACTCTTCCTACCCCACCACTTTATCACTATTCCACTAAATTCTTATGAACAGTAAAAATGTCATTATGATTGGGAGGGAGGGAGTAATAAACAACTCTTCATACCCCACCACTTTATCACTATTCCGCTAAATTCTTATAAACAGTAAAAATGTCATTATGATTGGGACGGAGAGGGTATTATTTCCCTCCACCAAATTCACTTTACACCATTTAATACTATTATTTTATATTTTTTTTAATCTTCGTGTCATCACTGTAAATAGATAATGAAAAAGAGGACGGAGGGAGTACTATTCATCCCATTTACATCCCTAGCAGTATCATACAACAATGTATTCAACGTTCGGGTAAAATCCACAAGGAGTTATTATGTGGTATAAACTATAAAGCCTATATTATGAAGTTAAAATAGATGACAATTATTAAAAAAATCCCTCGAGTGAAGCAAGGACAACATGATGTCTATATCGTAATTATACGCATCTAATAATGCAATTCCCGCCCAATTCATTAAGCCTTACAGCTATCGTCCATATAATATGCACCTCATGTCACTAATTAATTATTAATAATACAAAACTAAAACAATAAATTATTACATAGTTCCAGTTTTCAACACTAGGCGTGCACCTACATTCCCACACACGTCAACCTACTTCAGTTTATTACATTGGATACTAATATTATTGCTCGTGGATCCTTTCTTTGCATGATGCTGGATTTTTCATTATAAAACTATACTTCTCCATCCCGCAAAAATATGCCCAAGAAATGCAACAGATTTCACAAAAAAGTAGATTTTGCAAAAAATTCTCGTCAAAGTTTAATATTTAACCTGCAAAAGTCAAAAATTCAATCCTCAAAATTCAATTAATGGTTAAAATAAATCCTATTTTTACAATTTGTCCTAAGCAATTTGATAAGTAATAAATTCAACTTGCCGTATTAGCAGTGTTACTTACATCTTCAATTCAAGGCGTTATACAAGTATACAAGTAATAAATTCGACATGTCCCGTATGATGTAACGTCAAATTTACATTTCAGTAACACCTGAACCGTCCTCATCAAAACAACCTCTTGGAGGGATGATTTGAAACTCACAATAACTGATCAAATTAAAATCATCTCACATTCTTCATCAAGCCATTCACTAAAACAAAAACATCCTTAATTTCATGAAACAAAATCTGTAACACTTAATCCAATCGAATCAACATAACAAAGGGGATGAGCAAGGTTTTGCAAATGTTACAAACCAATAATAATCTTGACAAGAAGAATGGGGAAAAAAAAGCTCAAAGCCTCACACTTAATTAAAAAACACAGCGGGCATTCCGTTGTCAACAATTCCCCCCACTATGTACACTACTACTATCCCTATCCTTGGTTAGAACTCCAAAACTTGTACGAAAAAAATAGTCAGCGATGAAATAATTCAAAATCCATCACCACTCACAAAAACCAGTTAAGAAAAAGAAAACAAGCATGAACTAAAATTAATTTTCACGAGGTGTGAAAAATTACTCATCCAAACCGTAAATCTTGAGAAGGGCACAATTCCTTACGAAGTTTATGGGAGAAAAGCCTACAAGCGTCCACGCTGAGGTCCAATGCCGCAGATAAAGCCACAAACGTGGCGGCATCCTCCGTACACGTGACTTGCTGCACCCCGACCTCCACCATCGGAGCCGTTTTCCCATTCCCCGCCTCCCCTTCCACGCTAGCCGACATCACAAATCCTCTGTACATACAATAAGGCCAAAGGCCGTAACCGTAATCTCCGCTCCCCCGAGGGCTACACCCCGGCGACGTGGCAGCACTCCTCGGCGTCGTTGCCCCACCATTACCGTTACCATTCCCGTTCATGTCTATGACCATTTTGCCCCCCTTGCTACAACTGAGGGTCGAATCGGCCAACACGATCCCCGTCGTGGCCGAGTCGGGAATGAGCTCGAATCGGTACCCGAGCCCATCGGCCGAGCCACGCTCGCGCCACGCCTCGAGGCGGCCCCACGGCTTCCAAGTGCCGTCCCCCGGGCGGAGAATGAGCCAGCACCCCGGGTTGGACCGGCTGACCCGGTCCGAACCGGGAGATGCTACGAATGGAGTTACCATTGAAGCGACGGCGACCGGAGAACCGGAGAGATCGTGGATGGTGATGGACCATCCTTTTCTATCTTTACCGGGTCTTTCTCTTTCGCTACCAAACGAACTTAACCAACCTCTGGCACCACTACTGTGCTCCAATGGCAGGGACCTAATGGTCAAATCACAATCATCTATATTAAGCATCTATTGTGAAAGTGAAACCCTAGAGCAAAGCAAGGAATTGGGGTTTATTCGAATTGATACAGTATTAATCCGAATTTATACGGCAATAAAGTTTCCAACACATGCTTTATCTTAATTTCACAGCTAAATGCAGAAGAAATTTTCTAATTGTGAATCAGCATAATTTGCCCTAAAATTTCAGCAACTATAGATTCGAAAATAGAATGAAATTAATTCAATTATCCAGCTAAAATAATCACCTGGAGCGTTGATTGCGGTCGGATGTTCGGAAATTGAACTTGCAGGTGAAAACGGGCTGCCGAATATTGCCCCGAATTAGGGAGACTTGCGGGCTGCATTCGGGCGCTCCGTCGAATTGGAAAACGAATCTCGGGTCGGGCTCGGCTTTCACATTCAAGTGAAACTGGGCCACATTCTTCGTTTCTTTCCCCACATTCATCCAACCATTGCAAAAAACCACCGCCCTAGTTTCCGCCGTCGCCAGATCCAACTCCATAGCGATTTTCCCCAACAACCTCCCTGAATTGACTCCGCAGGTGGAGCCGCGGCGGCCGGAGTACACTGAAATTTTGAGTTGTGGCTTTTTGTTTGTGGAAAACAGGGAGGATTTCCCGGTGAGCCTGTCGAGATCGGACTTGCTGAGGTGGAACGACGCCGCCGGGTGATTTCCCTCGGGGAAATTGGCGCTCTCCGGCGGAATGTAGGGCACGACGGCGGTTTGAGGCGGGAAATTCTTAAGCTTAATTTTGCAGAAACACGGCGATGACGAAGGGTGGACGGCGGTGAGAGCAGGCTTCGCCGGCACGGGGAATTTCAAGGCGAAATTCCCGACTGATAACCTAACGAAAGGGGAGGGATCCATGGATTTTTGTTCTTCGAATTCGCCGCCTCTTTTGCCCTGGGTATTGTTTGCTGCGGCGTGGGTTAGGAGTGAGTTGCTAATGTGCGCAGGTGGAGTGAAGGGAATTCCATAGGGATGCGCAGTGCGGCGCGGAAATTGGAGTTAAAGACATGGTGCTGTTACTGGTCATCGTTATAGTACTAGTTTGCTAACCTAAGCGTGGGTTTGGAGATATGGGTTACAGCTGTTAACAGCTGTGTTCTTTCAATGTTTGCCAGTAAGACACAAGTTGACGCTCTTCAGTTACAAATATGCCCCCCGAGCTCGTTTTCAAATTACGCTCTTACCCTTGCTCCGCCCAAGGGTGTTTGTTCAAACAATTTTGTATTGATTTTTTAACGAGACAATTTTGTCTACGGTACGATCTCACGATAAGATGAAACATAATTTTTTTTTTTTACGAAAGACGGAACATAGTTTGATTATAATACTTTAATATACTAAAGGGATTGATGTTAATTTAAATTAGAATATACACTTTTTCGAGAGTGAGATTGAACATAATTTGATAATGATGCTTTAACATTTTAAAAAGATGAATATTAATTTGTACTAGTACGTATTCTATCTCATACGATTTTTTTTTTTTTTTTATATATTTATTTAATTAGTGCTCCCCCATTCCAAAAAACTTGCCCACTTTTATTTTTAAATGTCCCCTAAAAATTTGCACAGTCCAAAGAGAAAATTTCTTATTAAATTTATCATATATTTATATCAAATGTTATTGCTCTTGAGGCACAAATACACTTAATCAAATTAATTCATTTATTTTATACATAAAGATTTATCACACCAATCTCCAAAACTCTACTCATTACACTTTTTTTTTTTAATATGTGTGTTCAAAAATTACGGCAAATTTTCTTGGCATTGAAAGAGCATTCATTTGTCTTATACGCATTAGACGTACAATGTAATTTAAATTTATTTTTTAAATGTATAATTTATTTTTTTGAAATGATTGAAAATATTCAACTTATTAAAAAAAATGAAATATCATAAATAAATGAAAAGGAGAAAGTGTGAGCATAATGATAAGTTTATATTTAATGTATATAAATTCTAAATATCTAAATAGTAAAATATAAAGTATGAAAAGGAGATTTGATCTTATCTTGAGAGTTAAGATAGCAAATAGATTTCATTACCATTTCCTGTGACATGATCTGGCATAAGATTTTTTATGGTCTCGATTTTCATTAATGTAATACTATTACACTATAATTAGTTTGTTATACAGTCTTAAACTTGGATATGGAATGGAATAGAGTGTGGTACAGGTAAGTTTTATATTGGCAAAACATAACCTTAAAATAAATTAAAGAGTGCTACTAAATAGCAGGAATCACCCTAAGCGAAAAGCGTAAAATGAATTAATCATTCTTAATAAAATAGTGATAATTTCAATTTTGATGAACTATTTATATCTTAAATACTAAATAATAAATTTTAAATCATAATTTATTCGGATCGGGTGAATCATGAATCAGTCTAAGAGAATTCCGTCTCATTTAAAATGGAGATCAGAGAGAATAATCTATTTATTTATTCCCCTCAACACTCCCCTCAAGTGGTAGAATCATTGTCTCCATTTAGAGAGAGGAACAACAGTGGATAATTTAAATTTAATTCCCTCAACAACAGAAGTGGATAATTTAAATAGGTGGAATCTTCGGGAATCGAACCCACAACCCGCTCGATATCATGAGAGAATTAAAATGCTCATCTAAAAATTTAACATGAGATGGGAAATAATCTATTTATTTTCAACACTTCACCGGTTTAATCATCATCGGGCTTCTCTGGAGAGGGAGGCCCAACAGAATGGATAATTTAAATGGGTGGAGTTTAATCGAACCTAACCCAACCTGCGCCCGATATCGTGAGAGAATTCCGCCCCATCTAAAAAGTTAGAGAACAGAGAGGTCGAGAATAATCTATTTATTTAATTCCCCTCTAAACACAATCGAATCGAGTATAAAATATTTTATTAAGAATATTAAAATAAATTTACACATTTAAAGGATGTTCAACCAAGTGAATCAACTCATTTAGCATCGTCTTAATTAAACAAGTTGGTTCTGGGTTTGTATTGTATGGTGAGGTGGGGTATTCATCTGAAAGCCACGTGGCATGTGAGGATATAGCCCCCCCTCTCGTGTGCTGAACCACCAACGTGATATGCACTCAGATTTTGTCAGCAATTCCTGTGTGTCTTTTTATTTCTTTTATTTTCTTTCAGTTCCGTCTTCCACATTTGACCCGACACAAATAGTTTATTTAATTAATCTTCATTTAATATAATGCCTTATTTGTAGTTTATTTTATGTGAAAAGTTACGTCACATAAATAAGTTCTCAATTTTTTGAAGAAGATAATTTGTTTACTTTGTTTAATATATAAAAACAAATAATATTTTTTAGTAAAATTATTACTACTTAAAAATATAATTGAGGTGTAAATTGCTCCTAGTGTTTGTTTTTCTACTTATACTTAAAACATAGACATTTGAAATTCAATGGTCCTTTCTTCCAACTATATCTATAATCTATCAATTAAATGTGAATCTTTGTCGCTCTCTTTTCCACCGTTTTTACACAAGTGAAATTCTCTTATATTAACTATTTTTGAGATAGATTATCTACAGACTGCAGACAAATATTTCGGTACTTAAATTATTAAGGCCCAAAGAGAAAGCGAAGCCCAAACTGAAGCCCATATAGCCAAAGAGAAAATGGGCCAGATACATAAGGCTGAATCAATGGCTCTTATTCTGCTTTCTAAAATTTAAATACCTTTAAACTTTTAAGCTATCATTTCTTTTGCGGCACAATTTTCAAACATTTATCGCTTTGGAGGCTACGACTTGTTATCTATTTCTGTCTGATTTGCAAAATATAACGAAGCAATACTTGGTCTTCTATAACTTTCACTGCATCAAAATCATTTAAATATTGGTTGTATGTTCAACACTTTTAACCATGACAAATTCTCCTGTGCACCATATGCACCAATTACAATTGGTGCAATTTAATTTTAAAAGCTTTTTTTCTAATTTTTTTTAGTTTTAACTTTTTTTTCTTTTTTCAGTTTCGGTTTTCTTTTAACTTTAATTTCAGTTTTAGATTTTTTTTAAAATTTTTCAATACCCGACTAGACCCGAAACCCGGCCCGAGGCCCAAGTGGTTCATGGTTCACCCGGCCCGAATGGTTCATATATGATTTAGGGTTTACTATTTAGGAATTAGAGTTTAGATTGCACCAATTTGGATTGATGCATGTGGTGCACAAGAGAGTGACTCTTTAACAATACATGCTTTCGATGTCAAAGAAAATCCTTCTATTTTTTCAGTTTCTTTTTTCTGAAAATTAAGCACCCGCAGGCCGCGTAAAAAATTGTATTGAGGGGGTGCATGCAAACACAAGTGCAGATGACAAAATATTTATTTTTAAATTTATTCTCTTATATTTTAAATTTTTGAGAAGTGCTTCTGATTTTATGACCTTACATTCTCTATTCCGAAGCGCTCGAGTGAAAGAAAGTTTGGGGTGTGATGAAATGGTTTGGTATCAGCACGCGATTCAATCATATAATTAATCTTATATTTCTCGGAGTACTAGAAAAAATAGTTGGTATGTTTCCATGCCATCAAGGTTTCACCATCTTTGAAAATTTTGTTCGGGCGAATAATTTTATAATGTTTTTGTCCAAGATTTCTCAACTCCGTACTCCTTCATCAAAAAAATGTCGATTCTATGAGACCTGTTATCACATGAACACAGGCTATCCCCTAAATTATATTTTGATTTGGCTCGATTTTTCAGTTATTACCGAATAGTGCACATCCCTAATTACAGTATTTTACAATACCTCTACATGCTTAAGAAGATCTGTATAGCTTTCAAAAAAAAGAGGTTCTTGTGTAATGTCACACTCTTTCTATTTCAATAACCAATTATTTTACGAGAGAAAATTATGTACCAAGGCCGGCAGTCCGGAAATTTTGGGAATCTAAGAATGAAGTAGAAGTTGACAATTCGTGGCTGACGAAAAATTAAGTAAATCAGACATTAATTGAATGATTCCTAGTCAGCCCTCCATTAATGTATAACCTTATGAATGAAGTAGAAGTTGACAATTTTTACCTGCCAAAATAAAAATAAAAATTAAAGACAATTTGTACCAATAAAATTAAATATTATAGCTAGTACTGACTACTGACGCTGACGCAACATAGTTGGAGATAATGCTTATTATATACATTGAGAATTAGTAGCTCAAAAACAATTATAGTATTACACATAAATAACAGAGAGCTTTGAATACCAATACCAATAGGAAGAGTGCGTAAAATTAGGGCTTGCCAAATCCATTGGAGTTAGCAACTTCAGTTGCAACCATCCATCTCTCCTGCGGTCAATCAAGTAATATATTTAATAATTCATTAATTAGTAAATTTTCTTTCACTTAAGTACACTGATGAATTGCACTTTCAATCCAATAGGATATTTGCCACGCAAAAATGGTCCTTTTTTTTAAAACAATTTTGGTCCATCGAAATCTTTTATCTAACTCTAACTGATGTTGATGTGTGGAATACATGTGAAATTAGGAATTTTACGAAATTGCATCTTTTTTTGTATTTTTTTTAATATCAATTTTGGTTCCGTAGGAGTTTTGAAATTCTGGTCAATTGACAATTTCTATGAAATAGTAAAAAAATACCGTTTCCGAGAGCATATATTTGCGAAAAATTTATGTACACATGTCGAATTTTATCTCCTATATATTTAATTTCATTGTTTCATCTGTAATTAATTAATTTTTGTCCAAAAAAAAAAAAAGGTGGAACTTAGTCCAGCATGGCAACAAAAGAAGTTGGTTGATCTCTGTCAGGCCAACGGAATCGTTGTGAGCGGTTACTCTCGTTGGGGTCAGCTGGACAGGTTTGGGGAAACGACAAAGTAGTGGGCATTCAGGCATTGAAGGATATTGCAGAAGCCAAAGGGAAGAGTGTCCTTAGATGGATGTATGAAATAGGAGTTACAATAGTTTTCACTCCAAAGAGAGGTGGTAGAAAATTGCGGTAATTTCGAGTGGGAATTAAGCGAGGAAGAGTATAAATGTTTGTTTTGAAACACTTAAAACAGCTTTTAGAAGCACTTATTTTTTTTTGTGTGAACTTGAGATAAAGTGAGATCCCGCAAGGAGAGAGATTTGTAGGCGAAGAAAGCTCTGGGATGTTGAAGTTTAATCACATTCTTCTTCTTAATTGTTTGATTTTCAATAAATGGGCCATTGTCATTGGGCAGTGCTTGTTAAATATTAGTATTGTGTTTGATTTCCACATTTCTACATGTTCATAATATATACTTTGTGAGAAAAAGTGTTCAATTTCATAACTGTATTCTTATTATTGTTGAAAAACGTGAGATAAAATTGTGTTTCTAACAACTTGCCCCACATTTAATTTCTTCAAGACATCAGTTCTATAGAGCCTAACAACTCGTTCAAACAGTAACATAAGTTGTATTTGAGGTGGGTAACAAATTGTACACACACAACTTGTGCAATAAAGAAGGACCAGAATTATTTTCTAACTTAATTATTTGACTAATGGCGCACATGAGATTAGCAGTGTTATTAATGGAAGTGTTGATTTGGGGATCACAATAGCATAAAAATATGCAAATGTGGAACTAAAATAGTGGTATTGGGACTAGAAACATGAGACCCATGATCCGTGAGATCAAAGGTACAATTTTTTAATTTTTTTGGGAAAAAGGTAATTAAATATGACCTATGGGCAAGGGTGCGGAAGTCGGAAATCGGTAGTCGGACGGATATGGACCGCCTAGCGCCTAGGCCGTCTAGGCAGGGACTAGTCGGTTCGGTTCTCTTTTAATTTTTTTTTCATCTAAATGAGTTTTATTTAATACTTATCAATATATTATAACAAAAATACACTTCAAAATTAATTAATAAATTCATTATACAACCGCCTAAATTTAGATAACAATTGAAACATCTTTTCTTATATCTATTATCCATTATAGAGTATAAGAAAATTAATTTAACTTAAAAAAAACTAAACAAATTTGTGTTTTGAAATTTTAGTGTAGTGAAAATTATTAATATTTGTCTTAACATCAATTTATTATAAAAACATAGTCTAATTATTAAATAATATCTTAGTGTTGGACATCTAGCTCCCGACTTAGCCGTCTAGCTCTCGACTCGGTCGCCTAGGCGGCGCCTAGACAAAATCGGATCGACCGACGACCGCCTAGCGCCTAAACGCCGCCTAGGCGGGAACTAGTCGGGACTTTTACATCACTACCTATGGGTAAATTTTTTATACGCCCCAAATTATTTTTGAATTAGCGGGATATTCCATATGGCGAATTGGCCAACAAATAAAAAATTCTTTAAAATTTTAAAGAGTCACGCGTGACTCACGTCCTGATGCCGACGAAAATTCAAATTTGCCGAATAAAAATGACCGGTACTAAACTAACACTTTTATGACTAAAAATTGAAAATGTGAAATCAATATTCTAAGTTACTGGATTAATTGTGAAATTTTAACCCTTTATGAGATGGTAGATGAGAATCAATATTATAGACTCATAGAGTGTTTGAAATTACACACTATTTTACCATACATGTTTAAGAGGTTTTAATATAATTTCACGCCCTTTTCCATTTCCATAATCATAGTATTTTAGGAGAGGAAATTGTGTAGAAAGGTAAGTCCCAAAATTTCGGGAAACTAAGGAAAACTTTTATGGGTGTTTTTTAGAGTAGTCGGAGATCGTACTGACTAACGATAGTCAAACTTTATTATTATTAATGGCGTGTCGTTATCTTTGTCAGATCGATTTATTACCGTCATTGTATAGATTTAATATATTTTTAAATCATTTTTTAAATTGAATTTGATACTACTATATTACCCTTTCTTAACGAATTAAAAAATATAGTATTTGTTTAAGGAAGAGATGAAATTCTCAAGTTTCACTATCACCACCTTTCTGTCCCGCATCGAGCTGCTCGCATCTTCAGCCACCTTCTGCCGCCAGGTAAACCAATTGAACGTTTATTTGTTTAAGCCCTAACTTTCGAATATTAAGCCCCAAGTTGTCAATCAGTTCGAAACTTTCCGATGGTGGTGATGGCCTAACTTGTCTAAACCCTAATTTTTTATTTCTGAATTGGCTCAACTGATTCTGCCTCAAACTCTGAGTAGCAATTCTATATTTGAAGCGTTTCTTGTGTTCCCTCTGTTATTGATTGCTTCTTATATAAAATATACTATTTGTGTATTCATGGAACGGAGAAATCAAGAGGATATGTCAATAGGCTTGTTGTAACCTGCCTAAGAAGTGGCCTTAATTGAACATTTAGAGTACTGCAAAGCCCAGAGAGGGCACCAATAAGAGCATTAAGGGCATCTTCTTCTGGAAGGTTTGTTAATTGTTTGGTTTTCATGATAAGATGTATTCAAGTGTTAATTAGGTAAAGAAGATACGCATTTTGCTAGAAAATAATGAACAGGTCATCACTTAAACGATATTTTATAAGCTGCTAGTAAAGCTTACAAAGTGAAAACTTGGTTGAATTTGAGTGTGTTTTTATGGCTTTACTGATCATGGCTTTGGGTCTATGTGTGGACTATAATGACCTGGTTATGATTGGGGCTTTTCAATTTATTGGTGTCTGCTGTTGGCCCCAAGTATACTCACCTGGTGATGCTAATCACTTTTGTATAACTTAATGAACTTCAGAAAGATACTCCCTCCGTCCCATAAGACTCAGCACACTTTCTTTTTGGTCCGTCCCATAAGACTTTGCACACCCAAAAATAGGCACACTCTTCTCTACTTATAACCTTACAACACACACTTATTACCCCCATACACACTTACTACCCCCCATAAAGCAATTTTTCTTCATCTCTGCGCCGAAAAGTTGGCGCAGAGTCTTCCGGGACGGAGGGAGTATTGAATAATTGTGTATGCAACAATCCTGGCTTGCCTATCTTGACGTGGCAACTTGGATGCATTTTCAGAGGTGGAAATATGTTCATTAGAGTTTGAATTTTTAAGATTAAGTACTTATCTATGCGTTTGATCATTTGCAGTTGAGAATGGAGCATGGATGTTTTCATAGATATAATGGAATTCTTGGTTTTTTCTTTAGAAATTGAAAAAACTGGTTGTTACTTGCACAAGGAAAAATCAATATCTTCAAGAGGAGCTATATGAGGCTTATCTTATTAAAGTGTGATCTTCTTCCTTTCTTAGCAGCACATGCACTTCAATCATTTTCTGTAGTTATATCTTATCTTATGTGTTCCTGTTTCCAGAGCCAACTAGTCGATCTGCATAGTGAAGAAATCATACAGTTACAACCTGGAGAAGTACATACTTGGAACTAAGATGGTCTTCTCTGGCAACCGCTTGAAAATTGTTGAATAGAGCGTCACCCATTTTCTGACAGATAGATATTGCCTATTGGTTCAGTTGAGGTTTCTTTCTCTACTAAAAGTCTAAAAGTAGCTGAGAAATACTAGTTGCTTGAATAAGAGCATCATTTTTCTGCACTGTGTCGTTATCTTTTTTACCTATGCAGTAGTAGAGAATTTTTTGTTACAGTGATGACTCTGATATTCTAATTGTTGTTTCGGCTTTCTATTCTGGTTATTTAGAAAAGTCTTTGTAGGATGCAGGATGCTATAGTTTTGATCATATGCATAACTTAATCCGTCTTATGCTGAGTTGATAATGATTTCATTTCATTTCATCTCAGCAATGTCTTTATCTACATTGGTATGTCATTTGCTTGGGACAAGTATGATTATTTCCAAATAGTTATTCTCATGCATTTATCTTTTGCTTTTGTTTTAGATCATTTACCTCACTTTTTTATTAATATGAAACGCATGAGTTGCTGGTTCAAAAAAAAAAAAAAAATCTTACATTTACAGCTTGACCGATTATGGAATAGATTCTTTGGAAGGACTCTGCACTTCGTTCAAGAGTAGCTTACAGTAAAGTTCTCTCTATCTTCCTCTTTCTCACATCCTGAGAACATGTGGGAAGCCTGTCAAGTTAATTTAAATTCGCAAATTACTAGTCATGGCTATCTAGCTATTTTTGTGCATAATTAGATGTTAATTTAAATTCGCAAATTACTAGTCATGGCTATCTAGATATTTTTGTGCATAATTAGAATTTTAACATTTGCAGGGTGGACTGATGAGGCTTGAGAAATGGAAGACGAAAGATAGAATTTTGTGTAGCTATTTAAATTTTTTGTGCATTATTGTTAACTGATGAGGATTGAGAAATAGAAGATGAAAGATGGAACACATAGTACGATACAGTACGATAATCAGTGCAACACATAGTACAACAGGTTGTAGATCATTAAATTTAAACCTTTGAATTTTAAATCTAATGGTTCAAATTAACTGACTATTGTCAATCAGTATGACACCATGAGAAACACCCAACTTTTATTACTCATTTTAATTTAATTAGTATTTGATAACATGACGTCACCGCATGCGTAACGAATTTTTAAAAGTCTAGACTCTATAAGATAAGATATGAAAGTAATATATGAACTTATGAATGACGTTGTAATTTTACATATATAAGATTAAGATATTCTAACTTTACTTTTCAATGTGCTGAAGTACATATAACCGTTCAACGTTCATAGATATTAATTTAATCAGACTTTGAATGATTACTAGTTAGCCCTCCATCTATGAAATTAATGTATCAACTTGTGAATGAAGTTGACAATTTGTACCGTCAAAATAGAAAAGAAAAAGAAGTTGACAATAAAAATAAATATTATATACGGCCGTACTTAAGCTGTCGCAAAGTAGTTGGAGATAAATATGTATTGACAATTAATAGCACAAAAATAATCAATCCGTTATCAAATTCACAACACACAAAGGTTAATTTCAATTCCAAAATGGGGATCCCAGAAATAGTGTTGAATTCAGGGTACAAAATGCCAGTAATAGCACTTGGAACAGCAAGTTATGTGACACCAAAAGATGAAGAGGTACAAGCCATTCTCCACGCCATAGAGCGTGGGTACAGGCATTTCGACACGGCTGCTCAATACGGAAGTGAGGCAGCCGTAGGCGAAGCCGTGGCTGAAGCCCTCAAACGCGGCCTTATCAAATCCCGATCCGAACTCTTCATTGTTTCCAAGACTTGGTGCAGCGATAATCACGCCGATCGCGTAGTCCCAGCTCTCATGAAAACATTGGAGTAAGTATGATCAAGTTTATTTAATTTAGGGAAAATTGTTTTATTAGTCCTATGAGTTATAACTATTTCAATTTCAGTCTTGTCGACTTTCACTAATTAAAAAAGTCATGTAACTTTAGATTTTTGGCATTTTGATCTGGTAATAGTAGTTGAAAAATCCTGTTGGCTTGACGTGGCAGAATCTAATTCGTCCATGTGACAGAGTTCGATTGGTCAATTGGATGTTTCACCACTTATAGCTGATTATTTGGACCAAAATATCGAAAAAATGAAAGTTGCATGACTATTTTCATTTCTTGAAAGTCTATGACTAGCTAGGACTAAAATCAAAATAGGGATGGCTTATAGGACTAGGAAAAACTATTTTCCCTTTACATTAATTTTTCGTTTAATTATGTTCGAATCGCCTTCATCCTCTTAACTCAATTGATAAACAGGAATGTTAAGCTGGAGTATGTTGACCTTTACCTGATTCATTGGCCTGTAAGCTTGAAGCCGGAAACAGGCTTTGAGTATCCGATTGTGGATAAAAACAATATTGTTCCATTTGATTGCAAGGCTGTTTGGTCCGGCATGGAAGAGTGTGTCAGATTAGGCCTTGCCAAATCCATTGGAGTTAGCAACTTCAGTTGCAAGAAGATTCAAGACCTGCTAGCATTTGCAACCATCCCTCCTGCTGTCAATCAAGTAATTTATTTAATGATTCATTTAATTAATTTATATTCCGTTACATATACGTGTGAATTGTACTTTCATCCTATATAATTTTTGTTTAAAGAAATGATCATATTTTTAACAATTTTGGTCCATTAGAAATGTTGATACGATGTAAACATCACATAGGCCAGAATTTTACAAAATTGATCCTTTTTTTGGTTAGTTTTGATCCCACAAGAATTTTGCAATTCTGGTATTGAAATTTACCAATTATGTGCACATGTCTTAAGTTCATTGTTTGATCGGGTATTAATTAAATTTTGTCCAAAATTAAATTAAAAAAGGTGGAACTTAGTCCAGCATGGCAACAGAAGAAGTTGGTTGATCTCTGCAAGGCCAATGGAATTGTTGTAACTGGTTACTCTCCGTTGGGATCAGCAGGACAAGTCTGGGGAACGGACAGAATAGTCGGCATTCAGGCGTTGAAGGATATTGCAGAAGCTAAAGGGAAGAGTGTCCCACAGGTTATCCTTAGATGGATGTACCAAATAGGAGTTACAGTAGTTGTGAAGACCTTCACACCCAAGAGAATGCTAGAAAATCGCGATATTTTTGAGTGGGAATTAAGCGAGGAAGAGTGTAAGAAGATAAGTGAGATCCCTCAGAGCAGGGGAATGAAAGGAGAGGGATTTGTAGGAGAAGAATCGGCTATCAAGTCCGTCGACGAGCTCTGGGATAGTGAAGTTTAATTACATTCTTCTACGTACTTTATCCACTTGTTTGATTTTAATACATGTCATTGTCCGTGCTTGTTAAATTTTAGTATTGTGTTTGCTTTCCACATTCATAATGTACACAGGAGTTTCTACGTATTAATAATAGTATATAGTTTGTGAAAAAAAAGTTTTCAATTTCATAACTGCGTGTATTCTTATTATTGTTGGAAAATGTAAGATAAAATTGTGTTCCTATATGAGAATAGTCTAGATCATCAACCTGCAACTAACAAAATTAAATGCAACACAAGGTCATATGGTAATGAAAGGACAATTTCTGATGTGGTCACATTTAGACCAACATAAAGTGAAACAAAACCAGTAGTATGTGAAATAAACAGAAGCAAAAAATTTTGTCTATTACAATCCACTTGTAGCAAAGTACCAAATCACAAAATAAAATTGTGTACCAATGAACACTAAGATATGGCAGTTTTCACAATACAAAACAACCAATTAAACAGAGTTTCATCAGGAGGCGATGAAAATTCATCAACAAGCTTTTTAAGTTTGTCGTGGATTTGGGGTTATGGATGAACTAGGGCAAAATCATGTTTGGGGATGTTTAAACTTTCCATGTCTTGGTTTGAGTATGAAATGAGAATGATAATGGGTATTATTATGAAGTTAGTCATTGCTTTGTTATTGTTTAGTTAAAAAATTATCAAGAGGCATTAATGAGAATGATTCTTCATTATTCCTAGTTCGTTCCCAATAAAGAGGACCCTAACTTTTTATAACTTAATTATGTGACTACTGACTAATGGCGCACATGAGATGAGTAGTGTTTTTAACGGAAGTGTTGATTTTGGGATCACAATAGCATACAAATATGCAAATGGAACTAAAATAGTGGTATTTAATTAGTCCTATATATAAGTTACATCTATTTCGATTTTATTCATGTCACCTTTCGCGAATTGAAAATAGTCTTGTATCTTTCAATTTTTGACATTTAGTTCGATAACTGGCTTTAGGAGCTGAAATATCCAGTTGGCCCTGACATGACTGAATCTACTTTGTCTGCGTGGCAGAGTCTGACTGGTCAACTTGGATGTTTCAACTTTTATAGCCGGTTACCATATCAAAATATCTAAAAAAAATGAAAGTTACAGGATAATTTTCAATTCGTTAAAGTCAATAGAAGTTAAATCAAAGTGGGAATAACTTATAGGATTAAAAAATAAACCATTGTCCTTTTAATTTAATTTCTTGTTTAATTATTTCCGAATCGCCTTCATCCTGTTAATTTAAAGTAGGAATGTTATGCAGGAATGTTAAGCTGGAGTATGTTGACCTTTACCTCATTCATTGGCCTGTAAGCTTGAAGCCAGAGTCAGGTCTTGAGTATCCGGTGGTGGATAAAAAAGATATTGTCCCATTTGATTGCAAGGCCGTTTGGTCCGGCATGGAAGAGTGTGTAAAATTAGGCCTTGCCAAATCCATTGGAGTTGGCAAATTCAGTTGTAAGAAGATTTAGGAGCTCTTAGCATTTGCAACCATCCCTCCTGCTGTCAATCAAGTAAGTAGGGATGGCAATGGGCCGGGGCAGGACGGGTACCTAACTACCCAAGCCCGCCCCGCGCTTATACCCAGTCTGCCCAGCTTGCTCCATGGCCCGCTGTAGATCAGAGTTTTAAGACCCAAGCTCGGCCTACGTGGGGCAGGTCAGACCCGCTCTGCGTTATTTTTGACCCATCCTGCTACATTTTTTTTTTTTAATAAAGTTGAAATTCAAGTTTTACCTATAAAAGTGCTATCACATTTAATACAATATAATAACATAATTCAAGTTTTACATATAAGGCCAACGGAATTGTTGTAATCGGTTACTCTCCGTTGAGATCAGCAGGACAAGTTTGGGGAACAAACGGCATTCTGGCTTTGAAGGATATTGCAGAAGCCAAAGGGAAGAGTGTCCCACAAGTTATCCTTAGATGGGTACATCAATATGGAGCTGCTCCGGTCGTCAAAAAAAGCTACAATGCAGGCAGAATGGAAGAAAATCGCAATATCTTCGACTGGGAATTAAGTGAGGAAGAGTGTAAGAAAATAAGTGAGATCCCCCAGAGCAGAGGAATGAAAGGAGTGGGATATGTAGGAGAAGAAGGCGCAATCAAGTCCGTCGAGGAGCTCTGGGATGGTGAAGTTTAATCACATTCATCTAATTTATTGGGGATTTTAAACCAAAATCATCTCATAACTTTCCACCTTTATTCAATGGTCTCATAATTATCAAATTTTCCAATTTAGTCTCACGTGTATTCAATTTGATATAATTTAGTCCCAAACAACTGAAGATCGTTAAAAATTGGCCAAAACGACGCCGTTTTGGACACGTGTCTTACATATTCAAGTCAAAATTACACGCACCCAAAACGACGTCGCTTTTTGCAATATTGAGAGACCTCTTGCGATTTGGGACTAAATTGGGTTAAATTGGATACATGTGGGATTAAATTGAAAAAATCGATAATTATGGGACCATTTCAGTAAAGATACAAAATTATGAGACTGTTTTGGTTTAATTCCCAATATCTGCTATGTTTTCAATACATGTCGTCATTGTTATTTGGCAGTCCTAGCTTGTTAAATTTTAGTATTGTGTTTGCTTTTCACATTCCTAATGGACACCAGGGGTTTCTACATCTTAATTAACAATACTATATAGTATATAATTTCTGAGAAAAAGTTTTCAATTTCATAACTGTATTTTTATTATTGTTGGAACAACTTGACCGGATTGAATATTTTCTTCAAGACATCAATTCTATAGAGCCTAACAACAGTGAAATAAGTTGTATTTGAGATAGGTAACAAATTGTATGCACACAACTTGTGCAATACAACAAATACAAGATTGTACGGAATGAGGATAATAGCTTGAATGACCAATTTCTTACGCTCTCATTAGTTACACACCTCACAACGTCATCAAGATCATGCATATTTTTTGTTTTAACAATTTTTTAGTTCCCGGAAGATGATTGATTAACTCAGTAATTAAATCAATATTTCTTTGCCTAAAAGAACACATTCTTTTATTTTCCAGATTTTGAATTCTCTTCACCCTTATATAGATTTGCATAGTATCCATAAATCCACTTGTAAACATAAGAAAAAGAGTATTCATGAGCATGCATAAAAAAAAAAACTCTTTTCAAGGTATAAAATGAGATTATATTTGTCAAAAAAAAATTTACATGTTCAGAAAGCTCCAAAAATTTACATCATATGACCAGCACGGGAAAGAAATGATGCCGTTTTTTTTGCGTATCTGGCGATTAAATAGAGCAATTCAAATAACTATGAGATTAATTCATTTCATTTAAAAATTATGGTACCTTTTAAAAACGTAAAAATATTTGACTAGGTCTTGTATGCACCAAAGTGTGCAACTTGTTTCTCGAAACCTATAATTTATTTGCACCAAAGTGTGCAACTTGTTTCACGAAAATAGGTTACACGTTTCAGTATAAATAAGTTGTATGTTTAAAAAATATATTATCGAGCAGCTAATACACATGAGATACATTAAAAATACTATAATAATACGTGATATATGTATTTAATAATGATTTGTGACATTATTTATCACAAATTTCTTATGATTAAAGTTTTGAAATACAAGATGAAGCATCATAATAAAATAAAATAATGAAATAGAAAATTGGTGCCACTGATATTAAAAATGAAACTTAACTCAAATCTTTTGAGGAAGTGACTTGGGTTCTAGAACATTCGAGAAAAAAAGAAAAAAAAATGTAAACTGATTCCTATACTCTATTAGGTATTTGGTATTATGATGTCATAGTCAGGTTTTCAACATTCTAGAATATACTATTATACTAAGTTTAATTTTCAAAGTCAAAAGTCCTTGAATCCTGGTCAGCCGCCTCAACTGAATGCTTTTTCCTTTCACATGATACCGTCAAGAGAAAAGTCAACATTGTTGGAAATTCAGAAAGCTATAAATACGGTTGAGAATTCAGAGTATAGAAATAACCAATTTCGTGATAATATTCGATCATCGCATCATACATAGCAGAAATTAAAGCTTTCAACCCAACTTCAATACCAAAATGGGGATCCCAGAAATAGTGTTGAATTCAGGCTACAAAATGCCAGTAATAGCACTTGGAACAGCAAGTTATGTAACACCAAAAGCTGAAGAAGTAGAAGCCATTCTCCACGCCATAGAGCGTGGGTACAGGCATTTCGACACGGCTGCTCACTACGGAAGTGAGGCTGCCGTAGGAGAAGCCGTGTCCGAAGCCCTCAAACGCGGCCTTATCAAATCCCGATCTGAACTCTTCATTGTATCCAAGACTTGGTGCTCTGATAACCATGCCGACCGCGTTTTCCCAGCTCTCAAGAAAACATTGGAGTAAGTTACCGGACTAAAAATGATTTTTTTAACTTTTTGGGACGATTTGAAAAAAGTTGAAAGTTACTGGACCAAAAAATGTTTTTAACTCTTAATTCTCTTTGCTTATGTTGGAATCCATCCCGATTTGATGAATAATTAATAATGCTGCAGGAATCTTAAGCTGGAGTATCTTGATCTTTACCTCATTCACTGGCCTGTGAGCTTGACGCCAGGAACAGGTTTGGAGATACCAATTGCCAATAAAAAAGATATTGTCCCATTTGATTGCAAGGCCGTTTGGTCCGGCATGGAAGAGTGTGTAAAATTAGGCCTTGCTAAATCCATTGGAGTTAGCAACTTTAGTTGCAAGAAGATTCAAGAGCTCATATCATTTGCAACCATCCCTCCTGCCGTCAATCAAGTAAGACTACTTAATAATTCATTCATTATATTTCGTATATATTTGATTTAATTGTTTCATTTCGTATTAATTAACTTATGTCCAAAATATTATTATAGGTGGAACTTAATCCAGTGTGGCAACAGAAGAAGTTGGTTGATCTCTGTCAGGCGAACGGAATCGTTGTGAGCGGTTACTCTCCGTTGGGATCAGCGGGACAGGTTTGGGGAAACGACAAAGTAGTGGGCATTCAGGCATTGAAAGATATTGCAATAGCCAAAGGGAAGAGTGTCCCACAAGTTATTCTTAGATGGATGCATCAACTGGGAGTTATAGTAGTTGCCAAGACCTTCACTCCGAAAAGAATGGAAGAAAATAGTGATATTTTCGACTGGGAATTGAACGAAGAGGAGTGTAACAAGATAAGCGGAATTCCTCAGAGCAGAGGAAATACAGGGGACATTTATGTTTCCGAACAAGGCGCTATCAAGTCCGTTGACCAGCTCTGGGACGGCGAAATTTGATTTTTTTCAAATGTATGGTCTTGTTTTATTTTTCAATAATATTGTCATTGAGAATTGCTTGTAAAATTTTAATATCGTGTTTGCTTTTCTTCACCTTCATCATGTACTCGGCCACTAATTGTTATCAATGTCATTATCTACTATTAAGACATCAAGACAGGTTATTTTCCTATGAAACAACTCTCTCCCAATTCCCCATTTCATCTCAAATTAGTTCATAGTACCACTGAGTTCACTAATACACATTTGGACTTGGATAACTGTTAAAAATGACATTGGAGAGCGGTTATAACCGCTCTCCAAGTAACAGCTGTCCAAGCTTGGACAGCTGATAAAAAACCGTTGTCCAAGAATCTCACTTGGACAATGATTTTCAACCGCATTGCAAGCAACAACCGATGTCCAAGCCTTTTGGCTTGGACAGCGGTTAATAACCGTTGTCTAACATAATTTTCTGGATTAAAAAAAGATTGAGAATATTGTGAGCTTTGATAATATTCTGGATTAAAAAAAGATTGAAAATTTGGATAATTTTGGGAGTTTGGATAATTTGGGGAGTTAGAAAAATAATTTGGGTGATTTGGATCCATGATAAAAATGATAGAAATTAGAAGAGAAAAGAAAGAATATGAGATTGTGATTCAAAATGTATCAATATTGGTATCTATTTATAGAGAATTTTTTTTTACGAATTTTGATATAATTTTTTTTTATAGATAATATGCTAAAATATTAATAACTTAATAATTATTCAATAAATATTATAATAGTCAATAGTAACATGACACATGGCAAATCTTATCTAACTCAAAAAACTTGATAAGCGTGCCGAACTCGTTCTCTGCAGAGAACGGTACATGTGATATTCATGATTTTTTTTTAATTATTATTTTGTCTTCTAGTGCAAAGCAATTCATGTGAATCGACCGATAAAGATAGTCTTAATGACTACTTGTTTATTGATATCAAAATATTTATTGATATCAACTAGTTAACTTCGAGTTAAATCTTCAATCATGCCTGGTGTTGGAAATATAATTTAAAATTAAATACTAAATATATTATTAGTATTGATCAACAAACATAAAAAAGCTACACATACAAAAATACGTAGATAAATAAAAATTTAAATAATAATTTAAAGAATTTTTATCTCGTTACTAATCTATATATATTGTAAATTTTTTTGATAACCTTTACTAGAATAAGTAAAACAGAAGAAGATAAATCATAAATATAAATCATCTGATGTTAGTGTTTTGAAGTTTGAATATTTATTTGTTCTTCTTTTTTTGTTGTTGTTTGAAAATAAAATACGAACAGTGTGCAACACAAAATAGAATTATATTATAAAAGTATATGACTGACTTTTAAAAGAAAAAAAAAAAGAAGTTTGAATATTTATTTGTTCTTTTTTTTTTTGTTGTTGTGCAACACAAAATAAAATACGAACAGTATATGTGACAACAGAGAAAAATAAAATTATATTATAAAATTGTCCATTATATGACTGATATTTAAAATTTTGGGCCCCTAAAAAAAAGTCGGCCGAAACTTGGGAAGGAGAGGTCGAACCAGGTAAAATTTGTTTTTCATTGTCCATTTTGAGGCATTTGGAACTTTTGAAAAGCCTTCCAGTCCACATGCTAACAGAGATGATCAATTCGGTTAGCCAATGTATTTTTTATTTCTTTAAAATAAAATAAAATTAAAGAATGGCATAAACGTGGAAGAAGCAGATGATCAGAGAATATTTTCAACCTAAATACATTTTGGGGATTCTTGAATTTTGAGTTTGGAAAGAATAACCAATTTTTAACTCATTATGATATATTTTCAGTAAAGAAACATATTTTGTGTTAAAAATTTGACCAGGAAACACAATTCTTCCACGTAAATGTCACGTTTTATATTCTTAAATATAAGAAAATTGAAAATGCATGACACCTTGTTTATTATTTTCTAGTATGTTAAATTAAATCTAGTGTTCTTGAATCTTAGAATTTAGTTGAACTAAGTTTGATAAATAAACGAGATTACAACACCATAGCATAGATAAGTAAACAATAGTTAGACAATCATGAAATTAAAAACTCAGCTTTGTGTCGCTGTATATGTTAATTAGAAAAACCCGTGGCGTACATCAAGATGGAGAAAAAAAAGTAAACACAATACTAAAATATTACAAACACTTCTCAATGACAATGAGATAATTTATTGAAAATTAAACCAAACAAGGACATAAATTAGAAGAATGAAATTAAATTTCACCATCCCAGAGCTGGTCAAGGGTCTTGATAGTGCTATCTTCCCCCACGAACCCCTCCGCCGGCGTTCCTCTGATCTGAGGGATCTCACTTATCTTCTTACACTCTTCCTCGCTCAATTCCCAGTCGAAAATATTGCGATTTTCTTCCATTCTGCCAATATTGTAGCTTTTGACGACCGGAGCAACTCCATGCTGATGTATCCATCTAAGGATAACTTGCGGGACACTCTTCCCTTTGGCTATTGCAATATCCTTCAACGCCTCCACGCCCACTATTTTGTCCGACCCCCAAAACTGTCCGGGCGATCCCAACGGGGAGTAACCGGTCACTGCAATTCCTTTGGACTTGCACAGATCAATCAGCTTCTTCTGTTGCCACACTGGACTAAGTTCCACCTTTTTTTAACAAAAAATAATATATTAGTGAAATTACATAGTTGAATAATATTGGCTAGTTGTTGACAAAAATTGACAGTGTTTTAAAGCTTACTTGATTGACAGCGGGAGGGATGGTTGCGAATGACAACAAGTCCTCGATTTTCTTGCAAGTGAAGTTACTGACACCGATGGATTTGACAAGCCCTAATTTTACGGCTTCTTCCATTTTAGCCCAAACGGCCTTGCAATCAAATGGAATAATATTCTTTTTGTTCTTAACCGGATACTCAAAGGCCGATTCCTGCGTAATTGATAATGGCCAGTGAACGAGGTAGAGATCGATGTATTCCAGCTTAAGATTCCTGCATAACATGGAAATCAAATTATCAGTTAAGCCGATTTCAAATTTACCAAGAAAAAAAACACTGCAGGATAATTGACCTGTAACGACAGAATCATGTCAATATATTACAACTTCTATAGCTAAAAGTCAAAAGCTGACAGATTGACTTTTAGCTACAAAAGCTTTATAAATTGGCAGATTTTCTGTCATTAATTTTCTTGTAGTGAAATAAATATAATACGTACTGCAAAGATTTGTTGAGAGCTGGGAGAACGCGGTCAGCGTGAGCATCGCTGGCCCACAGCTTCGTACAAACGAAGATCTCTGACCGGGATTTGATGAGGCCGAGTTTGATGGCTTCGACTATGGCTAAACCTACGGCTTCTTCACTTCCGTACATAGCAGCAGTGTCGAAATGCCTGTACCCACGTTCGATGGCGTTGACCATGGCTTGGACCTCATCGGCAAGTGGCGTTGTGAAACTTGCTGTTCCAAGGGCCAGTAGGGGCATTTTGTAGCCTGAGTTCAACTCAACTTCTGGGATGCCCATTTTTTGGAATTTGCTTTCTGAGTTTGGTTTTGGTATGTATGAATTTGATCACAAATGGATTGGTTTATTTTCTCTACTACTCATTTTGAGCAATATATATAGACATGTTTGACCAAGTTTCCTACGTAAGTAACAAAATGTATGTTTTTATTTGAATGCTTCTTTTCTTCACTTTTCTTCATTGGGCTTATTAAAATATTCTACTTTCACGAAGCATCTAGAACATGGCCATAAAGTCTTCCTTACCTCTATTTGTGAATTTCCTCGTGACATTACTAATATATATTATTATTCAAAATTTTAACTTTCTCATTCATTCTGTATCCAAAACACTGAGGATGCGTTTGTTTTGGACTCACAAGGATGGACTTACGACTTTCCGCTTTCTGTCTCATACGAGTTTGAAATTTAGAATATGGTTTTTAAATCCCACATTCAATCCACACCTACAAATACCTATAAAATCTATTATTACTCTTCCCAATACATCACATTTTATACACTTTATTACTCTTCTCAATATAATATAATAATACAATATCAACATTGATTTGACATAAAATTAAATCTCACTTTACTCAAATTCCAAAACAAACACATACATTTACTATTCATCAAGGATTCTAAATCCCTGGATTTTAAAACATTGACTTGCTACGCACACTTAAATCCCAAAACAAACGCACCCTAATTTTCTCAAAATTCTACGTTCTGTATTTGTTAATTTATAATTTCAGATTCAAATTTATTTTAACCTTCCTGAATTTTTGTTCATTTTAATTTTTAATTAAATTTGTACATCTACTCTTTACTTAACCACCCAAAAACTCGATCATCACTTTTTTTCTTTTAATATTATGTATATTTTAATTTATATTTTAGATATAATTTTATTTTAGACGTTCCAAATTTTTAAATTTATTTGTTTAATAATTTTTTCAATCCGGCGGAATACAAATTAGTAGGAACCAATTGGAAATTAATATACTAGCTTCTTGACCGGTCTGGATAGTCCAACTTGACGCTGTTTCCACGGCCCTAATAGTAATAGGGAATTTTGTAGCCTGAATTCAACTCAAAAGAAAACCTCTCGGGTTCCATTTATTTGGATGAATGAATTTCAAATTCATAGATTTTACATAGATTTTACACGTAAATCATTACTGTACAATGAATTTGTAAATGTTTATATTTGAGAACTTAGTTTAAAATAAAGGGATTTCAAATTATGATCAAAACTTAATCATTTCAAATTTAATCATCTCTACCCCTTCCCTCCATCTCCCCCTTTATTTTCTTCACTAAACTCTCAAATTTAAATATTTGTTAATTCATTGAGGAGGATAATTTGCGTGTGAAATCTGTAAATTTCAAATCCATATATACAATGGAACCTAAGTAGAATTGTTACCAAATAGAGTAAGTAAACGGTCTGAAGGCTACGTGTATACTAACATTTGCGTATATGATTCATTAATTAAATATATAATTTTTAAAAATTTCAAATAATTTTTAAAATTTTAAAATCTCGATTAGCAATTAGGATTGAAAATGGGGTAATTAAACGGTTTTGAGGGCCAGGTTTATTAGTACATATGCGATATGATTCATCAATTATGTACAATTTTTTAAATTATTTTTGGAAATATTAAATAATTTACTAAAAAATTATAAAATAATAAAAAAAAGTTAGTTTATTTTGCATTGTAATAATTTCAGATTTAATAAATAGGAGTAATATTTAATAAGAAAAATTGCATTAAAAAATTTAATTGTATTTTTATTTTTAAAATTATTTTCATAGTTTATTTATAATTTTATAAATTAATTTAGGTGTTTTCGGGCCCAATTTGCCATAAAGTAGAATTTTAAAAAAATAAAGAAAATTATAAGTAAATTTTTCTATGCAAACAATTAATAAGTATAAATGAGATTGCATATATAGTTCAAGTTGCACGCGAAAATATAAATGTACTCACGTATATATCAATTATGAAATGTACCTATAAGCAAGTATTCCATTAAAACTTTAAACATTTAGTGTTCTTTTTTGGGTAGCTCAAAATTTATTGTCCTTCTTTTGCCACACTTTTATAATTGATGTTTCAAAAAAACAATTTTGCCAGCAGGAATTCAACTCATTTTTATTTTTTTTGGTTGGAATTGGTGTGAAAGCTTTCTGTTTTTGCTGTGTACCGGAATGTTATCACGAACAAATTATTAATTATGTAGTCCTAATTCTCAGTTGTGTTTTCAATTATGGGCCTGTGCTGAAAATTTAAATTTAGAGGCGGATAGGCAGGAATCATTTAATATCTTAAATTACATTACATTTATAGGTATAATAATAATAAGAGTATATTAAGTTTCTTGATTGGAATAGTCAAACTTGACGCTCTTAATAAATTTTAAACATGTAAACAATTTTCAGAAAAATAGTTTTAATAAATAAAAGTGCATATCAAAATTATTTAACATAAAACATAGTCTTAAAATATCAATTAAAGTTTATAAGCATAAATTTAAATACACAAACACTTTCGTGAAGTTGCGTAGCTGCTCTGGTAATTTAATTTATAGAGTTTCTTTGATTTTGAAGCTTCTGTTTCCGGTGAGTGTTAGTAACTAGTTGAGTAGGATAAGTTGATTTTTTTTTTATTTTGTTTTAGTAAATAATAATAATAAAAAAAATTATACCCCAGCCCGCAGGCCAACCCGCCCCAACCCAACCCGACCCACTCCAACCCGTGGCCCGTTTAGGTCGGCCCGTTTTTAAACGTGCCAATAAATACTTAACCTAACCCTCTTCAAACCCAGGCGGAATCAGGCTAGCCCAACAGGCCCGACCCATTTTGACAGCTCTAGTTAAAATACACTACTACATTATATTTAATTAAATATAGTATTCCTAAAAAAATTTTTATAAGAAAAAAAATTTCAATGATAAAAGGGCACGCGAAGTACTCAAAATTATAATGAAAGGACAGGAATTGCCCAATGAAGTGCTAACAAAAGCAAAAATCAGAAAAATGGTTCCTGAATTAAGTACAACACTAATCAAAAATTAATCTAGGTAAATTGCTCCATTCGATATAGGATAATTTGTTTCTCCATTTCCCTCTTCCATTTATTAAACTCCAAAGCCTTCTCTTTATACTCTCCACAATTTCCTTGACCTCACATGTCTCTTTACGGAAAATAATATAGTATTCCTAATTAATTTGTAATTTAGTTGAATTTGAATTCTTCTCGTATGTATTCATATTAAACTCATATTTTTGTTATTGTATTAGCAAATGAACAGGTCTATTGTACAAATTTGTATAAATACAAATCAATTAATTTAGGAAATTAATTAATTCGCGGGTCTAAGATGACCCGGTCAAGCGGGTCAAGGATGGGTTGGGTAAAGTGAAATTGAGTCTCAATTGGGATTTGTATGTATATAAATTTGTATCCTAAACTTTGTCTTAGCAAATAATATTAGATAATTAAGTTTATTGGAAGATTTGCAATTAATTAAGGGCGTGCAGCTACACGATTATAGGATAGCCATTTTGGAGTTGAAAGCTTTCCTTTTTTCTATGTTATCTAGAATTGGATCAGCGATTGATTAGTGTGTTTTTAATTATAAATGTTCCCTATTAATTGCTATCTCAACACTTTTTTTGTGAGGAAGAAACTAGAAACTCTCCCACCAAATGCCACAATTAAGCCCTCGGTAAGGATTATAAATCGAAGAATATCTTTCAAAACAAAAACGACAAGAAAAGAAATCAACACGTGATTCAATCCCCGTTCAAATATCTCAACACTTTTATATATATGTTAGGTATATGCTGTCGACAATATCATTTATATATTTATTTTCACAATTAAAAAGTAGAGGCGGCTGAGATGTGATGATTAAATATCTTAGTATACATTTTATTTTCTTTCAAAAGCAGACCAACATGTGCTTTCATTTATTTTTAACAACGCAATAACTGAGGCGGCTGATACGGGAGTGATTTCGTTGGAAATTTCGAATACTCCAACTTGTACCGGATTCACCAAAACGTCTTAATTTCACATGAAAGCTTCGAGAAAAAATAATTACAAATCATCGTATAAACTTTTCTAGAATCTATAAATGGTCGTATAAATTTTTCTTTTTCGATTTCGATTCTTTTTGATTTCAATTATAGTCTTTTTAGTCAAATAATTTAAAATTTGATCGAAAAATTGATCTAATTCTTTTATTCTGGTCACAATGACGGTCGCCACCACTCTCACTTGAACTGTTTTTTATCAAAGAAGAAAAATCGTCAATCAATTTCATGTTTTAATTACACCTCCCCCGTGAATCACAACTTCAAAATCACGAATTTCATTCATTATCATGGTTAATTTTGAGTGATTTTCGTTGAGGCGAGGGTCGAAACTTATACTATTCTCTTCCATTTACTGAACTTGTCATTTCAATATTTTTTTCGCATTATTTTGTATGCTAAATTATATTTCTGATCATTTTTTGACTAAATTTTTTAATTTTCTAATGAAAAGTACTAGAATTAAAACTAAAAAGATAAAAAATGATAAAGTAAAAATTTACAAGTCCATTTATGAGTTTTTTTTTTCTTTGAAAGCTTTCCAAATGGATTTTACACACCCTATTTACCTTATCTCTCTCTCTCTTTAAAAAGAGAGATGTATCATTTTGGCTCCACACTGAAATATTGTCCCATCCGAGGATCTAATCCACATTGAGAGGATATTTTTCCTTCCTACAGCACCATAGGTGTTGTATTAAAATATAGAATTATAAATCAATGTAACATAAGGATAGAACTATTGGGACTAATTCAATAAATGAATTTTCTTTCAAATTTTCTTCCATATATAGTAAAATGTAGTGGTACGAAAATAATACAATCCCTGCCAAGTAGTGCGCCTCATCAGTAATTTTAACGAAACCCTCAAATTAATTTTACATGTTCTTCAGTATATTATTTTGCAATTTATTTGCGATTTTAGGACCAAAGATCGAACCAAAAATTAAGGATAATCCAAACTTGAGGTCCTAATAAAAATCAGACAATTGACAAGTTCATAACTCGCCCCTTTGGCGGAAGCAACTTAGTAGGTTCAGGAAGTTTCTAGGAAAAAAAAATACTAATAAACTAATAATGATTCATACTACATCCGTCCCGAACTCAACACTACAGTTACTGTATCGCGGGTTTTAAGAAAAAATGATAAAGTGATAAAATATTGGGGGTAAAAATAATTGTTTATTAGCATTTTATGTGATAAAGTGATGAATAGTTGGGGGTAAAAAAAGTTGTTTATTAATATTTTATATGATAAAGTGGATATTTCCATTTAAGGAAGTGTTCAGTTAAATATGGGAAGCCCAAAACGGAAACTGTAGGGTTAAGTTTGGGACGAAGGGAGTATTTGACAAAAACTTGTGTGAACCCGAGTTTACCGTAAACTCGATTTTTAAAGTATCACTGTTATGCATAAAAACTATCATTATTATGCATAAAAACTTTAAGTGATAAGCATAAAAATTATCACTGTTAAAAAATGTGTGATATTTTTAAACAGTGAAAATTTTTATGCATAACAATGATAATTTTTACACATAACAGTGATAAGAGTTCCTAGTTCATAGGAGTGTTAATCTTCATATTTTATTGGTATTTGATAATATGATGTCGACACAGCATGTGTATTTATTATTGTAATCCCACAAGACTTTTCAAAAGCAAGAAAAGCCCATCATTCGTTGTCAACCGCCTCAATTGAATACTCCATCTTTTTATCAATTCAAAAAGCTATATATACGGTTTAGAATTCATAGTAGAGATATAAACATTCAATCATCAAATTCTCAATCACACAGCAAAAAAGAAAAAGAAAAGAAATTTTAATTTCAAACCCAACTCCAATACCAAAATGATACCGTCAAGAGAAAAGTCAACATTGTTGGAAATTCAGAAACCTAAACTCAGTGGTACTATGAACTAATTTGAGATGAAATGGGGAATTGGGGGATTGGGAGAGTGTTGTTTCATAGGAAAATAACCTGTCTTGATGTCTTAATAGTGGATAATGACATTGACAACAATTAGTGGCCGAGTACATGATGAAGGTGAAGAAAAGCAAACACGATATTAAAATTTTACAAGCAATTCTCAATGACAATATTATTGAAAAATAAAACAAGACCATACATTTGAAAAAAATCAAATTTCGCCGTCCCAGAGCTGGTCAACGGACTTGATAGCGCCTTGTTCGGAAACATAAATGTCCCCTGTATTTCCTCTGCTCTGAGGAATTCCGCTTATCTTGTTACACTCCTCTTCGTTCAATTCCCAGTCGAAAATATCACTATTTTCTTCCATTCTTTTCGGAGTGAAGGTCTTGGCAACTACTATAACTCCCAGTTGATGCATCCATCTAAGAATAACTTGTGGGACACTCTTCCCTTTGGCTATTGCAATATCTTTCAATGCCTGAATGCCCACTACTTTGTCGTTTCCCCAAACCTGTCCCGCTGATCCCAACGGAGAGTAACCGCTCACAACGATTCCGTTCGCCTGACAGAGATCAACCAACTTCTTCTGTTGCCACACTGGATTAAGTTCCACCTATAATAATAATATTTTGGACATAAGTTAATTAATACGAAATGAAACAATTAAATCAAATATATAGGAAATATAATGAATGAATTATTAAGTAGTCTTACTTGATTGACGGCAGGAGGGATGTTTGCAAATGATAAGAGCTCTTGAATCTTCTTGCAACTAAAGTTGCTAACTCCAATGGATTTAGCAAGGCCTAATTTTACACACTCTTCCATGCCTGACCAAACGGCCTTGCAATCAAATGGGACAATATCTTTTTTATTGGCAATTGGTATCTCCAAACCTGTTCCTGGCGTCAAGCTCACAGGCCAGTGAATGAGGTAAAGATCAAGATACTCCAGCTTAAGATTCCTGCAGCATTATTAATTATTCATCAAATCAGGATGGATTCCAACATAAGCAAAGAGAATTAAGAGTTAAAAACATTTTTTGGTCCAATAACTTTCAACTTTTTTCAAATCGTCCCAAAATAGTTAAAAAAATCATTTTTAGTCCGGTAACTTACTCCAATGTTTTCTTGAGAGCTGGGAAAACGCGGTCGGCATGGTTATCAGAGCACCAAGTCTTGGATACAATGAAGAGTTCAGATCGGGATTTGATAAGGCCGCGTTTGAGGGCTTCGGACACGGCTTCTCCTACGGCAGCCTCACTTCCGTAGTGAGCAGCCGTGTCGAAATGCCTGTACCCACGCTCTATGGCGTGGAGAATGGCTTCTACTTCTTCATCTTTTGGTGTTACATAACTTGCTGTTCCAAGTGCTATTACTGGCATTTTGTAGCCTGAATTCAACACTATTTCTGGGATCCCCATTTTGGTATTGGAGTTGGGTTTGAAATTAAAATTTCTTTTCTTTTTCTTTTTTGCTGTGTGATTGAGAATTTGATGATTGAATGTTTATATCTCTACTATGAATTCTAAACCGTATATATAGCTTTTTGAATTGATAAAAAGATGGAGTATTCAATTGAGGCGGCTGACAACGAATGATGGGCTTTTCTTGCTTTTGAAAAGTCTTGTGGGATTACAATAATAAATACACATGCTGTGTCGACATCATATTATCAAATACTAATAAAATATGAAGATTAACACTCCAATGAACCAGGAACTCTTATCACGGTTATGTGTAAAAATTATCACTGTTATGCACAAAAATTTTCACTGTTTAAAAATATTACACATTTTTTAATAGTGATAATTTTTGTGCATATCACTTAAAGTTTTTATGCATAATAGTTATAGTTTTTATTACGATAAAAATGATATTTTTAAAAACGAAGTTTATCAGAACTCGTGTCACACAAGATTTTTTGTCAACACTCCCTTCGTCCCAAACTTAACCCTCTGCATTTTAGTTTTGCAGGCTTCCCATATTTAACTGAACACTTCCTTAAATGGAAATATCCACTTTATCATATAAAATATTAATAAACAACTTTTTTTACCCCCAACTATTCATCACTTTATCACATAAAATGCTAATAAACAATTATTTTTACCCCCAATATTTTATCACTTTATCACTTTTTCTTAAAACCCGCGATATAAAAGAATCGTAGTGTTGAGTTCTAGACGGAGGTAGTATGAATCATTATTAGTTTATTAGTATTTTTTTTCCTAGAAACTTCCTGAACCTACTAAGTTGCTTCCGCCAAAGGGCGAGTTATGAACTTGTCAATTGTCTGATTTTTATTAGGACCTCAAGTTTGGATTATCCTTAATTTTTGGTTCGATCTTTGGTCCTAAAATCGCAAATAAATTGCAAAATAATATACTGAAGAACATGTAAAATTAATTTGAGGGTTTCGTTAAAATTACTGATGAGGCGCACTACTTGGCAGGGATTGTATTATTTTCGTACCACTACATTTTACTATATATGCAAGAAAATTTGAAAGAAAATTCATTTATTGAATTAGTCCCAATAATTCTATCCTTATGTTACATTGATTTATAATTCTATATTTTAATACAACACCTATGGTGCTGTAGGAAGGAAAAATATCCTCTCAATGTGGATTAGATCCTCGGATGGGACAATATTTCAGTGTGGAGCCAAAATGATACATCTCTCTTTTTAAAGAGAGAGAGAGATAAGGTAAATAGGGTGTGTAAAATCCATTTGGAAAGCTTTCAAAGAAAAAAAAACTCATAAATGGACTTGTAAATTTTTACTTTATCATTTTTTATCTTTTTAGTTTTAATTCTAGTACTTTTCATTAGAAAATTAAAAAATTTAGTCAAAAAATGATCAGAAATATAATTAAAGATACAAAATAACTAAAAAAAAAAAAATATTGAAACGACAAGTTTCAAGAAATGGAAGAGAATAGTATAAAAGCCGACCGTTTCAACGTAAAATCACTCAAAATTAACCATGATAATGAATGAAATTCGTGATTTTGAAGTTGTGATTCACGGGGGAGGTGTAATTAAAACATGAAATTGATTGACGATTTTTCTTCTTTGATAAAAAACAGTTCAAGTGAGAGTGGTGACGACCGTCATTGTGACCAGAATAAAAGAATTAGATCAATTTTTCGATCAAATTTTAAATTATTTGACTAAAAAGACTATAATTGAAATCAAAAGAATCAGAATTGAAAAAGTAAAAATTTACATGACCATTTATAGATTCGGACAAAGTTACACGATGATTTGTAATTATTTTTTCTCGAAGCTTTCATGTGAAATTAAGACGTTTTGGTGAATCCGGTACAAGTTGGAGTATTCGAAATTTCCAACGAAATCACTCCCGTATCAGCCGCCTCAGTTATTGCGTTGTTAAAAATAAATGAAAGCACATGTTGGTCTGCTTTTGAAAGAAAATAAAATGTATACTAAGATATTTAATCATCACATCTCAGCCGCCTCTACTTTTTAATTGTGAAAATAAATATATAAATGATATTGTCGACAGCATATACCTAACATATATATAAAAGTGTTTGAGATATTTGAACGGGGATTGAATCATGTTGACTTTCTTTTCATGTCATTCTCATCGTTTCGAAAGATATTCTTCGATTTATAATCAACCAATTTGAGGAGCTAACTGCACGGGTGGGAGAGTTTCTAATCTATTCCTCACAAAAAAAGTGTTGAGATAGCAATTAATAGGGAACATTTATAATTAAAAACACACTAATCAATCGCTGATCCAATTCTAGATAACATAGAAAAAAGGAAAGCTTTCAACTCCAAAATGGCTATCCTATAATCGTGTAGCTGCACGCCCTTAATTAATTGCAAATCTTCCAATAAACTTAATTATCTAATATTATTTGCTAAGACAAAGTTTAGGATACAAATTTATATACATACAAATCCCAATCGAGACTCAATTTCACTTTTTACCCAACCCATCCTCGACCGCTTGACCGGGTCAATATCATTTAGATTTAATTAATTAATTTCCTAAATTAATTGATTTGTATTTATACAAATTTGTACAATAGACATGTTCATTTGCTAATACAATAACAAAAATATGAGTTTAATATGAATACATACGAGAAGAATTCAAATTCAACTAAATTACAAATTAATTAGGAATACTATATTATTTTCCGTAAAGAGACATGTGAGGTCAAGGAAATTGTGGAGAGTATAAAGAGAAGGCTTTGGAGTTTAATAAATGGAAGAGGGAAATGGAGAAACAAATTATCCTATATCGAATGGAGCAATTTACCTAGATTAATTTTTGATTAGTGTTGTACTTAATTCAGGAACCATTTTTCTGATTTTTGCTTTTGTTAGCACTTCATTGGGCAATTCCTGTCCTTTCATTATAATTTTGAGTACTTCGCATGCCCTTTTATCATTGAAATCTTTTTTCTTATAAAAAAAAATTTAGGAATACTATATTTAATTAAATATAATGTAGTAGTGTATTTTAACTAGAGCTGTCAAAATGGGTCGGGCCTGTTGGGCTAGCCTGATTCCGCCTGGGTTTGAAGAGGGTTAGGTTAAGTATTTATTGGCACGTTTAAAAACGGGCCGACCTAAACGGGCCATGGGCTAGAGTGGGTCGGGTTAGGTTGGGGTGGGTTGGCCTGCGGGCTGGGGTATAATTTTTTTTATTATTATTATTTACTAACACAAAATAAAAAAAAAATCAACTTATCCTACTCAACTAGTTACTAACACTCACCGAAAACAGAAGCTTCAAAATCAAAGAAACTCTATAAATTAAATTACCAGAGCAGCTACGCAACTTCACGAAAGTGTTTGTGTATTTAAATTTATGCTTATGAACTTTAATTGATATTTTAAGACTATATTTTATGTTAAATAACTTTGATATGCACTTTTATTTATTAAAACTATTTTTCTGAAAATTGTTTACATGTTTAAAATTTATTAAGAGCGTCAAGTTTGACTATTCCAATCAAGAGCGTCAAGTTTGACTATTCCAATCAAGAAACTTAATATACTCTTATTATTATTATACCTATAAATGTAATGTAATTTAAGATATTAAATGATTCCTGCCTAGCCGCCTCTAAATTTAAATTTTCAGCACAGGCCCATAATTGAAAACACAACTGAGAATTAGGACTACATAATTAATAATTTGTTCGTGATAACATTCCAGTACACAGCAAAAACAGAAAGCTTTCACACCAATTCCAACCAAAAAATATAAAAATGAGTTGAATTCCTGCTGGCAAAATTGTTTTTTGAAACATCAATTATAAAGGTGTGGCAAAAGAAGGACAATAAATTTTGAGCTACCCAAAAAAAGAACACTAAATGTTTAAAGTTTTAATGGAATACTTGCTGATAAGTACATTCCATAATTGACATATACGTGAGTACATTTACATTTTCGCGTGCAACTTGAACTATATATGCAATCTCATTTATACTTATTAATTATTTGCATAGAAAAATTTACTTATAATTTTCTTTATTTTTTTAAAATTCTACTTTATGGCAAATTGGGCCCGAAAACACCTAAATTAATTTATAAAATTATAAATAAACTATGAAAATAATTTTAAAAATAAAAATACAATTAAATTTTTTAATGCAAATTTTCTTATTAAATATTACTCCTATTTATTAAATCTGAAATTATTACAATGCAAAATAAACTAACTTTTTTTTATTATTTTATAATTTTTTAGTAAATTATTTAATATTTCCAAAAATAATTTAAAAAATTGTACATAATTGATGAATCATATTGCATATGTACTAATAAACCTGGCCCTCAAAACCGTTTAATTACCCCATTTTCAATCCTAATTGCTAATCGAGATTTTAAAATTTTAAAAATTATTTGAAATTTTTAAAAATTATATATTTAATTAATGAATCATATACGCAAATGTTAGTATACACATAGCCTTCAGACCGTTTACTTACTCTATTTGGTCACAATTCTACTTAGGTTCCATTGTATATATGGATTTGAAATTTACAGATTTCACACGCAAATTATCCTCCTTAATGAATTAACAAATATTTAAATTTGAGAGTTTAGTGAAGAAAATAAAGGGGGAGATGGAGGGAAGGGGTAGAGATGATTAAATTTGAAATGATTAAGTTTTGATCATAATTTTAAATCCCTTATTTTAAACTAAGTTCTAAAATCTAAGTATTTACAAATCCATTAGACAGTAATAATTTACGTGTAAAATTTATGAATTTGAAATTCATCCATCCAAATAAATGGAGCCTGAGAGGTTTTCTTTTGAGTTGAATTCAGGCTACAAAATTCCCTATTACTATTAGGGCCGTGGAAATAGCTTCAAGTTGGACTATCCAGATCCGGTCAAGAAGCTAGTATATTAATTTCCAATTGGATCCTACTAATTTGTATTCCGCTGGATTGAAAAAATTATTAAACAAATAAATTTAAAAATTTGGAACGTCTAAAATAAAATTATATCTAAAATATAAATTAAAATATACATAATAATAAAAGAAAAAAAGTGATGATCGAGTTTTTGGGTGGTTAAGTAAAGAGTAGATGTACAAATTTAATTAAAAATTAAAATGAACAAAAATTCAGGAAGGTTAAAATAAATTTGAATCTGAAATTATAAATTAACAAATACAGAATGTAGAATTTTGAGAAAATTAGGGTGCATTTGTTTTGGGATTTAAGTGTGCGGAACAAGTCAAGGTTTTAAAATCCAGAGATTTAGAATCCTTGATGAATAGTAAATGTATGTGTTTGTTTTGGAATTTGAGTAGGGTGAGATTTAATTTTATGTCAAATCAATGTTGATATTGTATTATTATATTATATTGAGAAGAGTAATAAAGTGTATAAAATGTGATGTATTGAGAAGAGTAATAATAGATTTTATAGGTATTTATAGGTGTGGATTGAATGTGGGATTTAAAAACCAGATTCTAAATTTCAAACTCGTATGAGACGGAAAGCGGAAAGTCGTAAGTCCATCCATGTGAGTCCAAAACAAACGCATCCTTAGTGTTTTGGATACAGAATTAATGAGAAAGTTAAAATTTTGAATAATAATATATATTAGTAATGTCACGAGGAAATTCACAAATAGAGGTAAGGAAGACTTTATGGCCATGTTCTAGATGCTTCGTGAAAGTAGAATATTTTAATAAGCCCAATGAAGAAAAGTGAAGGAAAGAAGCATTCAAATAAAAACATACATTTTGTTACATACGTAGGAAACTTGGTCAAACATGTCTATATATATTGCTCAAAATGAGTAGTAGAGAAAATAAACCAATCCATTTGTGATCAAATTCATACATACCAAAACCAAACTCAGAAAGCTAATTCCAAAAAATGGGCATCCCAGAAGTTGAGTTGAACTCAGGCTACAAAATGCCCCTACTGGCCCTTGGAACAGCAAGTTTCACAACGCCACTTGCCGATGAGGTCCAAGCCATGGTCAACGCCATCGAACGTGGGTACAGGCATTTCGACACTGCTGCTATGTACGGAAGTGAAGAAGCCGTAGGTTTAGCCATAGTCGAAGCCATCAAACTCGGCCTCATCAAATCCCGGTCAGAGATCTTCGTTTGTACGAAGCTGTGGGCCAGCGATGCTCACGCTGACCGCGTTCTCCCAGCTCTCAACAAATCTTTGCGGTACGTATTGTATTTATTTCACTAAAACCTGCCAATTTATAAAGCTTTTGTAGCTAAAAGTCAATCTATCAGCTTTTGACTTTTAGCTACAGAAGTTGTAATATATTGACATGATTCTGTCATTACACGTCAATTATCCTGCAGTGTATTTTTTCTTGGTAAATTTGATAACGGCTTAACTGATAATTTGATTTCCATGTTATGCAGGAATCTTAAGCTGGAATACATCGATCTCTACCTCGTTCACTGGCCATTATCAATTACGCAGGAATCGGCCTTTGAGTATCCGGTTAAGAACAAAAAGAATATTATTCCATTTGATTGCAAGGCCGTTTGGGCTAAAATGGAAGAAGCCGTAAAATTAGGGCTTGTCAAATCCATCGGTATCAGTAACTTCACTTGCAAGAAAATCGAGGACTTGTTGTCATTCGCAACCATCCCTCCCGCTGTCAATCAAGTAAGCTTTAAAACACTGTCAATTTTTGTCAACAACTAACCAATATTATTCAACTATGTAATTTCACTAATATATTATTTTTTGTTAAAAAAAGGTGGAACTTAGTCCAGTGTGGCAACAGAAGAAGCTGGTTGATCTGTGCAAGTCCAAAGGAATTGCAGTGACCGGTTACTCCCCGTTGGGATCGCCCGGACAGTTTTGGGGGTCGGACAAAATAGTGGGCGTGGAGGCGTTGAAGGATATTGCAATAGCCAAAGGGAAGAGTGTCCCGCAAGTTATCCTTAGATGGATACATCAGCATGGAGCTGCTCCGGTCGTCAAAAGCTACAATATTGGCAGAATGGAAGAAAATCGCAATATTTTCGACTGGGAATTGAGCGAGGAAGAGTGTAAGAAGATAAGTGAGATCCCTCAGATCAGAGGAACGCCGGCGGAGGGGTTCGTGGGGGAAGATAGCATTATCAAGACCCTTGACCAGCTCTGGGATGGTGAAATTTAATTTCATTCTTCTAATTTATGTTCTTGTTTGGTTTAATTTTCAATAAATTATCTCATTGTCATTGAGAAGTGTTTGTAATATTTTAGTATTGTGTTTACTTTTTTTTCTCCATCTTGATGTACGCCACGGGTTTTTCTAATTAACATATACAGCGAGACAAAGCTGAGTTTTTAATTTCATGATTGTCTAACTATTGTTTACTTATCTATGCTATGGTGTTGTAATCTCGTTTATTTATCAAACTTAGTTCAACTAAATTCTAAGATTCAAGAACACTAGATTTAATTTAACATACTAGAAAATAATAAACAAGGTGTCGTGCATTTTCAATTTTCTTATATTTAAGAATATAAAATGTGACATTTACGTGGAAGAATTGTGTTTCCTGGTCAAATTTTTAACACAAAAATATGTTTCTTTACTGAAAATATATCATAATGAGTTAAAAATTGGTTATTCTTTCCAAACTCAAAATTCAAGAATCCCCAAAATGTATTTAGGTTGAAAATATTCTCTGATCATCTGCTTCTTCCACGTTTATGCCATTCTTTAATTTTATTTTATTTTAAAGAAATAAAAAATACATGACTAAGTCACCTAAGTGGTGGAAGGCTTTGTTCCACCTCAATGGACAATGAGGTTCCTGGTTCGACCTCTCTCAAGTTTAATTTTTTTTTTCCTCTTTTAAAAAGTAAAATTGGGTCATAAAAACAAATAATATAATTCTAAATTTTGTCTTTGCACACTGTTCCCGTATTTGTATTTTCAGTCCAATGAAAAAGAAGAACAAATAAATATTCAAACTTCTTTTTTTTTAGGGCCCCTCTTTTAAATATGTATATCATATATTTTTATATAATATATTTCTAATTTTGTAAATTAAAAGCATGACTGTTCGTATTTTCTTTTCAAACAACAACAAAAAAAGAAGAACAAATAAATATTCAAACTTCTTTTTTTTTTTCCTCTTTTAAAAGTCAGTCATATACTTTTATAATATAATTCTATTTTGTGTTGCACACTGTTCGTATTTTCTTTTCAAACAACAACAAAAAAAGAAGAAAAAATAAATATTCAAACTTCAAAACACTAACATCAGATGATTTATATTTATGATTTATCTTCTTCCTGTTTTACTTATTCTAGTAAAGGTTATCAAAAAAATTTACAATATATATAGATTAGTAACGAGATAAAAATTCTTTAAATTATTATTTAAATTTATATTTATCTACGTATTTTTGTATGTGTAGCTTTTTTATGTTTGTTGATCAATACTAATAATATATTTAGTATTTAATTTTAAATTATATTTCCAACACCATGCATGATTGAAGATATAACTCGAAGTTAAGTAGTTGATATCAATAAATATTTTGATATCAATAAACAAGTAGTCATTAAGACTATCTTTATCGGTCGGTTCACATGAACTGCTTTGCACTAGAAGACAAAATAATAATTAAAAAAAAAATTCATGAATATCACATGAACCGTTCTCTGCAAAGAACGAGTTCGGCACGCTTATCAAGTTTTTTGAGTTAGATAAGATTTGCCATTTGTCATGTTACTATTGGCTATTATAAGATTTATTGAATAATTATTAAGTTATTAATATTTTAGCATATTATCTATAAATAGATACCAATATTGATACATTTTGAATCACAATCTCATATTCTTTCTTTTCTCTTCTAATTTCTATCATTTTTATCATGGATCCAAATCATTCAAATTATTTTTCTAACTCCCCAAATTATCCAAACTCCCAAAATTATCCAAATTTTCAATCTTTTTTTAATCCAGAATATTTTCAAAGCTCACAATATTCTCAATTTTCTCCGAATTTGAACCAAATTCCTAGCTCTGAAAATGTCCAAACAGCATAAAATATTTCTCGCAATTTGTTCAAAGATACAAATTCAAAGGTGGGAATAGCTACTTTTTATGTGAAAGAGTATATAGCCTTAATGTCGTCTTGGATTTTTGCCAGTGAAGATAAAATAGTTGGCAAAAATCAAAAGGTTGACTCACTGTGGGCACGAATTCAAAGCTTGTATGACGAAGCTCGAAAAGAAAATCCAGGAGAGATAAGTGCAAGAAATAAGATTCATTAAAAGGTCGTTACAATCGACTTAGTATAAATGCTAGCAAGTGAGTTGGCTCTTACAAAGAGGCATATGGTCGTAAAAGAAGCGGAATGAGCGAACAAGATATTGAGAGTGAGGCTCAATCAATTTACTCCGTAAATGGCCCAAAGTTTGGGGACTTGCAAGTTTTTAATGAAGTTATGTGTAAACATCCCAAGTGGGAACTAAATCTAGACCGCGATTCAACACGTGTTCGTGCTGAAGAAAACGAGGATAATGATGAAAGTGGTGGCAGCTCAAAGAGATCAAGGACCAGTGAGGATGGGGCGTATTCGATCCCTACTAATCCAGAAACTCCAGGCAGTGGTGATTCAACAATTTCACGTCCTTCAGGTATTGATAAGGCAAAGGCAAAAAAAAAGAAAAGGAAAGGCATCACAATATTCTTCTGTTGATACTGAAGTTGCTGAAAAAATTCGTCAATTGAGACTCACAAGAGTTGCTGAAGTTGAAGTGATAAGTAAACTTGGAAAAGAGAGAATGGATTTGGAGAGAGAAAGGATGAAGCACTCTCTTTTGAAGACATTATTGGAGAAAGATCACCTGTCCCCAGAAGAAGAAGAAATGAAACTCCGTTTGATTGCATTTTTTAATTATTAGTCAATGTTATTTATTGTCATGTAATTTACTTTATGTATTTTTAATTATTGTCATGTAAGGTTTTTAATTTGTGTGATTTTAATTATGAAATTGAGTGTTTGTAATTTTCATTCCCATTTACTCCTCTTTATTAAAGTTTTGTCATATCACCTGACAAAGTCCATTATCTATTTCTCAATTATTGAAGTTCACATGCACTTGTCTTTACTGAAAAAAATAAATGTACTCCATTAAGTAAAATAGTGATGAGTCATATCACCTGACCAAGTCCATTATCTATTTACTTGTCTGATGCATGAAAGGTGGAAGGAGCATGCTCTTTATTGAAAATTGTTATGACATACCCACGAGACATGCCTAGAAACTTGTTGCCACCACCCACTCACGAGAACTTATTTCTACCACTCACTCATTTACTCCACTTTATTAAAGTTGTGTCCTATCACATTTGTTTTTATGCCCCTCTCTATTGAAAAAGAAAAATGTACTCCATTAAGTAATATAGTGATGAGTCATATCACCTGACCAAGTCCATTATCTATTTACTTGTCTGATTCATGAAAGGTGGAAGGAGTATGCTCTTTATTGAAAATTGTTATGACACACCCACGAGACATGCCTAGAAACTTGTTGCCACCACCCACTAACGAGGACATGTTTCTACCACTCACTCCATTAAGTAAAATAGTGATGGGTCATATTAACTTTGTTCACATGCACTTGTCTATTGAATCAAGTCACATGCCAAATAGTGATTACACATTATTGAAGTTGTATCTATATATTCTCTTTGAAACCACATCAAATTTACACTAAATCCTCTCAAGTATAATTTTTATCAAATAGTTTTACCCATTCAACTTCTCAAATGTCTCTCAATGAAAATAAATCAGTAGATAACGGTTCAAGTTCCGATTCTTTCAATTTTATCAAATGTGATGAATGGGAAGAACGAATTACTCACCAAAATCGTGAAATCGATCGCATTATCGAGGATATGCTCTTAAATAATCTTAATCTGAACGAAGGAGATCCCACTCCTAGAGCTAGAAGAAGGCATTGTGAAAGGGAACGCGAGTTGGGTGAGGAACGTTTGATGAACAACTACTTTGTTGGCAATCCAACGTATACTCTTGAAATCTTTCGACGTAGATTTCGTATGCGAAAATCTGTATTCCTTCGAATAGTGGGTGAAATTACAGCCAAAGACGAATATTTTCAACAAAGACCTGATGCCACAGGTAGACAAGGTCATTCACCATTACAGAAATGTACTGGAGTTATGAGGGTGTTGGCGTATGGTACATCAACTGATGTTGTTGATGAGTATTTGCGAATGAGTGCAGCTGTAACAAGGCAAGCTCTCATGAATTTTGTAGAAGGAATCATTTCTTACTTTGGCGACGAGTACCTCAGAAAACCCAACGAACAAGATTTGGCAAGACTGCTCTATATTGGGGAACAACGTGGATTCCCGGGCATGATAGGCAGTATTGACTACATGCATTGGGAGTGGAAAAATTGTCCTACTGCATGGGCTGGGCAATATGCAAGGGAGAAGTGGAAAACCAACAATCATTTTGAAAGTTGTTGCATAATATGATTTATGGATATGACATGCTTTCTTTGGAACACCAGGTACGTGCAATGATATTAACGTACTCCATCGATCTCCAGTTTTTAGTGATGTCTTGGAAGGTCGAGCACCAAAGGTTAGTTATGTCGTGAATGGTCAGGAAAATGATAGAGTGTATTATCTAACTGATGGAATATATCCTTCATGGGCTGCATTTGTTAAGTCAATTACTTCTCCACAGACTAGAAAGCACAAGTTGTTCGCTCAACACCAAGAAGCTGTGCGAAAAGATGTCGAACGAGCATTTGGAGTTCTACAAGCTCATTTCGTATTTCTTCGCGTCCATGTCTTGTATGGGAAAAGCTTTTGATGGGAAGAATTGTGATGGCTTGTATCATCATGCACAATATGATAGTAGAGGATGAACGAGACACGTACCAAACTTATCATGATCCCTCATAATTTTTTATGGATGATCCCACTGGTGGTGAAGGTTTTGAATACTCTAGAGAACGCATTGCAAGTCTATCCACTTATATGATTAATAGGGAACAACTTCGCAATAGAGAAACTCATATTGCTCTTAAAAACGACTTGATTGAGCATATATGGCAAAAATTCGGTATTGATAATTAAATATGTAATTTTATCTTCCGCATTGTTGTATTTAAATTTCTGTAATTTAAATTTTGTTATTGAGATTGTAATTTTATTTTAAGTGTATGGTATTATTTTTTTATTATAGTTGCACATTTTGAATATCAAATAATTTAATATATCATCTTATTAATATAATAAAAATTGATTATAGATAAATATAATTATTAAATAGTAAAAAAGAAATATTATTTTATTAAAAGATTGGGTTGTGGGTGTTTGTTGATAAAGTATGAAAAAAGATGAAGATTGGTTGAGTTGTAAGTTGTATATGTGGAGGAGAGATAAATGAATTATTTATTAGAAGATTTGGTTGCGGGTGTTTGTTGATAAAGATAGTCTAAAGAAAAGTTGTGAATTTTTTGGATAAAAGAAAAGGTGAAAAGTTGAAATATGATACTCCATGAACTTGATTTTGTAAAAGTGATTGAAATACAATGCATCAAATGAAGAAATTATTGAACATGAGAAAGACGTTGACTTTGTTTAGCCAAAATTGTAAGGCGAGCATAAGGGGTTTAATTTTAAACTCGATTTAGGTTTTATAATTGCTAGGATTAGCCCCCCCCACCCCCACCGGGCATGAACTTAATAGTATTTCGGTCACAAGGTATGAATTTATTTAGCTTATAATGCAAATTAATTTTACGATAACAAGTTTGGCCTGATACGGTCATAATGGACAATGTCGCATTATAGTAAAAATGGGTAAAAGTCTTTCATTTTACAATTACGTATAAAATAGTCCTATGCACCATGCAATTTTGGTGTATTTTTTAAGTGTACAATTTATTTACACTGAATACATGCAATTTATTTATATTAAAATATGCATTTTGTGTCAGTAAAAATAAATTACATATTTTTAATATAAATAATTTGCATATTTTAGTGAAAAAAAATTACTCTCTTCATCCACTGATCAGTTTTCTTATTTGTGCGTTCACAAAATGTATGTACATTTCTTTTATGAACACAATAATTTTATCTTTACCATCCAATCATCATTTAACTATTCAAATTGTCATTGTATTTTACTCACAAAATTTTACTTTATTCATAAATAAACCCCACAATATACTATAATATTCTTTATTTTATACATTTTCTTAAAAACTTTGCCCAAAAAATATTAGCACAATTTTTGTGAATTGGGAATACGTGTTTAAAAAAATACACTTGAATTATACAGTGCATCTAATGCGAACAAGATCTTACCTTTTAAATTTAGAAAAAATCATTTTTTGACACAAGACTTTGCCCCACTGCTGAGTAAAAGTCCATAATACTGTATGGGCTGTTTTGGACAAATTATAAATAATTATAATCATTTAGAATTGTGTATAAAATTAATTTAGAGTGTATTTTTTATTAAATTAAATAAACCATTTTTTTTAGTTATAATCAAATAAATTTATGAACCTTTTCTAAATATTGTTAACTTTTTCTGCAAATATTATCAATTTTTTTAACTTTTTTTTATAAACACTAATTTTTTCGTAATTATTAATTTTAAGTATAAATTTTTGCCACCACGACAGCACTCCCTATATATCTTTTGGTTTTGTGATTAAAACATAAACAATAAAAAACAAAGAAAGGCTTGAAAAGCTTGTGGCGATTAAGACCCTGAAGTCTTTGGAACCAATCTCGATCACCAATCACCTCTTCATCTTATCTTTTTCCCCAAAAACTAAATCTCCACCCTTTTCTCCTCATTCATTCAAAACACCACATTCCTTTGTATAGCCAATAGTATCATCTCCTTTTGTTCTGCCAAAAATTTATGTGCATTGGGGTTTATGTGTTTTTTAAGCGTTACTCTTACGTACACGAAGTGTCACTGTTATTATTGTTATACATATAAAGTATTTTTTTTTAAATAATTATTTAATTAATCGTGATAATAACACTTTGCAGATATAATAATGATAATATGTATACATAACAATGATATTGGATAAGAGAGTTCACGTGAGCTCGGTTTCAAATGAGACCTTACTCTCTTAATTTAGGCATGAATTTTTATCAAACTTCTTTTATTTTCCAAAATTTCAATCAAAATTAATAAATTGAGATTAATTAATATTGTTCAATGATACTAATCAATGAATATAGTAAGGCTACATCTTGTATGCACCAGGTACGATGCACTCCATAATGTATTTTAAAACATACAATTTGTTCTAAGAACATCAGTGACATGTTTTAATATAACAAGTTATATATTTCAGTATAATAAATTGTAAGTTTTTAAAATACACTATGGAGTGCACCGTGCACCTGGTGCAAAAAAGACTCACTCAAATAGTTAATACCAACCAACTAATATTTTTTAATAACACAATTGATATTATTTAAAAATACACTTAAATTATATGGTGACTCATCCCTCTTTATACTAATTGAGAGTTTTTTCTGCTGATGTGTCAGCTCCAGGATGATTTGACCTATGTGTCATTATAAGAATAAGAGTTGAATCCACGTGTATCTTAATTTTATTTTTTTCCCTGACGTGTGTGCCACGTCTCTCTCAATTTTTTCCTCATTCTTCGCCCAAGCGTAATTTTTTTCCAATAAACCCTATTTCACTAAAACAAATCTACATCGCCGCTCACCATCGCCATCGCCGCTCGCCATCGCCTTCGCTACTCGTCGTCGCCCTCGCGTTCACTGATAATGGTTATTTTTTTCCAATTTTAAATTACTTTTTTGTAGGTTTAATCCGCGAACAAGTTTAATCTCTATAATGTTCTTCCCTCCCATATATTTTATTATTTCAGTTTAGCGATTATTTTCGCCGCTCGATCTCATCTCTTGCCGCTGTTACGATTTGATTGTGGATTTTGTAAATAAAATATGTAGGATTTGAATATGGTGACGGCCGAAGGAATTCTGTCTCCAAAATGTTGTTTATCATTTTTTGGTTGAAAATTTATAGATTGCTTGGATTTAGGGCAAGTGATAAATTACCAATTTATGAATTTAACCTCATGTATTGTTTCTGCAATTTATTGATTCATTAGAAAATACAACCGATTGTCTTGGCTAAGGTGTGGACTCTTAAAGTGTTCTCATGTGCTTCTAATTTTTAAAGTTTTTTCATGTTGGCCTGTCTTTGCAATTGTTGGTTTTCTTAGGTGATTATGATATCTTGACATTGAAAAAAAGTTGTGAAATAAACCAACATGAGATGTAGCTAATTGTTGAAACATGTCATTAGATTGGAGTTGTAGGTTACTATTGAGCCAGAAGGTTATAGTTTATAGTTACACTATGTTATTGGATAGGCAACATTTTAATTGTCCAGGTTCGGCGGCACATTAAAACTTTAGCATCATTCTGTCATAATTACAACAATCAGAACATTTGATATACAATTGAAATGACCTTGAGAATGGGACCTCAGTAGCAAGGAAGCCAGACTCTATTAAACTTATGAAGAACTTAAATTGGTTGCTTCTCCTAATTTGAAGAACATAAATATAATGCTCTCTTGCTGTGATGTGTTCTGGAAAATGAGTCATCCAGTTTTTTTAATTATTTGCTGATAAAATCAGTAGACATTTGAGGGAGCAAATATTTGAATACTTTATTCCTCTCACATTTGAGTTGCTTCAAAGTCTATTGAATACATTATCCTCACACAATTCAAATCGTAATTTAGCGCTTTCATCCCATTACTGTTTTATTGGATTTTCTTTACAGACAAACCTGTTCCAGATTATGTGCACTTGCTTATATTAACCTATGATTTGTTGAATTAAAATAATATTCTTTGAATTGAAATTGAAAATTGAATTTTTTTCTTCTGCAAGAAAATGATTTGATGAGAATTCTAAATGTAGCAGCTTTTGCAGTGTCAGGTTGTTGCATGCAATTTTATAATGTATTTATTTATTTAATTATATTTTTAAAGTATGTTTTAACTCATAGAGCTCTTCATTACCATTGAGGGTTACAGAATGGAATAAAGCTTTGATCTTTTTTAATTTCTGTTTTTCATTACTCTGTCACTCCAAAACAAAGCTAAATGATTGATACCTAAGGTTAATTCTTTAATAAGGCACCATTAATCTGATTTTACTAATCTAATACATGGGATTGCAGCTTTTTATACTTAGACCTTTTGGGGTGGTCCAATTTGTTGTTGTTTCCACATAGATTTTGGGACGGGAGACGTTACGATCATTCGAAAACGTGAAGAATGGCTCTGAAAATCCTGCATGGAGTGAGAAGAATGGGTTTACAGGTAAATTGGATTGAGTTTTTTTTAATGTTGCATAATGTGGTATTTTCAATTGCATAATGTTGTACTTCAAATTTTAACTCTCACATGATAATCCACCTCAAAATGAAATCTCTATTAGTAATATAGGGGAATTTGATTATTATCATGATTTTTATAAGGAATAGTTGAAATCAAATCATTACACATATGAGTTAGGATGTACCAAAATTAATATTCACATTATTATTTATGAAAATGATTCTTTCTTTTAGTTTTCAATTATATTAAAGGTTAATCAGTTGGAGGTTAGTGGTCTATGATATTCTGACTTCGTAATTAAGTAGTTTACTTAGGGCCAGTTTAGATTAATTCATTTTTTCTTTTAAAAATTGATTAGTTTTCTATGCTTACATTTTTTCTGTATTGGGATTTGTTACTTCCAAGATTACCATTATAAGTTTTTTGCTTGACCTCGATTCTGTTTATAGGATTCAGTGAGTTCTATGGTAATTCGCGTTGATGAAAGCTTCAGGAGCTTTTAGGATGTCAAAGAATTGCTGCTTTGGGAATCCAAGAGATGCTTGTGCGCCATCATTTAATGAAGTAATGAGGTAAACAAAAAAATTATGTGATGTGCCTATTATGCATGTAAATTTAGTACATATTGAGATCTATCTGTAACTTTGTTACACTTTAAAGGTCCCTGGTTGCCATGATCTTTTTTGTACTCAGCTTTGACTTAACCTCCTCATAAGTTCCCTTACTCCCATTTTTTATATTAAAGGCTCTTCGACATCCAGTGGGTCTCACCCTACTGCATTCTATACCATCTATCTTTTCTTTTCTTTTTTCAAAATGACCCACTCCCAATTTTGTATGTTCATCTTAAAATTTTCTGGGAGTTAACAAATTTGGCCGCTCAAGTGAAAGTCCAGCAAAGATTTGTTTATTTTTTGTTAATGTTTTGCTCTTTAGTGGAGACGTTGGTATTTAAAGGTTATTGGTTAATTGATTTGTAACCAGTAATTTCTCTAAATATTAGATTATTTAAGTTGTGTCTTAAGCTCATTTATTTGTGCATCACTGTATCCTCCCCTGGTAATCATATATATAGCATCCTGAGTTTTATGTCTATCTCAACCATTTAAATTTGAGTCTCGATTTTTTGTTTGTATTTTTGTTGTTTCTCCTCATCCTGAGTTATATGCCTGGTCATATATAATGCAGAGTTGTGGTTATTCTGATGGTTCTGTATAAAGGAATCCGCTCATTAAGTAGGTTACCCTATTTTCTTTGGCTTACCCTTCAAATGGAAGGAGAGAGAAAACCGGGTTCGTCACTTGCTTCTGATCTTTTTGGGGCAAAGGATTCTTCTTCCGCAACTGCTGCTTCAAATTCTGGGATTATTGGGTCGATTTTCGCACCACCTTCTAAGGTTTCTTCATTTTGCAATAAATTTTCAGCTTTTAATCAAATTGCTTATTAATAACATAATTGTTGTTTTGTGTTTCTTTTTAGTTAATTTAAGTTTGATTCCCTGTTTTGTGATTAAGGGTTAGATTTTGCGTTGTAGCATGCAATTTTATAATGAATTTGTTAATTTATTTATATTTTTAAAGTATGTTTTAGTTCATAGAGCTCTTCATTATCATTGAGTGTTGCAGAATGGAATAAAGCTTTGATCTTTTTTTATTTCAGTTTTTCATTACTCTGTCAGTCCAAAACAAAGCTAAATGATTAATACCTAAGGTTAATTCTTTAATCAGACACCATTAATCTGATTTTTCTAATCTAATACATGGGATTGCGGTTTTTTATACTTAGACATTTTGGGGTGTTCCAATTTGTTGTGGTTTCCACATAGGGTTTGGGACAAGAGACGTTGCGATCATTCAAAAACGAGAAGAATAACTCTGGAAATTCTGCATGGAGTGAGAGGAATGTGTTTTCAGGTAAATTGGATTGAGTTCGTAGTCTTTTGAATGTTGCATAATGTGGTATTTTCAATTGCATAATGTGGTATGTAAAATTTTAACACGTGATAATCCACTTCAAATTGTTACAACGCACTCTTGGAGTTATTCATGTTCATGAGGTACAACTACAAATGTTTACTATATTTTCTATTAACATAAAGTAGATATATTCATTTGCTAATTGCTATCATCAACTAATTGATATTCTATACATGACTATTAATATTAAATTAATAATTATTAATATTTTAATAAGGAATAGTTGACCAATCTTGAAATTATTAAATAATTTTAATTATTATCATTATTTTTATAAGGAATAGTTGAAATCAAATCATTACACATTTGAGTTAGAATGTACCATAATTAATATTCACAATATTATTTATGAAAATAATTATTTCCTTATTTTAGTTTTCAATTATATTAATTATATTCAACTTTCCTTCTCTATTATCTTTTAATATATTTTGATTTACTTCGAATTGCATAATTTATGCTAAATCTATTCTAATTGTTCAACATTTTCATAAGTTTTAGATTAGAACTTTCATATCATTTTCAGATGCATAATTTATTCTTAATGTATGCATAATTTATGCTTACTAAATTAGTTTTTAATTAATTGCATAATTCATGCTTAATTAATATTAATAAGTCAATATCACACAAAAACTTATCCTCTATATATATGTGATAATAATCTCTACATTTTCATACGAAAGAACGAATACATAGGTTGCTTTCATATATTGGTTGCTTTTCATATATGTTGTTTTCAATTATTATGTATATATAAAGAAATATGAATAGATTGTCATTTGTAATCAGATTTTTTATCATTGTTATTTTAAATATTTTAATTTTTTTTATCATCTTTATAGATCATGGCGTATAACTACTCTGCGATATCAGCAGTAACACTGGAGAAAGAGTCCTGGAATATCAGGGTGAAAGTTCTTCGTCACTGGATTGTTCATGATCAGTTCATGCTGGATCAGCAAAATTATGTGGAACTCATCTTAATGGATGGGCAGATATTTATCATTTATTATTTATTCTAATAATTATTGATTTTTTTTTTTATTATTTATCAACTATGTCTAATTTTATGGAATATATATTTATAGGGAACGAAGATTGGAACAAGGTATATATCCCACGGATGATATTAAGTCCTTCGGATCCCACAGTACCGGTCACGTTCCAGAGAAGACAGTTCCCAGTTCTATTGTGCTTTGCAATGACTATTAACAAAAGTCAAGGTCAGTCTCTATCCAACGTTGGTCTATTCCTACCAAGACCTGTATTTATACACGGCCAACTATATGCTGCGATTTTTAGGGTGAAGAGCCAAAAGGGATTAAAAATAATTTGTCTTAATGATGAAGGAAAGCCCTCTAGCTCTACGATCAATGTTGTTTTCAAATAAGTTTTTAATCTTTAGTGAATTAAAAAAAATGATTTCATTATATACGTTTTGACTCAATGTTTAATTATTGTACAAACAATTATATCTATATTAATTTATGTTTAACCTTATAATACTAATTTTATGTTACAATATTGTTATAATAATTTGCCATACAAAATGATAAATGTTAAAATTTATATTAACTAATTTCATAGTAAAATAAATTATTATAACTTTAAAAAAAATTATTTTATTTAAAATCTCATGTAATACAAGGGTTCTACGCTCGTTTTCAATAATAGAGTGAAATCTAAGCTGATGTGGCAGCTGGTAAGGAGTGGTTAGTGTGGGTAGCACGTTGTCTCAAATCTGGATTGGCCAATCATATTTCACAAAAATCCTATCGAAAATCACAATCCCTTTACTCATTTCTTTAGCCCCATCGAAACAAACATACAAATATTATCAACCAAACAAACACAGCAGAATCAGAATTCCCTCCATCCCCAAATACCATTATTTAAATATCCCCTGTTTCTCTCTGCACTTAGGTTTTCTGTGCCACCATTGCTTCTCAATGGCTGTTTCAACCGCCTTCGCCGCAGACGTCGGTTTGTACTTCAAGCCGCTGCTTCAATCCAAGCCAGCCGCCCTGACGACGGCCAGGGTTAAATCGGGAATTTTCCGATGTGAGGTTGCTTCCGATAATCTGATTCACACCGCCGCCGGCGACAAATTGGTGGCTTCCGTAGCTGCGATTTCGTCCTCCAGCCTCTCGGCTCTCGAACAGCTGAAGAATTCAGCCGCTGACAGTATGCATTTCTTAATTTCTGTTTTTTTTTTTTTCTGATTTTGCAATGTTTTATATCGAGGCAATGTTCCGAATTGCGTTTCGTTCAATTAGTCATTCATTATGTCTGGATTAGGTCTTCGAATTTTGATTCCTTGCTCCTTTTGCTGCATAATTGCTTGAGTATGTTTGTTTCTGAGAATTCATAGTTGATTTGATCTAGGATATTCAAAAGAAAGAAGCAGTGTTGTGGTTATTGGACTGAGTATCCACACTGCACCTGTTGAGATGCGGGAGAAGCTCGCTGTTCCTGAGGCAGAGTGGCCTAGAGCTATTGGGGAGCTTTGTGGTCTAAATCATATTGAAGAGGCTGCTGTTCTTAGCACCTGTAACAGAATGGAGATATACGTCGTTGCTCTTTCTCGCCACCGGGGCGTTAAAGAAGTGACTGAATGGATGTCAAAGGTAATCTTCATTGAGAATCTTGGAATTTTCTATTATGTGATGATTAAATTCAAAAGGATTATAGGAATGGAATCAGCATGTTAAAATTTGTGATTAAGAAACATTCTGTATTAGCAAAGGCACAACTAGGTAGACAATGCTTGCAATGAAATTCGATATTGGTTAGAAAAACTGTATTAGTTGTTCTCATAGAACAGTATTAGTGGTAGACGAGCGAGTTGTTCATGGCCATACTAACAAAATATTGTGGTTTTTCCAGACGAGTGGAATTCCAGTTTCAGAGATCTGCCAGCATCGTTTTCTGCTCTACGACAAAGATGCCACACAACACATCTTTGAAGTATCAGCTGGACTTGATTCCTTGGTGTTAGGAGAAGGTCAAATCCTGGCTCAGGTGAAACAAGTGGTCAAAGTCGGGCAAGGGGTCATGGGCTTTGGAAGAAACATAAGCGGGCTATTCAAACACGCAATTACCGTTGGTAAGAGGGTAAGAACGGAAACAAACATTGCAGCAGGTGCTGTCTCCGTTAGTTCTGCTGCAGTAGAATTGGCTTTAATGAAGCTTCCCGCGACCTCCCATGCATCAGCTCGCATGTTAGTAATTGGAGCTGGTAAAATGGGCAAGCTCGTAATTAAGCACTTGGTGGCCAAAGGGTGCACTAAAATGGTGGTAGTTAACAGAAGCGAAGAAAGAGTTGCTGCTATCCGCGACGAGATAAAAGATGCTGAAATTACATACCAACCCCTTGACCAAATGCTGAAATGTGCTGCTGAAGCTGATGTAGTTTTCACCAGCACTGCTTCAGACACCCCTCTATTCTTTAAAGAACATGTAATAGACCTTCCATCTGTGGATCCCAGTGTTGGGGGTTTGAGGCTATTTATTGACATCTCTGTCCCAAGGAACGTAGGTGCGTGCGTGAACGACCTAGAAACCGCGCACGTGTACAACGTGGATGATCTGAAGGAAGTAGTGGCAGCCAATAAGGAGGACCGTGTCCGTAAAGCAATGGAAGCTCAAGAAATTATAGCGGAGGAATCGAAGCAATTTGAAGCCTGGCGGGATTCATTAGAAACCGTCCCGACCATCAAGAAATTGAGGGCTTACGCTGAGAGAATTAGAGGGGCAGAGCTGGAAAAGTGTTTGTCGAAAATGGAGGATGATATTCCTAAGAAAACAAGAAAGGCTGTGGATGACCTAAGTAGGGGGATTGTGAACAAGATGCTGCATGGGCCTATGCAGCATTTGAGATGTGATGGGAGTGATAGCAGGACTTTGAGTGAGACTCTTGAGAACATGCATGCTTTGAATAGAATGTTCAGTCTTGAAACTGAGATATCTGTGTTGGAACAGAAGGTTCGAGCAAAGGTAGAACAAAGCCAAAACTCTAGTTAAACTACAATGTTTGTGTTGCATATAAATGTGGCAATCTAAAATGTGGCAAGATTACCTTAAAATCCTTCTTGTTATGTTTTGTTTTGGGGAATTTAGACAAAGTGTAATTGATGATTTGTTCAAGTATATGTAGCTCTTCTTGAAAGAGCAACTGTTTTTGTAAAGTAATTTAGTGATTGTTTGTGAAGTGTCTTTGTGGCTCTTTCAGGTGTTTGTAGACTATCTTTGTACACTAATTTTATACCAAGCATTTTTTTGTTTCTTTTTTAAAACAATTTGTTTAAGTAAAAGTACTAACAGTATTGGTATACAAACTAATATGTTTATTCATATGAACTAACAATATTCTTTATATGGACTAATATTATTCATTCTGTTTTTTTGGATCATATGACTCATTAAAATGAATCAGTGTGCAATTTTTTTTACCTACAATATCTAAATTGAATAGCTAATCTTGGACTATGTCTAATGAAAGATGTGTAATCATACTTATTTTGTTACAATCCATATAACCTTGGCATTGCCACCTACATATTAATCAACATATTGAAATTTCAAACTCATTAACAAAATGACTCACTAAACCAAAAATTAAAATACTACAGTCATCATCATAACAACCTGATACAACAAATTTTATTTTTAAAAAAATGGAGAGCAAGAATGTAGAAAGCCATGGAACCAGTAGTTGAACAGATCAAAAAGATGGGGTAGGTCTGTAGCAAATTCAATCTCTGGATTACACACAATTAAGTTCAATAAGTGCACTTTACAAATTAACACTTCATAGCAGAAAAATAGGTAAGATCTAAGCACACAATGAGTAAAGCGTAAGACGACACAATCGCCCAATATAAGGGTCTTAGAATTTCATATCACATTACAAACTCGTGGGAAAATAAATAGCCAGAGACATAATAAGAATGAGATAAAGCATCTTCCAGTGATCTGTTTTCCAGAACCAACAATATATATATAATGTTGTTGCACTTTGAGAATAATCTGCTGTGTTTTTAAGTCCTCCAATATCATTATTTATACGCTGCTGGACTGGAAACGATCACGTATGTTGAGCACTATTTCTTGCTTGAACATTTTTGGATGGATCTTGGAGCTGTGCATAAGTTTGTCAGTGTCACAAGAGAATCGATCATTTTCTTTTTAATCGATTCCTCAATAAAAGAAATAAAAACGTTAATCGAACATATAATTATCAGACTACATAAGAAGCAAAACCGGGTTAGAAAAGTTCTTGGAGATGTTCAATTAAATTGTTCCAGTTTATTTTATCGTTTCCCATAAAACCCACATTTGAAAACTCTTAATTCCTAATTCTGAAACTTATGTTCACTGAGCTTTAGAAATCATGCTATGTGTTTCACAAATATGAAATGTCAAGACAATATTTAATCTCGACTAATAGTAATATATATTTCACTAATACCAACCCACTTAGTATTCATTTAAAAATATTTCACTATGTGCATTAGTTTAATAAAAAGTGTTCTGAGAAGATTGATTTCCAAGATCAAAGCAAATCTGTGAAAGGCATATCAATTGTTATGAAATTAAGGGAAATGCTTAGATCTGTATTTTGCAATGTGAAGGTATTGCCAAATGTCCTCTGTTAGAAAATGTATATTAGAAAACTAATCACAAATGCTTCTATGCACCAGTTGTACCGTGCAACTCAAGTACATTTCAAATGGTATTAGTTGGTTAGTTTTAGCGATATTCACTGAACAATATTAGCTATGCACCAGTTGTCTGATATAATTGGTGCACCCAAGTGTCACTCTATATAAATTGTATAACAAGCCTACAAAATAACTTGCACCAATATATAATCTTTTAAAAATTTCCACATCTTATGCATTAAACAGTGGGCCCCTACATTCGTTTGCACATTTCCTGAGTTAAATGATTCTATTTCAATGCAAACCAATATATTACAGTTATAGATCACTAATCTTTGAAGGAGAATCACTAATTTGTAGGTATAGATCGATCTTAAAAATGGCCATAAATATGAGGAAATCAAACAAGGTAGAACTACAACAATTAGACAGAATAATAAGGGCAGCTTGTGTAAGATAGTAGGAGGCATTCAGAATTTGATTATGGAGATCTTTCGACCAAATTCTCAATTTTTGGCATAACAAGCACTTTGGAGGGCATTATATAGGCATACTACATCATTTTGAAGGCTGCCTAATCGATCCTATAGTTGGCTATAAGTAAGAGAAGAATCTATCAAGAAAGAAAATGCACTTACCTAGTCCAATAGCGTCTGTACTCTTCATGATTCTCAGCCTCTTACATGTGCCAATAAACATCCTGTAAGAATGAGTCACAATGCACGAATTACCAGGAAATATTTATATTTTGAATAAGTACATAAAGGAAAAAACATGGAACTAGATGAAAAATAACCAGAACAGTATGTTAGGCTTCATCAATCAAATAACAAGATGATGTTGAGCTTCATCAGAGAATGTTAAAATTCATCACTGGCCACTCGAAGCCCATTATGGTGAACATTCCACAAGAACTCGTTAAAATAAACAGCACAAGCTGTATGTTGATGGCAAAACTGTCAAATCATGTAGCTTATCCCACACGCATTTGCATACACTATAAGTGCGAGAAAATTTAACTGAGATTGCAAAGGGTTATTTTAAATAAAGACAATGTCTGGGCCTATTTCAGTGTTATTTTTTCCAAGCATGCGTTCATGCAGTTAATTTCGGTTTTTTCCTCAAATACTCACCCCATAATTGATTTCATAACAATGAAAACTCCAACATTGCTCCATAATTATTTGCCAACTACATAATATATTTTGGGACAAATAAAGGCCCCATAAGTGCTGAATAACGTGAGAATAGGAAGTAACATTATCAATTTATAAGCATCAATCAAATTCACAAATCAAAACAATCAAAGATCCAGACTCGAGAAAGAAAGCTTACTCCCAAGGAACATCACCCACGAGCATCCAATCACCATCTTTATCCTCATATGTGAGAACATATTCTGATCCATTCAGCAAATCCTTCAATTTGCTCTCACTCAGCATCTCCCTCCCTGGAGCTCCATGGGGTCCATACTGACCTGCATCATGCAATGGAAGTTCTCAACACAATTTCTTTTTCAAAAGACCGAATTAATATACAAGCAATTTAAATATCCATGTAGCTCACCTATTGTAAAACAACTAAACATCTTCTCAAGAGCAGATGACAGACCCTGGTACGCAGAATAATTTCTGAGGTCAACTTTCCTTAGGTACGGGGCTCCATCCATGCTCACCTTCACAAAGGATGCACCAGTTGATGCCTTACCATCTACCTCTTCATTGTTCTTAGACGTAGAGGTCAAAGTATTCTTCCTAAACTGTCTAACGGGAGGCCAGCCCACAACTTGTGCCCTAATATGATTGAGTAGAAGATCAGAAGGACAGAATTCACAAGTTTTATTAAGTAGCCAATACTTGTATGCACCAGTTGCAGTTTGCAACTCAAGTGCATTTTTAAATAGTATAAGTTGTATTACTAAAAGGTATCAATTGGTCAGTATTAGTTATTTTCACTGAACAGTATTAGTTGTTTTCATCGAACAGTATTATTTGTGCACCAGTAGCACTTGCAACTGGTGCACCCAAGTGTTACTCTTGATACAAAGGCTTACTTGGTAGCAGGAGCACGAGTAATTTCCTTAGCAGCAACTTGGAACGATGCTTCCTTCACCTTAGTTGGAGTTCCAGAGACCTCTTTCGAAGAAATGGCATTGACATTTGGGTTCAGTGAGGGCCTAGGAGAGAGCATTGCATTCGCTTCCAAAGTGGAATGGAGTTTTCCCTACACATCACAGTGGTGATCGATGTTAAGACATCATAAAAGAAGAAAATGAAAGAGGCACAATGCATCAACAAAAGTGGTCCTCAAACTATTTTATTTAAAAAAAAAAAGAAATAAAAGCCCTTCAAATACTGAAATTGGATTTTACGAGCTCCCTTGAGAATTGAGATTTGAAAAATGATAGATTTATTCAATTTATCTTAATGGTCCCGTTAAATATTATGTAATTTAATTTTATTAATATTCAAATGTGTTTTGTGCAACTCGTTTTAACTCCAGTACTTCAGGTGATGGGCAGCTGAAAAGTCTTGCGAAAAACAATTTAGTTTATAATTAAAAATTAAATAAAGCTGATATGCACATTATTTAACGGGACCATTAGGATTAATCGGAAAAAAACTGTCAATTTACGTCTTGAAAGAGCTCGCGAAATAAAATTTTGATACTTAAAGGGCTTTTTAAACAAAAAATAGTTTAGGAACCTGTTAAAACCTACGTTTTAAAATACGGGTCCGACCGGAGAACCGTTGTTGGGCGGCTCAATAGGGGTGCCTAGAACCGCTATTAAGCCGCCCAGGCAAAAACCGGAAAAACCGGGTGAAAACTGGGAACCGGTGAACCGCCGGTTTTCACCAAAAAAAAAAAGGGGGCGTTTCTATTATGTTTTCACCGATTTTGTATTGTTGATGACATTTCTATTATGCTTGGGAGTTGAAACTTGGAAGTTGGAACTATTTATGTTAATGGGCATTTCTATATTCACTTATCATACTCTATATTTTGATTTTTTTTTTAAATCATGCATACTATATATATATATATAATATTTATTATGACGTCACACAGGCTCAATCCGACCCCGATCCAGCCTTTTTTTGGGGTAGTCCGGCTCATCTTCCGGTTCCGGTTTTTAAAACATAGGTTAAAACAAAAATTAATAGTTTAGGGAATAAAGAGAACTGTTAAAACATAATTCCCTAGTTACCTCCGAGGTTCCATTCATAGCATCAGCGAACCCTCGTTTGTTGCCTGTAACAACTGTCTTCAAGGGGTGCAGTGGAAACAGAAGCTTCTCATCGATTATTGCAGAGTTCAGAGGCCCGTGTTCTGAATTGCAGCCCGGAGAAAGGGATCCCGGGGGCCCGAGCCTCAGTTCTGTGGCCTTCAAATTCAGCCCATATTCTGAGGTGGTGGAGAGTGTTGAGCTATCAACTGATGAACAATCAGACAGCCCCATGTAGTTGCGTTCTTTGAGATCTGATGATCCATTCTGGCATACACTTTCTAACGAGGTTGGGGAAGCCAGCAAAGTGAGATTGCTTTGGCACTCGTCCCCACCAACAACGAGCAGAGGTGCAGACATCAAGGTACAGGATATATCCGATTCTTAATATAGGAAAACTATTAAATGAAATGAAATGAAATTTATTATCAGATTCATTTCCTTATCAAGGAAAATTCAAATGTCTACACTTTACAGTAAAGCTGAAACTTGAAAAACAGATGTTTATGCAAACAGCGCTACAGACGGATCAATCTAAAATTTAACCGGATCATAGAACTCAGGATTTCAGAGTTGATCTTACGTGAAATACCTTTACCATGCAATTGGTTCGCAACTATCACTGTATAGTAAAACAACTAATACTTTTTAGTTAAACACCTAATACTGTTTAAAAATACACACTAAATGCAAACAAATTGTACGATAAAACTGATTTACACAAGAATTTAACCGGATTTCAAGCTGTCTAAAAAAAAGAACTAAGAATTTCATGTATTTAACAAAAAAGGGCTAAATTTCAATATATAACCTATGAATCTTCAAGAAAGTACTGGCAATGTTCCTGTTCTACCACTCCCGCAAACCCCAACAGTCGCATGAAAAAGGTAGATTAAAAGGGTAAAATAACACTTCCAAGAAAATGAAAGGAAAAGAAAAGAAGGCCTAGGATGTAAAGTCCAATAAGTAAGCTGAGCTCCATCACCAAAAGACCTTGAGTAACTGAGTTAGTCCTTTTTTTGTCTTTTTATTTTTGTATCGACGCTATATAAATTACAGCAGTTTCCAATTTATGAGCTCAAAATTCGAATGTAGCAACAGATTTCCGGAGATTTTTTAGTACTCTAGACAAACCAAGAGGCGGAAATTTCGGTAAAATTACACCATAAATTATAAGAAAAAAAATGAAATGTCAAAAATTAGCACAAAAATCAAACGAGAACACAACAGATCTACAAAATTGGAGAAACTACTAACACGAACGACAGACCGCTCGTCCAAAAAACGTCACAAACCCCCAAAATTTCTCAAACAAAAAGGATGAACAGAGAGGCGAGAAAAAAATCCCAACATTAAATCAGCAGCAGAAGAACAAAACCACAAAACAGCACAGATCATTGAAAACGCCGAAATTAAGCTGAAAATAGCTAAACTTACCAGTGAATTCAAAGTCGAAATTTGCAGGAGAAAAATCAGGAGAGAGAACTAAGGACCTTCCATGCGAGAGAGAAAAAGAGTTGTTTTTGGGTGTCGGATGCGAGTGTTAGGCCTAATAATTTAAGTATTCAGATGTTGCAGAAAAATATATGAGAAATAATGGGAAAGTCGAAAAACATTTTTCCGACTTTACAAAGACAAACTTTAACACGATAATTACTTCCGTGTTTTTTTCCGTCTGAATTTTAATAATAACTAGCTGTGGAAATAGCCAACATAATAATTGTTGTTATTATAAAATTAGTTTGCCCCTCAGTTTCTATTTTTGAATAAGAAAGAAAATTATTATTGTACTTTTAATGCGTATTTGAAGAATTTGAGAGCAAAAATAAAAAACGGGAGAAAGAAATGGGAATAAAGAATTAATGACATAGAAAAGTATGTCAATTAAATGTTATTTGAGATCACAGCTGGATTCATCAAATAACTAAATATTATACTAAATATCAGAAGCTAAAAATTTGGTCGAATCTAATATTGCTACATTATCTCAAAAAAAAAAGAGTGTAGAGAAAATTTCAATTGGTGTTACCAAATTAACATGTCTAATTTAGGGTTCTAACGTAAATACATTTTCAAACAAAAGCTATTGTTGTCCTTTGATGCATGTTTGAAGAATTTGAGAGCAAAAATAAAACTCGAAACGAAAACCGAAAGAAGAAATAGGAATAAAGAATTAATGACATAATAAAAGTATTGAATTAAATGTTATTTGAGATCTCAGTTGGATTCATCAAATAACTACACTAAATATCAAAAGCTAAAAATTGAACCGAATCTAATATTGCTAGATTATCTCCTAAAAAAGAATTTAGAGAAAAACTTGGATTCATTTCAACTTGATCTTGCCAAATTAACATTTCTAATTCAGGGTTCCAACGTAAATACAATTTCAAGCAAAAGTTGCATGTCGTTTAATTTTTATTTTATTTTTTTATTAGGTAAATAAATTATTATAAAAGAATTTAGAGTACATGGGGTACCCTAATCCTGTAAAAAAAATAGTAATACATCGCAAATAAAGCAATAAATAAACCATCATGTCGACCCTCACTATCTAAACATCTTAGAAAGATCTAGAATTTGATATTCAATTTACATAAGAAATTCTCAAATTGAAACATAAAAACATGAGTTAATTATATTTTTTGTATAAAGTTTTAAGAAAATTTAAGTTGTTTATATTCTTAAAAAATGCTTATATTTAAGTTATTATTTATAGAAAATGAATAGTGGAGTCAATAACGTGTCACCTCCATGTACATGTACGCGACATTTGGCCTATAAATCGTACTTACTTTCAGTATACTCAAGTAATTCTTGTTAAGCTATACCCAAATTTGGAAAGCACTTTGGACAATTAAAGTCTTTTTCAAGGAAATTTGTTTCGTATAGCCGATGAGATGTCTTCTAAAATTACTAAATATGCGGAAAATATATCGTGTTTTTTATAATATATTTTAAATTTTGATAATTTATTAAAGTGAAACTTGCGACTTGTTATGTAAAAATGTTCAACTATATTTTACGAATACTGTTAGCACATCATAAGTTACAGTTCAACAAATTAAAATTTTTTAAAATACACTGTGGAGTGAATTGTGTATCTAGTGCACAGAAAACCTTACACTAATTTTTTAGATGGAAAATGATAGCTAAAGAAAATAGAGGGAAAATGTCCATACTAACGAGTTTGGGTCGATCGTCAAATAAGGAAAGGCGGAAAGCAATGTAAGAGTAAGAGATGTTTTAGCACTTTGCAATAAGGTTAGTCGAATATGTGTACTGAATGAATTTAATTATGTTGGGTAATTAAGTAATATACTCGTGAGCTGAGTCTTCAAAAACCGGCTGAATGGGGAACCGACCATAGAATCAGTCTAATTGCCCTCAAAAAATCATTTTTACTAGTTGAAAAAGATAAATTCGACCAGAACCAGAAAAACCGATAAAAAAATCAGGAAATAGGTAAGACCGATTAAACCGATTTTTTATTTTTAAATTTTTGTTAAATTAATTTAAAATTAACTTAATCATTATTTATCATCCTTATTTTAAATTTTAGTATTTTAAATTATGTTGTGTTGTGTTAAGTTGTCTTGATTCTATTGTATTAATTTCAATATAAAACTTATAAGTTTATAATTTTAAACTTTATAAGTTCGCATTTATTTTATTCATTAATATAATATAGAAAATATTTTCAAAATATTAATAAGAGTCATTTTAATGGTTGGACTACCGTTTAAGAAAACGCTAGTCAGAGCTTAAATGTGATAAAAATTTAGAATAAAATATGAGGTTTCTAGCGCATATATTTTTCTCTTAATCAAATTAATTATACTAATATACTTTTCAATTTTAATTAAAGTTGTCAAATATTTTTTTCTTGATTAAATTATATTCATACTTTTTACTTTTTATTAAATTTAACACATATTTTTTCTCCCAGCCAAATTATACCATTATATTTATAAATATAATAAAATTAGTTAAAAAAAGTTTACTTTCTAAAATTATCAAATTCTAAAATTAATTATATAATTATTAAATTCTCAAGTAATTATAAAATTTTAGATTTTATATATATATTAGATTTTTTAGATTAAACACATTTAAAATATATTTTTTCTCTTTTGGGTATAATTTGGTTAGAAGAAAAGGCATGTACTAGCTAGAGTTGATAAAAAATGATTTTTATGTGTATAATTTGATTGAGAGAGAAAATTTGTGCTAAATTTAATAAAAAAAATAAAATAAGTGTAATTTGGTTAAGAAAAAAATATATGTTAAATTTGATTTAAGAAAATGAAAAATGTGAGCTAAATTGGATGATTTGGCCATAAAATAACAATGTGTATTACTTGACAAAAAATATAGATATTGATATTTGAACTCAAGTTGTGACCACCAAATCTCTCGTACTATATAGCACGGCGCAATGTGCACATGATGCATAGACAATTGTCGTCTATTTCATTTTATTTTTTATTTTTAAAAATGTGAAAAAATATATTTTATCTATAGGTATTTGATATGTGATTTCTACATGTGGCACGTATATACATTAAATGATGCAATAATACAACTGAAATTAGGTATGCATCGTAAATAGTTTAATATATACTTGAAATTTTAAGTGCACAATGTAAATTAAAAATAAGATGGTAAAAGTTTATAAGTTCTAGGGAATGATTTTGCATTTGAGAATTCTCTAACTTGAATATTAATAATCCAAGTTGGATCATCTCATCTCTAATCAGTAATTTATTTCGTATAGACATTCTTAAAAACAGATAAAACTAAAAAAAAAAATTGTATGTCTTAGTTCTTAATACTTAACAAATATTATTTCACAGATTTTCTTTTCTAGCGAATTCATTATTAGTATGTATAGTGTTTTTTGTCATTTTTTTTACTTGAAACAAAATTATCCTATTCTATCGATATGAATCTTATGATTGTACATAATGCGATCAAATATAGTTTGACAACAACAACAAAGAGTGTAATATATTTGTTCATTTTGAATATAATGCATATATCTATGTATATAAATAAACGATTTTGATATGGAGCCTAATATTTGGCTCTTTATGGAGCCTAATAGATTTTTTACCCGGTCCGAACCCAACTCAACCCGACTCAAAATCGGCTCAAGTGGTTCATGGTTCACCCGGCCCGAACGGTTGATGATTTAGGGTTTACGGTTTATGGTTTAGGGCTTAGTTTGGGAATGTCACATAAGCTATTAGACTCCATATCAGAACTATATAAATAAATAAATATTTTTATTAAAAAAAACTTGGCAAATATTATTGGGAGTTCACTTTCACATGCACAAACATGTGATGGATCCCACAAAAATGCTGTCAGATGCTGTAACCCACTAAAACTTTGTTCTAACCCAATATATATCTTAATATCTTATCCCCTAAATAAATACTAAACAAACCATTATTATTTTCCCTTTTTCAATTTCTGGTTCTCTCATATTTGGATTTTCTTTTGTTAGCTAAACATATATTCACATATTCCTTCTTGGAAATTCAATTATATTTCTCCAATCAGAAGTTCAATGACAAAATTAAACATTCACCAAACAGTCTTATGTCGTGTCAGATGGATTATTGATTTAGATACACATTTAAAAATATCATTTTTTATTAAGATGTGGCAATTGATTAAATTAATTTTATTAATTATTATTGCCTCGTATGGCGAAATAATTACTTTCGTAATTAGTTGAAATTAATAGTTGATAAAATGACGGCAAATGGTTTTAAGAAAGGAAATAAATTAAATTAATAAGTCGATATAATGAGTAATTTTTATTTTTTTTTGTTTTGCTTATACATTAGTGTAGGAGAAAATAAAGGAAATAATAAATCGAAAACAACATGAATTGTTTTTTTCATATTTTTACAACAAAAAATGTCAAAGAAAAGAAAGGAAATAATAAATCGATTGCATTTTATTTTGATTTAATTATAAAAAAATTGAATCCCTCCAGTCTTCCTTTTTCCAGCATAAAAGAGTTAGACAGAAATTTGTATAAAATAATTTCATATATAAAATGAATTCTTACAAATATATAAAGTAAAGTGTTGAGTCTATTATTGGTATATGATAAATATAATGCACATAATATATTTTTATTAATGTATATGAATATTGAAGAGAGTGATTTAGCAATAGTTGACCTCGCAAGGGAGTTTAAGTATGTTTAGAGTTGTGGTTCAAAAAAAAGTATGGTTAGAGTTGTTCCCATCCTAGTAAGTTAATTTGGGTGAGTAGTGAATGCATAAGTTTGGCTAAAAAAATGTATTATTGTGAAGAATAAATAATGAGAATGTATTCTTTGACCTTGTCTATCCATGGAATAATAGAACATAAATTTGAATTGATTATAATATATTTGGCACATGCAATTTTTATCAACAGATTATAATAATGTGACTATCTCACAAATTGCGATTTTTAAAATCCGTCTCAACTCATGATCTACTCTTTTGTGAGAAATAACTACTAATTTTTCAAGATATGTAAGATTTAGTACTATATACTCCTGTCATTAAAGAAGAATAGAGATTTTATTTTATTTTTTTACCGAAAAAATAGGGATTTTTTTTTCCGGACGAACGATAACGCGAATCCATGATTTCAATAGAAAACTTAATTAATAGATAAATGCTCATTCTTTTTTCTTCACTTGATAAGAATAATGGCTAGTTATTGCTAACAGAGTGTCTTAATTACATTTAAAATCTCAATATTTTAAGAGTACAACTCGTCTGAATTTTGAGTGAGTTTTTCTATTTAGCTCTTGCTCGAATTTAAAAAAAAAATCTATTTGACCTAATTCGACCAGCAAATTTCAACTCTTTTTTCCATTTAAACATATATTTCACGATAAAATATTTCACAAAAGAGTTTCCCTATAAAATTGTATGTTAATATATACTCTCCCTTCATTCCTCATTAGTTACAAAATTTCTCATGCACAAAAGTCTTTTATACCTTTATTAATTACAACATGAGTACTTTAAAGTCGCAATTAATTATTTACTTATTATGAGTATTGTTGAAAAAGTAGAGTTAAATTTGCATTATTATTGACGTAGTGGTTAATCAAGAGTAACATCATTTTGGATAAAATGAGACGGTTAAATAGGAACGGAAGAAGTATTTAAGTTTATAATATTCGCGTAACGATAAGGATAAAAAAGAATTCATGCCAACTCATTTCGAAAAATAATTTTAATTGTATATACTTCATAATTCAGTATTTTGTAATTCGATCAATTTTACATTGTGTAATTTAATTAATTTCTTATTGTATCTTGTCGTGTCTTATTTGTATGATGTGTAACATTATAATGTAGCTTCTGTGTTGTATCGTCTTACACAATTTTTTTCTTATTTATTTTGCATTATATTAGTACTTCATGAATTTTTATCATGTCATATTCGTATTTAATCTTATTGTATCATTCCGTTATTATATCGACATGATAGTACTACGAATCGACACTCGTATCATAATACAAGATTTAGCTAAATTGCAATGCGTTGAGTGAAAGAATTGTCTTGAAGAATTATAGACCCTTGAATCTTTAGTACTTAATTTTGTTCACGGTTTGTTTTTGTTTTCCTTTAGAAAAACTACAAATATCTGGTTCATAAAAAACATCATCCATTATATATAGTTATATACACATAATATACATTATTCATACCTGCATGCATCAATTTCCATGAAATATCGAATTTTGTTTAAAAAACCCCTCATTCATTGGTCGAATCATTGCTTTTGGGCCTTTTAAAAATCTCAACGAGTGGATAATTTTAAATGGATGAAGTGCTTTCTACGGGAATCGAACACATGAAAAAATTTTGTCTCATTTTAATCAGTTTATTTAATCCCCTCAACACTTTTTTTTCTCTCTTTTAAGCTTGATATCTCGATGTCATTTTTCAATGGATCGTGAAAATGGAACTTGCACCTGCCCACTCCTACGATTTTTTAATGTTTTAAAATTGATTTTTTTATATACTTTAAAAACGTTTATTATGGTGTGCGGCTTCTATTTTGGACGTTTTTTTTTATTATATTCACACTTCTATATTTTTTTAAGATAAAAATTAATATGAGATGATCTCATACATGAATTGAAATACAAATTAATACAAATTAAAATTTTTCTTCTTTAAAATGTTACAATATAATTGTTTAAATTATATTTTATCTCACCATGAGACTGTTTTCCAAGTGTATCTTTTTTTAGTCAAATTTCATAAAAGGGTATGGTACCATTTCAAATTTTAATACTTTAGGTACTTTAAATAAAAATTATTTTAGGAACTAAAAGTGTATTTTGTCTCTATATATATACACATACATACATATCGATCTTTATGCTAGTTCGTTCTTTAACCTTTTGTATGCGAAACAAACTCTTAACCATAGAGATGTTATAATTACGAAAGAAGAGAAAAATGAGAAGAAAGAAGAAAAAATAAAACATAGAATATAATTAGTGGGTTGAATACAAGTTTTGCATCTAATTATTATTATTAGGTGAAAAACTTAGAGAATAAACATAATAGGAAAAATGTCAATTCAGGGCCTGAAAGATAGTAAAACTATCAATTTAAGGCCTTAAAGATTTTTCCTATCGATTCAAGGCCTAGAAGATAGAAAACTATCGATTCAGGGCCTGAAAGATAAAAATTATCAATTTGAGGCTCACATATTTTAAGGCCATGTTTGGCATTTATATTTCATATTCTTATTTCATGTTCTTATTTTTTTTATTTTTAGGGTTTACGGTTCAAGGTTTAGGGTTCAGTGGGGTTTAGGGTTCATGGTTCAAGGTTTAGGGTTCATCGTTTAGGGTTTAGGGTTTAGTGTTCAGGGTTTAGGATTTTAGTGTAAAACATGACCTTAAAATTTATAAGCCTCGAATTGATAGTTTCTATCTTTCAGGCCCTGAATTGATAATTTTTTATCTTTCAGGCCTTGAATCGATAGAAAAAATCTTTCAGACCTTAAATTAATAGCTTTATTATCTTTCAGGCCCTAGATTGATAAAATTTTAAAATAATAATAAGGGTGAGATACATGTGGGATTGAAGAGGGGACAAAGTGGGAGGGAAGTGATATGATGCGGTTGGGACTTGGGAGACAATAAAGCGGGTTTCTGAATGTGGTTGCCGGATATGGAGCGCGACATCTAACTACCGTACAACCTCTCGCCCCCCACACGACTCTCAAATCCTCTTTCTTCATCCATATTTTATTATGGGAAAATTGATTTTTTTATCATGAAAATTTGATTCATTTTGATTTTGGTTTCATTAATTTATATTTTTTGATCTTAATCCTGTAATTTTATAAAATTAGACTTTTTTGTTCGGTCATCGGCTAGTTACAATTAATAACAGGACTAAAAAAGTCAAAATTTTCTAAATTACAGGACTAAAATCAAAATCCGTAAATTATGATATTGGTCCTATAACTTTATAAAATTAGGCTTTTTAAGTCATGTCACCTGCTATTGCAGGCCACTAGCCGGTGACAGGACGAAAAAGTCGAATTTTACAAAGTTATAGGACCAAGATAAAAAATCATAAATTAGTAGGACCAAGATCAAAATGGGTCAAAGTTAAGGACAAAAAAAAATTATATTTCATTTTATTATTACTACTATAACTTATTCACAAACTCTTGCGTAAAACTTATTTGAAATTAATATGATTATAATTATGAATTGATACTTCCTCCATTCCATTGTATTTGTCCCACTTTTTTTTATGGACGTCCCATTATAATTGTCACAGTTCATAAAAGGAAAAAATAACACTTCACTAACTATTATTTTAATATTATTCCCCTCACTTTTCATCCCAACTACTCCAAATACCTCCACGTTTCATCCATTAATTACTATAAATGCCCAATATCTATTATTTTAACATTATTCCTTAAACAATTTAACCAAAAGAAGTGGGACAAATACATCGGGGACGGAGAGAGTACAATTTATCTTATAAATTAATATTAACAATATTTAATACTATGATCTTAATTTATAAATATAATAATAATTGATACCAATTGATAAGTGTAGTGTATTAGTTAATTTGTAAGTGTAATTTTATAAATTTCATATTATAAATAAGCTTCACCATAGTCTTTGAGTAGATCTCCGGTGAAACTTGTTCATAGTATGAAATTTATATTATTATACTTATAAACTAATAATATAACATTTATCAACTGATATCACTACGTTTATAAATTGATATAATATTATTATATAAATACTATAGATATTTATTTATAAGATTAATGGGTATCATTTTATAAGTATAATAATATTAATTTTATAGTATGAATAAATTTTACGTAAAAATTTATAAAGAAATAAATTGTAACAAAAATATGTTGATCTCATCCACGCAACAAATCTTAAAATAATTAAGAGATGAGAGAGATCAACTTTGCACAAAACCAACTAATCTCACTTGACACCTTCTATGCCATCAGTAACCAAAGCATCAAACATTCACATTAGTTCTCCAACGATGTAGAAACTAAACAGGTGATACAAAAAGAAAGCACCTTTGCAAATTGCAATACATATTACATATTGCTAAGAAATATAGGTGCAAATTAACTACTCCCTTCGTCCTAATTTAGATTGACTACTTTTCATAAATATGTGTCCTAATTTAGATTGATCATTTTTAAAAAGGAAATAAAACAACTTTTTTTACGAAACAATACTCTTACAAACAACACTTAGTGTGTGTTTGCAAGCACTAGTATCTCTAAAAAGTGATATTAAGTGATTTTTGTAGCAAAATGAAAAATAAGGAGTGTTTAAAAATAAAATAATTTTAAGAAGTGATTAAAAAGAAATGTGTTTGCAAAATAAGTGTTTTTAATAAGGGTATTGGGTATTATTTTCTTGGGAGATGTGTAGAAGTGTTTAAGGAGAAGTCAAAAGCTAAAAATTATTGTTTGGCCAAAAGAGCTAATAAGCACGTGAAATAGTAGTTGCAAACATGTTTTAAGTGCTTATTTTTTAAAAAATAAGCACTTTTTATCTTTCACTTGTGTTCTAAAATACACCCTTATTTACATCAAATGCCACTCCACTACACACACTAAATCCACTTTACATAATTCAATACTAATAAATAACACATTTTTTAAAGTTGAATTGACATTCATACCCCTCTACTAAACCCACTTTACACCATTTAATATTATTATTTTCCACTTTTCTTAAACTCCGGATCTATAGTAGTCGGATAATCAAAATTAGGACGGAGGGAGTATTTCATTTCATCATTGCACAGGGTAAGAATAGAAAAATAAAGCAGATTGTTCAAAAAAATTATTTGTAAAGTGTTGATCATTACAAATAATAGGAATAGTAGTGTAAATGGTTCACATAATACTTTGCCTTCAATTTTTGGTGGTATTACATTGAAAAGGAAAAGAGGATTTTAGGATCTAATTCTTATGTTGAAGTTAAATGAGTTAGTCGAAATGTCAATATAATGACACATTATTTCGCTAGGAACTTTTTTTTTTTTCTAGAGTCTCGAGCCTCGAATATTTGTGGATGACCTCTCGGTAGGTGTCGATCTTGTGCCTAATTATTCTTTGATTTAAAAATTAAAATCAAAATCACTATTAAAGAGTTTTTTTTTTTTTTTTTTTTTTAATTGGAACCAATTCTATATTATTTTTAAATAAATTTCTCAGAAGGCCAAATCAACATCTTCTTTTTTTCATGCGGTTTGCAGGCTATCGTACAACTACTATGGAATTTACTCAATATATCTTCAAATTAATATGAATAAAATAAAACTTCTGCTCTTAGTAAAATTCTCTTTAATTATATGAGAATTACGTGTTCTATTTATGAGAGATAACATGCATGCTACACTTATTTATTATATGAGAATTACGTGTTCTATTTAATTCCTCACAAGAAAACTTTTAATGACTAGAAAATGCCTTTCTTTGAAAGTACAATACGAAAAAAAATCTGAGTAGCTGGATTTGGGAGAAGTGCCTCAGGGGTTAGTGTAAAGTGTACATCTATGGTCTTTTTCCGTTATACATGAGAAAGTGCGATTTTATTTTCTAGTTTTTTTTTTTTTCTTTCCTTTTTAAAAGGAAGAAACGATAGAGTTCTTTACTTCTGCTCATTAACTGGATGAAATGTAAAATCGAGGGATAAACCCAATGAGTGATATTAGTTTATAAGTTAATAAGTTTCACCCGAAAATTTGTGAAGTCCAATTAACACACATTCGTAGAAGAGCAACATAATTCAATCCACATAACAAATCTTCACAATACCTAATTGGAAATCAAATCTAATAAGTTTCAAACATGCATTGTCGAAAAATTTATCTTCCTATCATCATAAATTTTACCACTCGACTGTTTCCACTGGGGGCTTTTTAGTTTTTTTTCTTCATATATGAGGAAATGTTTAATTTATATGCATTTTATAAGGTTACAATTTTGTGCGCTCAAACTATCAATAATTAATTAAGCGGATTGTTTACAATATTACATGCTTGAAAATGTCTTCCACAATAAACATTACTTTTTGAGACCGTTTTAGAGGGATGCAAATCTATCAATAAGTTAAAAGGAAAAAACAAATTGATATACTCCCTCCGTTTTATATTGTTTGTCATTTTTTGTATTTAAATTTGTTTTAAAAAATTATCGTTTTTAGTTTTTTACTATTTTTCCCACAATTTTTTTTAAATTTATCCCTAAATTATTTCTTTTTATGGAAAATGTATTTCCCTAACACACCGTTTCTCCTCTCTTTCCTTTATATTGAAGGATAAATTTGTCAAAATTTTATGTTTCTTAATTTTATACAAAACATCAAAATCGAAAATTTTTTATGAAACGGGGGGAGTAGTTGACAAGATATAAATGAATTAAATCTACTTGCTTTTAGTCGAGTTTTGAAAGGCAAGAAAGAAAAACACCTAGCCATAGCCATGCGTACATGATGCAAGGTATTCTAAATTTTTTTCTCCTATTGGTTAAGTAACCCGAAAATGATTTTAAATTGTTGATAGTATATATTCTGCATTTATATTCAGAGTATTTCTTATACACCTTTTTTCCTGTAAATAAAATTCCATTTTTATTGTTAAAAATAAAAATTACACCATCTCACACAAAAAAAAAAAAAATTTGTTAGTATTATCTATAACTTAATTGAATGAAGTCACTTCAAATTACTAAAAGAAAAGGAGAAAAAACAAGTGGAATTGCATCACTTGGTATCAACTATCAAGCCTATGGTACAAATATAAACAACCATGATTACATATGAAACGTACTTTGCACGCTCCTTCGTCCCAGACATTAAATGATGCTTAAAAAAACCCGATAATCATATCTCATCATATGACATACGTCAACTTTTGTTTGCAAAAACTGCCATCATCATCATGTATGTACATCCACATTATGATACCATAATAATAATGTTGCCTATTTACTCCTACGTCATAGTGTAGTCATCATCATTGTCATGCCCATGGGCCGGGCAGGCATGCCCACCATCCATCATGGGCCTACATTAATAGCCCATCAACAATTTCATGCACTCCTTAACTACAATTTGGGGAACAACCTATTTTAAAATGTAAATTTGTAATCTTTTTTTCTATATATCCACTCAATGAGAGATATAAGACGATATTATAGGCAGCTATATTTATTACTGCCTCAACAGTGCATATTTATTTATTTGTTTTTTTCATAGAATCAAGCCGAATTATGGGTTTGTTTTGAAAAAATTATAATGGACTATAATCACCTAGAATTACGTGCAGGAGTTATGGGTTTGTTTTAAAAAACCACTGCTTTTATTAAATTGTTCTTTATTCTTTGGCGGAAATTAATTAGGATAAGTGCCCATTTGTTTTGATTATATAATGCCAGTGATAAGTGCCCATTTGTATTTAATCTAACAGCTTAATTAATCTTCTTATAATATCAATTACCAAAACACATGAATTCAGCCAATCTGTGGGTGCAATTCTGTGTATAAGAAAGTGGTTTCTGCTCTTGTTGTTTTAAATAAAATGAGAATGAGGCAGAGGTATTTTGGCCATTTGCATAAATATATGCATAAATTAATTCATGTTTATTAGGTACCGTAGATTTATAAGGCCGGGGACAAACGTTCTGTTACACATGTTTGATGATAAGAGGGTTTTTTGGATGAATATATATACATCAGAATCAGGGCTACAACAATTTGACTCTTTTAATCATCACTCTGAATCGACACATCACACCCACATACTTGGGTGCATTTTATCGTCCACATCAACTAAACGTCACCATTAATAATGCACATATTATTTAGGACAACACTTTAACGGCCAGTATCAATTTTTGTGTTTCAATGCATGAAATCTATCATTGTTATGTATAAAAATTATCACTATAACTATTTAAAAATATAAATATTTTTTAAATAGTGATTATTTTTATGCATAGCAGTAATACTTTAAAAAATTAAGATCATGGTAAACTCGGGTTCACAATTTTTTTTATCTATGTTAAAATAATCGACGATCTATACTTTACCATAATAACACGTGGTAAGAATCCAAAAAATAATGGTGCATTTACTTTTTGCACGAAATTTAACGAGAGAACAATTAATTAGTATAAGTTGCTTTTTGTTGAGGGTGTAAATGATAAAGTAATGACTTTTGATGAAAATAAAAGAGAATAAATTTAACTTTATTACGAGAAAAGTAATGATATTGTGTGTAATTTTTTAGATGTTTTGGGGTAAAATTTAAAGTAATGTAATTGTTTTATTTCTTTTTTAAGAAATGTGCCAGGGAATTCGGGACAGATCTTTTTGATAAATGTACAAGTAAATTCTAGTCGGAGGGAGTATGAAATATGAAACGCAAATTCTTCTATGAAACTTGTTCATATTATGAAACTAATATGATTACATAAACTGATAACATTACTCTTATAAATTACTCCCTCTTTTTTTTATTTACATGTCATTTTAGTCTTTCGAATTATTTGTGAAATAGATGTCGTTCTGGTATTTTATCCCCCTTTATCTCATATTTACCCTTAATATTGTAATTTTAAATTTTAAATTTCCTACAAATGTATTGTGTGTTTAATTTTTCAACCAATAGAATTTATTATTAAGAATATTTAAATAATATTAATTGAAGTTAATTTTGGAAAAAAATATGTTCTTAATTTGTCTTAAAAACTCCAGAATGCTATTAAAAAAATGAGGGAGTAATATTAATAAAATTAAATATTATGGTTTTAATTTATAAATATAATAATATTAATTAATAAATATTAATTTGTAAATGTAATAGTAACAATTTCATATTATAAACAAATTTCAATAATAATTGTGGTTCTATGGCGACAAATTTAAGGAGAAGAAACCGTTAAATTGCAAATTGGTTGTCTTAGTCTAGATAATAAATTTAATTTGTTAGCCTCCAAATGTGAATCGGGAAAAGCGATCTGTTAATTAGGCCCTAAGTCAACTTCAATATTTGCAAATTGGTTCAATTATCGAGTTATCTAATCGCTCTACTTTTCAGTTGAATTTGGAAAGTTGGATGTATGATTGGCGAGGTGAACAATTAATATGCGTTTGATTTGGACAAAAATTCGTGTGAACCCGAGTTCACGGTGAACTCGATTTTTTAAGTATCACTGTTATTTATAAAAATTATCACTGTTATGCATAAAATTTTGATTGTTATGTACAAAAATTATCACTGATAGAAAATGTTTTATATTTTTAAACAGTGAAAGTTTTTGTGCATAACAGTGATAGTTTTTACACGTAACAGTGATAGAGTTCATGTGTAGACCTGATTCACAGGAGTGTTACTCCTTAATTTGGATAAGGTGAATAAATACTCGTATAAAATATTTCACGAATGTTTTGGATTCATAAATTAAGACACGGCGGAAAGAGATGAAATAGAGATGGTTAGGTCTTGTATACACTCGAGTGCACCGTGAACTCATACTCCATTTTAGAAGCGTGCAACTTGTTATACTGAAAAATGCGATTTATTTATACAAAAAAGTGCAACTGTTAATATGGAAACATAGTTGCATGCTTCTATTTGGAACAATTGCACGTTTCTGTTTTATATAGTTACACGCTTCTAAAATGCACTATGAGGGCACGTTGCACCCGGGTGCACATGAGACTCACTCAATAAAGATAATATCGTTTTGTCCATATAATGACACACTTTTAAGTTTTATCTTTATAGTAATATTTTTATATTTATTAATACAATTTTTAATATATTATATGTACTGCTTTAAAGACTATACATATTGTAAAGGACAATTATGTATTACTCCCTCCGTCTTAATTATATAAGTTTATTTTCATTTTATGGATGTACCAAATATATAGACTTATTTTTACATAAAGTAATTTTTTTTAATTAATATAATCTTATACATTAATTATGTTGGAAACTATAACAATCGTTAAATAGGGGTATAATAAAAATTTGTCATGTTTAATTTCCTTTTTCAATACAATTTCTTAATCTAAAGTCAAATAAGTATATATATATTTTGGACGGAAGGAGTACTTGTTATTACAGTATTACATATTTATCTTTATAGTAACACAAATTTAAAAGTAAGTTTTTTTATTTTGTATCTGCGCTATTTTTATTGGGAAAGTCCATTTAATCGGATTCGACAATTTTCAAGTAAAATATTTTCAAGAAGTGTCTCTCGTCATATATGATGGATACCTATATAATTTATGAGCTGTCCCATGCAAGATTCGCGGGAAAATTTCTTACGAATTGATTTCTAGTGTTGTATGAAATTTGACAAGAAAAGAAAGTATATGAGTCTAATATATAAGTTTCAGTCAAAAAAAAAAGTAAACTGTAGCAGTAAAAAGGGTAAGCTAGCAAACAAATACTATACGACAAACTGCAAAGGTTCCACAAGAGAAATAGAGGTTTCAAGCTCAATTCTGTGGGCTTCCCAAACAACTATGGAAGAATTTATATATTATGTTTATTTAGTTAGTTTATAGCAGGAGTAGGAGTGAGACTTAGGGGTTGTGTTAAAAAATTTATGGTTTTAAAGAAGTGATTAAAATTAGTAATTATAAAAAAATGATTAATAGTAAAAATTGATAGTGTTTATAAAAAAATAAAAAATAAAATTGATAGTGTTTACAAAAATATTAAAAGAAAATTTGATAGTGTTTGCAAAAATATTAAAAAAAATTCAGAAAGACTAATAAGCTTCTAAAAGCACTATTTTTAAGCTTCTATCTTATAACTTTTGAGAGTTTATTTAAGCTACTAAAAGAGAAATAAAACACTCTAAATTAATTCTGCACATAATTCTAAGTGATTATAATCACTTATAATTTTTTTGCAAACACCCCTTTACTCATAGGTACATTTCAGAAATGCAATTTATTAATAGGTATAAAATAATTTATATATATATATTTTGTTTGTAATTTTAAATGTATATGCAATCTCATTTGTACCTATTAATAATTTGTATAAAAAAATTATATTTATTAATAATTTTTCCATAGTAGTATAGCTTTCCTACTATTTATGTTTTGATTTATAACGGAGCAAGAAAACCGGTGGACGGTGGTGAAACAGCCGTGGTTTTCCCCTGTGCTGCCTGCAGTCGCCTCTCTTAATTTTATCTTCCCTTCGTTCCACAAAGAGCTATTTTCACGCAGATTTAAAAAAAAAAATTATTATAGTCAGAGCGTTAAATTTTTGCATTGTTTTTCTATTTTAGCTTTATGTTAATTTCGACAATTGTGTTAATATTTTCTTGACTTGGATACCTTTTTGGAGAAATCGACACACCACCAAGAATTCTTGGGAGGATATTAATTATTTTATTTGTATTTGTGAGTTCTCTTATGATTTATGGATGAATTATTGTTGCACGTTTGATTTTATTACGGTGTACTATGTAAATGAGTTAAGTAGACCCGCGAGCTATTTATTTTCGACTCGAAAAAAAATCGTAATCGACTCAAGCATAATCGAGTCGAGTCGAATTCGAGATGTTCGAGTAGCTATCGAGTTCATAAATACTCCGCTCGAGAGACTCACGAGCCTAATCAAGCTTGTGCAATAAAACTATTAAGCCATTAATTTTAGGAGTTTTATCAATTCAGGGTCTGGAAGATGGTAAAACTATCAATTTAAGGCATGAAAGATTTTTTATATCGATTCAAGACCTGAAAGATAGAAAACTATCAATCCAGGGTCTGGAAGATAGAAACTATCAATTCGAGGCTTATAAATTTTAAGGCCGTGTTTGACACTAAAACCCTAAACCCTAAACGATGAACCATAAACCCCTCTGAACAGTAAACCTTGAACCGTAAATCCTAAAAAAAAAAAAAAATTAAGAACATGAATAAGGATATGAAATATACGTGTCAAACATGACCTTAAAATGTGTGAGCCTCAAATTGATATTTTTATTATCTTTCAGGCCTTAAATGATAGTTTTCTATCTTCTAGGCCTTGAATCGATAGAAAAAATCTTTAACGCCTTAAATTGATAGTTTTGCCATTTTTCGGGGCCTGAATTGACATTTTTCCTTAATTTTATTAAACATATATACTTATATTTTAAAAATATGTTTTACTTTTAATTTTATAAAATACAGGTAATCGAGTTGAGCCGAGATCGAGTCTATTGAGTTTCTCTTCAAGTCGAGTTCGAGCTTAAAAATTTAGAATCAATTGAGTTCGAGTCTAATTTCGAATTTCGAATATTCTAATCGAGTTAAGTTTGTGTTCAACACTACCAGGGGCGGACTTGCTTGGGTACATGGTGGTACAGCTATACCCCAAGTATAACTATGTTTAGCTATATGTGCATTTTCGTTGAAATTGGTATTCTGGCTCAGTGGTCTCAAACACTCATTTTGGTTGAATCCACCTGTGTTCAAATCCCATTAGCTACATACATAATTTTAGCTCCAAGAATTCATTAAAATGCACTTAAACTTTTGAATCCCCCAGTAAAAAGCTTTTGCCTTAGTGGCTTAAATACTCCCATTAGCTACATATATAATTTTAGCTCCAAGAATTCATTAATACACTTAAACTTTTGAATCCCCCCGTAAAAAGCTTTTGCCTTAGTAGCTTAAATACTTTAATTGATGTTAATTCTTTATTTGGTTGTTGGGTAAATTTATTAAAGTATTTGATATGAACTTCTTTATTATAATTGCCTTAATTAGTAGCTTAAATACTTTAATTGATGTTTATTATTTATTTGGTTATTGGGTTAATTTATTTAAGTATTTGATATGAACTTGTTTATTATAAATTAGGATAAAAATTTATATGAGACGATCTCATATATTAGATGAGATACATACTAAGCCTAAATTAACATTCACCCCTTTCAAAGTATTAAAACATCATTGCGCAAATTATATTTTGTCTCGCCGTGAAACCCTCATAATGCCTCATAAATTAGGCTCGTGTTATTTTCAGACATGTCATAGCTTCAAAGAAGATTCAATACACTCAATTGTAATTGTACTTTAATTTTTGAATGTTATATAACATATTTGAATTAGTTTGCTTCGAATTGTATGATTATTTGTAGGGGAATAATATTTTTTTAGGACGATAATTTGGGGTTGTTTTAAGGACAATAATTTTACTAGCTTGGAAATGTAAGACAATATGTTTTAAAATTTGTAAATATAGGATAATATGTTTAAAATTTGTAAATATAGGATAATATATTTTAAAATTCTCTAAATGTATAGGACAATCGAGCTCGAACAAGCTCAAATCTCACAAGACATTTCAACCCAATTTTAGCTTATTCGGGTTCGATCGTCCTACATTTACAGATTTTAAAACATATTGTCCTATATTTACATATTTTAAAAAGATATTGTCCTACATTTCCAACTCGTATAATTATTGTTCTTAAACACAACCTTCTAAATTACTGTACTAAAAATATATTTTTCCCTTTTTTAGTATTAAATGTAGTAATCTTTTATTAGTTATCTTTCGTATCCCCACATCTGAAATCTTGGGTCCGCCACTGAACATTACTTGGCTCGACTCGGCTCGTTGACACCCCTGACAACCGTGGATCATTTAATTTCTGCATTTTTTAATTCTCTTGAACGAAAATCTAAAAAGATGCATGGTCTTCAACATCTTTTGGCAATGTATTTGTTAGTTTTTGGAAGGCTATAAACAATGTTATCTTCAAAGAAGCTAAACTAGAAACCAAGAAGATCTTATAGAAGAAATTGAATGTACGTAGTTAGTGGAAGCGATTCATTCAGTTTTTCTTGTTTCTTTTACTTATTATGTGCACGATTGGTGTTCCGGTACGACTAGATGTATTCCTTCTAATTAAACTTTAGTGACACTTTTGTAACGGATTCGAATACTTGCTTAATTACTTATATATACTACATTTTTTAACCTTTTAAAATATATTGACACTAATATTATCATGGAAATTAAACTCTACACTCTTTGAACTGAAAAATAATCATTATTAACTTTGAGGATAAAAAGGTTTTATAGTATTTGACGAAGCATTAATTTTTCATTATAGGATCTTATATGGATGGATATGTATAAATTGATGGAGACCTACTATAATTTTGTAAGTAGCACACTCTCACCGGTGCACAAGCACATATAAAAAGAGCAGGTGATTTATTATACTAATTAAAATTGAAAATAATTAATTAATAGGCTTGTTTATATATGTGGACTAGGAATTATACATTTTATACGTATGCATACGAGAAAATATATGTCGGTGCGTCAATGAAGGGAAAAGCCCGCTCTATTATTATTTATTAATAAGGGGTTGATTTCATGTGCACTAATTATACTTTGAGAATTAACCTTATCCTGAAAAAAATGTGGACTATAGAAAAATTGATCAGAAAGAATAGAGGAAAAAAAAAGGATGATGAAGTTATTATAAGGATCCGAAATTCCATGCACTAATTTGAGAATTTCGTACAAGTTTTTGTCTTAACTAAAACTCGATTGTGCCAAAATATATAATGATTATATATTTCTATGCATGTCGTATCACGGTATTAGTATACAATATTCTTTGACATTACACGACACACAACATACTCCAAGAGTATGATATAATTAAGAATGCCATAAATGGTTTTTTTTCTTTTTCTGCAGGTTTATTTAATTCTTATGCATGTCTTGATTTAGTTTATTTTCCATGCATATAGTTCTGCAGGTCAAGTGGAGATGAATATTCTATACATGATTGGTTATTGGCAATGGTATAAGAAAAGCGATTCTTGGGAAATATTGTAAGAAAACTTTTGAGGTAACACCAAATTAACTGACCCCACCAACTCAGTTGAATTAGTTCCTTGATGATGCCAAACTTAATTAGAGACCAAACTCTTCCAATTTTCTTCATCTAAAGGGAGCATAGAAATTAACTGATCTTAAGTTAATGTTTGCAAATGATCTAATATTAATAGCGGCCTCTAAAATCACTTTTCTCCAAAAGACATGAGATATATATAGGTGGTGTTTTGAAATACAAAACACACACAAGAAGTACTTTTTTTAAAATTAGTGAGACTCAATTTTTTTTTAAAAAAAAATTGTTTTTTTGGGTGCTAATAATGTCTTACAACACCACTTAAATTGGATCACACAAGCTTAAAAAAAGAAAAAAAAAGTGTTTCTCACTATTCTAATTTAGCTTCAAAAAAATGCCTTAATTTTAGGAATTAAGTGTGACTATTTCATTTAGGGGGTTGTTGATAGTCAAATATTTAACGATTTTGATGTGACTTGTTGAATTTGAACACCAAACAAATAATTAATCGAACAAGAACACTGCGGGAAGAACCGTAGTTCTTCCCTGAAATATGGTTGTTGGTATATAAGAGGAATGAGGGAAACATTCCAGAATCTTTTTTTACAATGAAGGGTGAGGTCCTTTATATAAAGAGAACCAGCACGACAAATCATAAGCATGACAAATCATTAAGCACGACAAATCATGTGCATAAAGCATGACAAAACATATGTGTAAAGCACGACAAATCATCTTCTGTGTGACCCTTGACCTCCTGTTAGATCGGGTCGATTCAGGTCTTTGTGGGCCCTGCTGACGAGTGATAATTCATCCTGGCCGACGTGATAACTGGTGATGCCGCGTGTGATAAATCTGGTGACAACAACAAGCCCCCAAGATCGGGCAGGACGTTGTTGAGTTCGATCTTGAATCATGTCTCGACCAGATTTTATCTTTTGTTGCATCTCGCAATCACATTTATTTGCCTCCGAGCCCGCTTTCGGATACCGTGATGAGATCTTGATCGCTCAGAATGAGCCCCGCGATAGAAGATCTTACCTTTTTCATCGCCGATCGATCTTATGCGTCAGATTACGAGGCGGTAGCCCCTCACAGATGAAGTTCTTTCACGGTTTCAGATTCGGGGAGCCCGTCGTCAGACGAAGTCTTTTTTCTTCAGGCTAGTACTTCGGAGCCCTCCCCATCAGACGAAGTTCTTCGCGGCTCGCATTTCGGTGAGCCCCATCGCATTTAGTCTTTTTTCGCTTTTTTGTGCTCGCCATCGACCACCTCACGGCCGAAAGAAGTTTATGCATTTTCCCTCTGCATCGCCTTACCAGTCAGGTGACTCAGGCAAATTTTGCGCTTGCCGTCGCACTAATTTACGGCCGAAAGGGCGACCTTTACCTCAGATAAATCGTCTGAATCGATCGCGGCGGTCTTACAAGAGGGCTAAAGTCGGATGGCGCGAAAGAAAGTTAACGATAGAGTAATGACCTGGCCAACAAAGAGCCAACGCCGGCTGCTGGCAGTCGATTTTACCAGAACGCCATTTAACGCCATAAAAGGTCGATCTCGTCACGGACGGCGAGAGAACTGCCGACTAATACGACGTAAATTAGGTTACTGGCCGCTTAAAAAGATCATCATTAGCGCAGATCAACGCCGGAGGACAATGATCTTGCTGCTAAGACGGTTGGTGAATATTGCCGCATGGTCATTTGCCGCCGATGCATAATAACGCCTAAAAGACGGCAAATCAATGTCAGAAGGCTGATTAACGCTTTAGGGCTACGATCTCGCCATCGATGGCGAGGAGCACTTCGCTTACGGAATACGCCCGACGCGGATACGCTTAAAGCGCGGTATCAATCGCCAGCGCGATGATCTGCTGCCGATGGCGAGGAAGCTGCCAGACGCATGAATACGTTGGCTGATGGAAGCGTTGGCCGCTTAAAGGCTGGGCAGATTAATGCCAGAAAGGCTACCGATCTGCCGCCGAGATGCAGGAGCTGCTTTCACGGCTTAATACGACGCCGATGCCGGATAAGCGCCTGCGCGCAGATCAACGCCAGAAAGTGATGAACGCCGTGAGGCGATGATTCGCCGTCGCGAGATGGCGGAACGCCGCTCGGCGGAATCTGGCGTTACCCGTCACGCAAAGGCGAGCGCTATAAAGCGGATCAACGCGTCGAAAGCGGATGAAACGCCGAGGGAGGCGAATGATCTCAGAGTCGAGACGGGCGGCAGCGCTTTTGTTTCTACGGGAATAAGCATCGCCCGCGAAGGCCAGCGCCTATAAGGCGGGGCGATCAACGCCCGTAAAGGCGGATGAACGCCGGGGGCAAATGATCTCGTCGCCGACGATGGCGAGCGCCACTTTCACTCGGCCGGAATACGATCACCGACTGAAGGTGTGCAAAGGCTGGCGGTATCAACGCCATAAGCGGCCGATGAATCGTAGGCGGATGATCTCTGCCGCCAAGATGGTGAGCGAGCGCCGCTGGCGGAATCTGGCGTCGCCCAGCGGAAGGCGGCGCTAAAAACGGGGGCAAATCAACACCGTAAAGCGGATTAGCGTCGGGCGAATGATCTCTGCCGCCGAGATGGCGAGCCGCTTTCGGCGAAAGAACACGCTGGCCGATGCCAGTATGCCGCCACCCGGCGGCGATTGGCCAGAGCCGGGACGAACGCCGAAGGCTGCTCGACCGCCAGATGGCGCGAGTCAGCTTTGCGGGAACACTATCGCCGACGCGAAGCGCCGTTACTTAAAAGCGGCAGATCAACGCCGAGCGAATTTAACACCGGAGAAATAATGATCTCGCCGACGCGGTAGCTGGCTACGGCGGAATACGCTACGCTGACATTTATGCCAGCTACCAACAGCGGGCAGATCAATGCCAGTGAAGAACGCCGCGATGCAATGATCTTCGCCGCCGGATGTAGCATAGAGTGTTTACGCATGGAATAAAGATTGCCGATGGAGTTGTAAATACCAAAAGCGCGGCAGATTAACATCAGAAGATTCGATGACGCGAGTTAACGATCTCACGCCGGCGGCGAGAAAGCGCCGCTGCAGAATACGTGACGCTGATGTAAAGGGCCAGAGTTTGGGTGCTGCTGGCAGATTAACGCCAGAAGCTTTAAGATCAACGCTGGGCGTAATGATTCGTCGGCTGAGCAATATGGCGAGCGCCGCTCGGCTGAATACGACGCTTAACGCGAAGACTGGCCGCTTAAAAGGCGATCAACGCGTAAAAGCGCGATGAACGCGGGAGGTGAGATCTCGCCGCCGAGACGGCGGTGAGCGCTCGCGGGCGGAATCTTGGCGTCGCCCGAAGGGGAAAAGGGCTTAAAAGCTGGCGATCAACGTCAGAAAGCGGATGAAGGACGGGGCGTATGAACGCGGAAGGCGAATGATCTCATATTTGAGATGGCGAGAGGCGCTACGCCGCGGAATACGCCGCCGAATGGAAGGCCAATGCCTAAAAAGCGGGCAAATCAACGCCGTGGAAGGCGGATGAACGTTAAGGTGGCGGATGATCTCGCCGCCAGACGGGCGGTGAAGCGCTTCGCTGGCGAATACGACGCTGACACCCGGCCGCAAAAAAGGCGAGCGAATCAACGCCGTAAAGCGGATGAACTACGGGGAGGCTGAATGATCTGCTGCCGAGATGGTAAAGAAGCCATCATAATACGTTGCCGATGCGAAGTGCCAAAGGTTTGCGTCAAAAGATCACGGAAGGTGACGAACGCTTATAAAGGAAGTGATGATCTCGCCGCCGGATGAGCCGGCAGTCAGCCGCTTCTACGGACATGCTGCCGCCGACGCGGGATGACAGTCACGCAGTGCCGCAAAAGATCATATAGGCAGCGAACGCCAGAAAGCGTTGACGATTCACGATTGCAGCAGAGCGATTCGCCGCAGTAGGAATACGCACGACGCGGCGCTTAAAAAGCGCCAAGTATCAACGCCAGAAGCGCAGCATTTAACGGCGCAATATCTCTGCCGCATCGTAGATGGCGATAGCCGCCCGGCGAATACGCTGCCACCGATTAGAAGGTCAGCCAAAGGTGATCATCGCCGAAAGGTGATGAACGCCGTGAAATAAAATGATCTCATCGCCGAGATGGCGGAAGAGCGCCGCCGGCAAAATACGCATCACCGTCGCGAAAAAAGTGCCTGGGTGCGCGAAAGCAAATCAACGCCATAAAGGCGGATGAACGCCGGAAGGGTGAATGATCTCGTCGCCGAGATGGCGAGGCTTCGCCGCCGAAATGGTTGTCGCCGATCGGAAGGCCAACGCTAAAAAGGTCGGCAGATTAACGCCGTAAAGGCGGATGATCTCGTCGCCGAGATGGCGAGGAGAGCTTCGCTCGGTGGAATACGCGTCGCCGATGTGGAAGGACAGTGCCTAAAAGGTGGGCAAATCAACGCCATAAAGGAGGATGAACGCCCGTAGGCCGAATGATTCGCCGACGCGAGATGGCGAGCACTTCGCCGCCGAATGCGTCGCCGATGTGGAAGGTCGCCGCAAAAGCTGGCGCGATCAACGCGTAAAAGGCGGATGAACGCCAGAAAGCGGATGATCTCTATCGCAAGACGGGCGAGGAATGCTTTGCTCGGCGGAATATGACGCTAACGCGAAGGCGCGGCCTAAAAAAATCGAGTGCAGATTAACGATAAAAAGGTGGATGAACGTCGGGAGGCGGCGAATGATTCGTCGCCCGACGGATGGCGAGCGCTTATTTCGGCTGAATCTGGCGTCGCCGGCGCGAAGGCCGCTTCAAGGGGTGGCGGATCAGCGCCATAAAAAGGCGGATGAACATCGTAAGGGCGGTCGATCTCGCCGCCGAAGAGATGGCGTGAGCGCCGCTTCAGCCGAATGGCGCTACCGTCACGGAAGGCGGCGTAAAAGCGCGCGGGCGTATCAACACGAAAAAGACGGATGAACACCGGAGGGCGAATGATTCGTCAGCAAGATGGCGAAAAGGAGCGCCGCTCGGCGTGCATCTGGCGCCATCGTCAGAGCGCCTATAAGGCGGGCGGTAATGCCGTGGAAGGCCGATGAATTTAACTGGAAGAGCCCGAATGATCATCGCCAAGATGTCGAGCGCTGGCTCGATGGAATACGACGCTGGCGCGAAGCGCGCTATAAAGGAGGCGATCAACGCCAGAAGGTGGATGAAACCAGTAGGGCGAATGATCTTATCGCCGAGATGGCGGGATTGGCCCGGCAGAATACGCATCGCCGATGCGGAAAGCCAGCGCCTAAGAGGGCGATCAACGCCGTAGCTACGATGAATGCCGAGGGTGAATGATGTCATCGCTGAATGGCGAGGAGCGCTTCTGCCTGGCGGAAATACGTGCCGCCGATGCGAAGGGCCAGCGTTTAAAAGGCGGGGCGTATCAACGCCGTAAAAAGCCAGATGACCACCAGGAGGGCGAATGATCTCTGCCAACGAGACGGGCGGGAGCGCCGCCGCTTAAATACGCTACGCTGGATGCGGAAGGCCACTTGCGCTGGCGATCAACACCATAAAGGCGGGAGAACGCCGGAGTGGAATGATCTCGCCGCCAGACGGCGAGGGGAAGCCATGGTTTCGGCGTGGGAATACGCGCTGCCGTTATGCCGAATACTTATAAGCGCTGGCGATCAACGCCAGAAGAAAGGCCGAATTTAACGCCGGTGGCGCACGATCTCGTCACGAGATGGAGAGGAGCGCCGTCGGGCCGAATGGTCGCCACGCGAAGGCCGCCTATAAGGCGGCGATCAACGTCAGAAAGGCGGATTTAACGCCGAGGGCGAATGATCTTGTCGCCGACGGATGGCGAGGAGCGCCGGGCGTGGAATACGACGCCGACGCGAAGGCCGCTTAAAAGCGAGGGGCGTATCAACGCCGAAGAAGGGGGATTAATGAGGGTGAATGATGTCATCGCAGTAAATGGCGGTGAGCTGCCACGGCGGAATACGCTGCCGCCGATGCGGAAGGCCGGAATACTAAAAGGCGGGCAGATCAACGCCAGAAAGGCAGATGAACACCGGTGAGGGCTTAACGATCTCGCCGCCGATGGCGATGGCGAGCCGCCCACGGGCGGAATACGTCGCCGACGCTGAAGGCCGGCCGCTTAAAAAAGCGCAGGCGCCGGAACGCCGCAGTTTAGGGTGAATGTCGTGAGGGGTAATGATCTCGCCACCAAGATGGCGCGGAGCCGCCGGCCGGGCGGAATACGCTGTTGAGCCGACGCGAAAGGCCGCTTAAAAAAGCTGGCAGATCAACGCCAGAAAGACGGATGAACGCCGAGGGCTTAATGATCTCGCCGCCGACGGGCGAGGGAGCGCCGCCGGCGGAATACGACGCTGCCGATTTGAAGGCCAGCTACTTAAAGCGGCGGCAGATCAATGCCGAAAGACGGATGAACGACGAATGGCGACGATCTCGCCGCCGAGATGGCGAGGAAAGATTGCGTATGAATACTTTACGCTGATGCGAAAAGCCGCTTAAAAGATCGCGATCAACGCCAGAAGCGAGATAAACACCGAGGGCGATGATCTCGCCGCCGAGATGGCGGTGAGCGCCGCCGGGCGGAATACGCTGCCGATGAAGTAAGTCCCGCTTAAAAGGGCAGATCAACATCGAAGGCGGAAGAACACCGCGAGGGCGAATGATCTCGCTGGGCCGGATGGCGAGAGCACTTTCGCCGGGCGGAATACGAAAGGGCTGGCGCGGCGATAAAGATTTAAAAGGTTTCCGGCAGAGTCAACGCCAGAAGGCAGATGAACGCCGGAGGGCGTAATGATCTTATCGCCGAGCATGGGTTAGGAGCACTGCCGCAGAGAATATGCATCGCCGACGCAGGCGTTAGCACTTAAAAGATTTTAGATCAACGCCAGAAGGCCGGATGAACACCGAGGGGCTAATGATCTTGCCGCAGATATGGGAGGGAGGGCTTCGCGTATCAGATATCGCCGATGCGAAGGCTTCCGCGCTTAAAAAAGCGCGGGCAGCATCAACGCCAGAAGGTGGATGAACTCAGGAGGTTTAATGATCTCGCTGGCTGATGGCGAGAGCCGCTTTCGGCGGAATACGACGCTGATGCGAGGCTACTTAAAAAGCGCGGCAAGATTAACACCAGAAGGCGAAGAACGCCGTGAGGGCAATGATTCTATCGCCGGACGGCGAGGAGCGCCGCCGGCTAATACACATCGCTACGCGCGAAGGCGGGCCTTAAAAAAAGCGGGCAGATTAACCGTAAAAGCCGGATGAACGCCGAGGGCGACGATCTGCCGCCGAGACGGGCGAGGACGTCGCCGGCGGGAATACGCACGCTGTCGCGAAGGCCAGCGCCTAAAAAGGCGCGGGCAGATCAACGCCAGAAAGGCGGGATGAACGCCGGGAGGGCAATGATCTCGCCGCCGATGGCGGTGAGCGCGGGCCGCAGAGAATACGATCACCGTCGCGAAGACCAGCCGCTTAAAAGCGCGGGCATATCAACGTCAGAAGCGGATGAACGCCGGGAGGGCGACGATCTCGTCGCAAGAGATGGCGAGGGAGCGCTGGTTTTGCGGAATACGCTAGCATCGCCGCGGAAGGGCCGCTAAAAAAGGCGGTATATCAACACCGTAAAAAGCGGATTAACGCCGGAGGGCGACGATCTCATCGCCGAGACGGGAATGGCGAGCGCCGCTCGATGGAATACGTGTCGGCGAATCAGGCGCTGCCGCTTGCTAAAAAGCGATCGAACGCCATATAAAGGTGGATGAACGCCGAGGGCGAATAATCTCATCGCCGAGATGGGCGAGGGACTCGCTTCGGCGGAATATCGCGTCGCCAAAGGCGCGGAAGGCCCGGCTCTAAAAGGCGGTAATATCAACGCCGTAAAGCGGATAACCCGCCGTAAGGGTGATGGATGATCTCGCCGCCAAGAAGGTGGAGAATACTGGCTAAACGGGCGGATGGACGCCGCCGATTAGCAGGGAGCCGACGCGAGAAGGCGACATAATAAATCGGTGATAGTGCGGCGCCGGTAAGCGGGAGACAATTGTCGCCCGAGAGCGGCCAGTACCTACCGAGGAGCCGAGCATAATAAATGCGAAAAAGCGGTAGTGCGGCCGCCGAGTAAGCATACATATCGTCGCCAGGCAATAGTGCGATGCGAAATAAGCGGGCATAATCGTAAATCGATAAAGAGTGGTAGTGTTAGCGCCGAGAGTAGGCGGGCATAATCATCAAATCAAAAAGCGGTAGTCTTTAGCCGAGTGAGGCCGAACATAATCGTCCCTTAGAAAGCGGTAATTACCCGCGGCGAGGCGAGCATAATTGCTTCGCCCGAAAAAAGGCGATAGTGCCCGGTAGCCAGAGTAGGTGGGCATAATGTCGTCGTCGAAAAGCGGTAGTGCCCGGCGCCAAATAAGCGAACAATAAATGCTTGAAGGTGGTAGTGTTAGAGCAGTGGCCGGGCATAGTGTCGCCCGGCGGTAGATGCCAGCCTTAAGTGGCGGGCATCGTCATGACGGTAGTGCAGCCTTAGAGGCGGGCCTGTCGTCGCAAAGCCCGGTAGTGCGGTCTGCAGTGGCGGGCATAATCATCGCCCGGCGGTATGAAGTCTCGACTTGTCATCCAGTGGTGATCGCCCTAGCGGTGAAAACGTCTTCGTGGTTTAGCGAATCATGCTCGTCAGTATTTGGGTGGATGTTAGCGCACTCTTGATGGTCGACTATGTCTTGGTCGGGCTCTCAGTCTATCACTTCTTGTGCTCGCCCGGTGCTCGCCTACAAGGCGAGCACAATCACTTGGCTCCCGAGCGAGCACACTATTGAACTCTCATGTGTTCACCTGACAGCGTGGTGTGTGCTCGTTCGAGGTGGATGAGCACGAGGTCGCTTCGCGTGGTTACCTCGTATTTCGTCGCCTAGTGAGTCCTTTTCTTGATCCGCCGCTATCAAGGTTGTGCTTTCGACACCACCGCCGGAGACCTCGGATAAATAGCCCAAAGTTTTTTTTTGTAAGTTGTCCGGTAGTGTCGTTTTCTTCTGAATGAAATCGAACATGATATATGCCTATGTTCCACCCTGACTTCTTTGGTTTTTTTATTGTCTTATTGAGGTGCAATAAGATTGATCGTCGTATTTAGCTGCGACCAGATTGGTTAACTTATGTGCAACCCCTTTTTTTTTTCGTGATCGTCTTATGTTAATTGCGATCACTATTGCCTCGGCCGTCTTATTTAGCGCGACCCATACCCATTGCTCGCTTTTGTTGCGAGCATCTTTTAAATCGAACTATTTCGCCGGTGAACATAAGGCTCTTTCGTTTGTCTTTGTTGGTCGTCCGGCTTTTTAGGTGCGACCATTTGTCGGGCACGGCCAAAATGAATAATGAGAAGCCACGAGGACATATATGCCTCCACTTTTAATGTGCGTGACAAGTTTATAAGTTGCAGCATATTAAAATGACGTTATCCGAATAAACCTGGTGGGGTGGGCAAAATGACTGCTCGTAGATTCTTTGAGTAGCTTTCATGAAACTCCGGTGCTAAATCCAATTTTCTTTTTACCGCCGCCGTCTTTTTTTTTTTTTTTTTGGGCGGAAAAAGTGGGCCCACAAATGACAAATTTGAAGGTCTACTCGAGCAAAGAAGCCCAAAGGTTTAGTAGAAATAACCCAGCCCCAAACTTCTGAAAACTTGGGCCGAAAATGGGATGTATTTACTTTTTGTAAATAATATCTGTTGGGGAATAAGTTGCACGGATCTATTCGGGATAAATATTTAAATACAAATTTAATTCTGATAATTATTACTAGCATGAATTAATCCTATATTAATTCAAATAATAATTCAACAACAAATCATGCATATAATTAGTTCACGTAAATCATACGATCGGAATTACTACGAAGTTTACGTAAACATACCTCTTGGAATGGTAATGGCCTCGTTGATTAAAACACATCGAAAAAACCTTCCCAAGTATTCCTTAATTCTTGCTCGACAATCCGTTGGTAGGATGCTCACGAACAATTAACAAAAGGAAAATAAACTTTGTTGCACCACCTTTGTGGATTTACTTAATTTTTCCAAAGACATGGAATTGACTTTGGGAATGAAACATTAATCCCCTATTTATAGAGGGTGGTGGTCTAAAAAATTTCATGTGAAATAGGGAGGAAAAAATCTTTTCTTGATCTCCAAGAAATCTTGAATATATCTCATATATTCTTTTCTCCATAATTAAAATATTCCACAAAATTTCGCTATCTTATTTGTTATGGAATATTTCGAAATATTAGGGATCAAGATTCCAAGATTTGGATCTTCTTGAATTTATGAGATATTCTTGTATTTCAAGAAATACATATCTTTCATAATATCTTTTCAAGAAAATCTTTCTTGCCCTTTATATTCAAAATTTTCGAAAATATCCCCATAAATAACCAAGTGAGAGATTTCTTGAATTTAATGAGATAATCTTGTATTCCAAGAATACATATCTTCATTTCATAACAAAATTCAAAGAAAATCTTTCTCCTCTTTTTATTTATGATTTTCGAAATTATGAGGAAAAAATAAAGAACAAATTTATTTTATTTTTAAACACCTTTTTTTTAGGTTATTGGACTTTTTATGTTGGGCTACTTTGGGGGCCTTTAGGAGAATTAAGATTGGATCTTCCAATGGATCTTGAATTATCAATATTGAGCCACAATATTATTGAGCCCATAAATATTAATTAATCCCACTACATAATTAATATCAGACTATCCATCTTAACCCATATTACGATCAATATGGCTCTTGTTATTATTTCTCATGTTTAAGATTATTCAAGCCCATTAATTATTTCAAGCCATCAAATAGCTTTCCATTAATTAATATCTTTTGTCCTAAGTTGAATCGGTTCAACATTATTATCCATAAGGAAACTAGTTCCACTTGCAAGATTTGGTATGATAAAACTTATGAACCTCCCAAAGGGCAAATCGAACAAAAGCGATCTACTTGCACACGATTCTCCGTATTAAATCTTAGAATCATATGTGACCAATAATATTGCCCAAGATAAAAAGTATTGAATCTCGTTGATTCTCTACCCATGATAAGTCAAAAAGCAATAGTTACCAACCACACGTGATCCTATCTAAGGGGCGAAGATTAAGAAATAACGAACCACTTAGGTCTAATTCTTCCTTGTTCATTCGAAGAATTTGTCCTCCCAGAGGTCCTATTCGGTCAGATCAAATGACTAAAGTGTAATCTCTTGGTCAAGAGACAAGTCAAATCGAAGTCTTACACTTCAACCTTTCACGATGGATTGTTCATTTCCATCTAGCCGTGAATGGTGTACTTTTTTGTTATTCTGATTAATTTAATTTAATGTACGTGATCTCAGATCACTAAATTAACTACAATGTAATACTTATTTATTGAACAGTTATGCAAAGAAATATATGTAATATTCGATGATATTTAAAGATCGATTATAAACAATTTATTTCAAGAATAAGTTCGAAATTGGTTTTGATTATACAAAGTAAAAACATACTTTCCAGTATAATCCCAACAATATCCCTGGCCGAAAATTTATTTCAGCCTGCAACCTGGGCCCAACAAATTAATCCAGCAAAAAAGATCTGGGCCCAATACTTTATTAAATAAAATACAGGCCCAAAACTTAAATACTGCAACCCAACACTTATAAAACTAGGCCCACATAAATGATATTAAAACAAGGCCCAATCCCCATGGGCTCATTTCAATCCCAATCTTCCTGCACACACCTCCACACACACGCGTACCTTATCCCATCTTCAAGGCGGCAGAAATCTTGTCTGACGAGCTCACGTCCAACGCCACGTATCCTACCACGCGGCGCCATATTGTTCGATCTCTGGGCCGGCGGTTTCAGACGACGGCGTCGGTGGTTCGTGGATTCGCCGATTAGCATGGGACTGCGGCGTGGGCGACGAATTCTCTGAATTACAGAGCTATGGTGGTGCGGCTGATTCCGTCGGGAGTCTCCAGCAGTGATGGTAGGGCTGTAGCCAGTGGCGTCGACGGTGGAGTAAGACAGGCGGCGGCAATTCTGGTGAGCTCCGGGCCGCGAACTAATTTCTGGTGACGCGGCCGCGACGGCGGAGCTGAGGCCTTGCGCCGTGTCATCTTCTTCACTCTCTTCTGTTTATTCGTATACGTGTATGTATACACGGGTGTTGGGTTTTTGTATTTTTGAGGAATTTTTTGTTGGTGGTGAAGGGTTGCTGATCATCTTTTCTGGATAATCAATTGGAAACAGTCCTTCTGTTTTGGTTGTAGAAGAACATTGTGTTCTTTTTCTTCTTTCTGCATTTTTTCTTTGGTAAATTCAGAAGAGAAATCTTTTCTAAAATTGGATATGGGTATTTCTTGAATACAGACGTGGGGTTTGAAGATTATTTCTGGGCTATGTTCTTGTGATTTCTGGATTTTGGGATTCAAAAATTCGAAGTTGTTCTTGACGAATTTTTCAATTACCCTCCTTCTAGCGCCAATTGTTGATAGTCAAATATTTAACGATTCTTCCGTCTAAAAATAAATAAAAAATTAACGATTCTGATGTGGCTTGTTGAATTTGACCACCAAACAAATAATTAATCGAACAAGAACACTGCGGGAAGAACCGTAGTTCCCTCGAAATATATTGTTGCAGATATAAGAGGAATGGCGAAAACATTCCGTAATTATTTTTTTTTACAATGAAGAGTGAAATCATTTATATAAAAGAAACAAACACGACAAATCATAAGACGACAAATCATTAAGACGACAAATTATGTAAGATAAAAGATGACAAAAACATACGCCAGAAAAGACGACAAATCATCTTTCGTGTGATTCTTGACCTCCTGCCATTGGATCGGGCCGATCAGTCTTTTTGGGCCGGCCGACGGATGATAATTCGTCCTGCTGACGTGTGATAAATCTGGTGATGTTGACGTGTGATAAATCTGGTGACAACAGGGGTGTTCAAAAAAAAAAATACTTCGAAGAATTTTTTAAAATTAGTAATTATAAAAAAATTAAATTAATAGTAAAAGTTAATAGTATTTTTAAAAAAATTCAAAGATAAATTAAAAGGTGTTTGCAAAAAAAAGTTATTAGTATATAAAAAATATGTATAAGCCAATAAAAACATTCTTTTTTAACTTTTAACTTATACCTTTTGAGTTTTGATAATTTATTTAACTAATAAAAAATAAATAAAATACTCTAAATTATTTTTACACATAATTTTAAATAATTACAATCACTTATAATTTTTCTAAAACACCTCCTTTAATGTCGTTGCGGGCTACAGGTGTCAGTTATATAGGTAAGAGACATTCTCATTCAACTTTTCTCTCACTTGGGGGTCCTTATATTATGAAGATGTAATTGAAGGGGGCAAAGTATAAATAGGAATAATGCATGTTTTTAAATACAAATTAAGCCTGACAGGTCTTTGGTGCTAGTCTATCCTTTTCGGTTAAGACAGAATTGTGAGTCAAATTTTTCAGAACTTTAATTTCCAAATTTAATTATATATCCTGTTTGTGTGATGCACCAGATCTCACTGAAAACGACGCCGAATCACCTTCATTCAGAGTGTTTGACTACTATAGATCAGATCCTCATGATTTTTACACTCTTCACATTGCTTGACTACCTTACTTTTACAGTTTTACTGCCTCCCTCAGATCCTCATGATTTTTACACTCTTCACAATTTAATATTGTTAAATTATGATTATTTAATATCAATAAAAACAATTAATAAAACTGATTATTAGTTAAAAATTTCACTACAAACAAATACTACCTGGGTTTTAGAAAAAGACAGAGATTGACTTTTTGGCGATTTTTAGGGAAGAAGATTTATATTAATAATTGAAATGATAAAATGACTTTTAAGAATAAGTATAATAGATAAGCCCTCTTATCTAAGTCACTTTATCATTTCAATTACTAATATAAATCTTGCTCGAAAAAATGCGTGTAAAAGTCAACTGTGTAAAGTCTTTTGAACGGAGGGAGCAATAATGATAGCTTAATATTTTCTAGCGAAAGTAACTAATATTATTCAATAAAAATAATTAATATTATTGTGCAGTGAACACTGCACCTAATGTACAATTATTATTGTTTAATAAAAATAGAAAATTCTATTTAATTAAAATAACTAATACTATTTAAAAGATGCAAGTGTGTGCACGGTGCACTTACAAACCAGATATGGTGTGGTGTGTGTATATATATAATATTACTTGTATCTATTTGATTCAAAAGAAAGTTGCTCAAACAATGGAATTCTACTCAAACGAACAAGGTTTGTTGGAAGAGTTACTAGAGATGGGAATCTATTACTCTAATTATCCAGATTTGAGCCCCAATCTTGATGCCTTTTCCAACCCTACCCCTACTTGCTTCCATAATTACTCCCAACCTCTAAACTTCTCCGCCCCGTTTGGAGACGACTACTTATCACCACCTGATTTCGCTTCGGATTCATCCAACACAAACATCCACTCCCAAACACTCCCTTATATTTCCCAATCTGCAGATTACTGCCCCCTCCCCGTTTTCGATGATCACCGGGTTCCGGGTCTAATCGAACCGGTGCCCGAATTGCCCGTTTTTAACGTGGGTATTAACAATGAAAGTGGAAGGAAGAACAAATTAGTGAAGAAGGTGAACGGCCAACCGTCTAAGAACCTCATGGCGGAGAGGCGGCGCCGGAAACGGTTGAACGACCGCCTTGCGATGCTCCGATCAATTGTTCCCAAGATTAGCAAGGTAACTAATTTTCTACATACTCATTTATATAAAAAATAAGATACATATTGAGGGTCAATCATTAAGGGTCATTATCAGTATTAATTTATTTGCAGGGAAAATTACTAATGAATATAAAATAAATTGGCATAATGCATCATTATCAACATTAATTTATTTGCAGGGAAAATTATTAATGAATATAAAATGAATTGCATATATAGTCAAATTTGTATACGAAAGCGCAAATATATATGCAGACGTATATGCAATTATTTGTACTCTCACTCCATCAAATTTATTTCACTTTTTTTATTTGTTTGCCCTACAAGTTCATTTACATACATTTTATAGAAATATACATTTAATCTTTATTTTTCAATTATTACTTAATTATTTCTATTGTCATTATACTTGACTCATAAATAATTATTTTATTTATAAATAAAATTCACAATACTTTATAATATCCTTATTTTGTTTACTTTATCTATATTTTTCATAAATATTTTTCATGAATGGAAGAAGTATCTATTAGTAAGTTGGAATCATGTGTATCTATGAGTAAGTCTTCGTATTATTTATTTTAAAAAAAAGTCAAGTGTTTGAAATTTTATTTTACCACCTTTTGTTAAAATTGACAGAATTTTTGGATTTATTTTAATGGTCCCAATAAATAGTATTTATGTTAATTGTATCAACACCTAAAATTATTTATTTGCGAAAAGTATTTTTATATAATCAAAATTAAATAAACTGAGATATATATTATTTGACAAAAACTCACATATATATTATTTAACAAAAACTCACATCAAACGTTTCATGCAAGATACGAAGTATAACTTAATACAATTAATATTCACCCTTCTTAAATTAATAAAGCGTCAATATTCAAATTACACTCCGTCTCATCGTGAGACTGTCTCACGCAGGAATGAGATCTCATATGTCTTAATTGATGTTTCATTTTATATTCCATAATATAAATGAATGACTTTGGAATAATAAAAAATATCCTAAGCCCATGTATTAAAAATCTAAAAAGGTGAAACACCAATAAAATACGAAAAATGAAACATGAAAATCGAACCATCTCACTCAAGAGTGCGTCATATAATTTAACCATTAAAAAGTGCATCGAAAAATTCGATCAATTTTTTGTCTCAAAGAGTAAATTTGGAAGAAAAGTTGCCAATGAGAAATGCAAAATGTCACTTAAATTGCAAATTATATGTGAATGGTCCAAACATCATATAATTAGAATTGGAGAGCGTACTTATTGATTTATACTATATTATTTACACAAATTTTCCTCAAAACTTGTTTATAATAGGAAATAGATAAAATTACACTTATAAATTAATATCACTGCTCTTATAAACTAATATCAATAGGATTTAATACTATAATATTAATTTATAAGTATAATTATATCAGTTGATAAATGTAATTAGTTTGTCAATTTAATGATATGAAAAAATTTCATTGGAGACTCACTCTATTATATATTCTTAAGTTATACTAGTATTATTCAAGACTATAGTGAATAAAATGATGGTGATTTTTGCAGATGGATAGAACCTCTATACTTGGAGATACAATTGACTACATGAAAGAGCTTCTAGAGAGGATTAATAGCTTGCAACAAGAGATGGAGTTAGGAGCAAATGAATTGGGGTTTTTGAGCAGATTCCAGAATATCAAGCCTGAAGAAATGTTCATCAAAAATTCACCACCCAAGGTATGCCTAATTAATTTTAAGCAACTCTTTTTTTTTTAAAAACAAAAAACAAATTTTGATTGATAAATGAAATATGTGTGATTGCAGTTTGATGTGGAAAGAAGAAGTAAGTCAGAGAGAAGAATAGAGATGTGTTGTGCAGGAAAGGCAGGATTGTTGCTTTCAACAGTCACAACTTTAGAAGCATTAGGGATGGATATTCACCAATCTGTTATTACCTGCTTTAATGACTTTGCTATGCAAGCTTCTTGCTTTCAGGTACCTTTTTTTATTTATCATCTATTTAATTATATTCTATGTGATTACATATATTGCATGAATTAATATAGATTCCTTAAGAATTCTACTAGGGTAAGGGTATGCTTGAGACTTAAATTTTAATTATGTTTAATAACTTTTAACTTTTTCGTAAAAAGTTCCAAAAAAATTTAAGTTTTTCAAGTTCTATCCAATATTTCTATCGAGTTTGGTCCTCTTTTCAACTCCATAGCTGAAACACCCAATGCACTAATTTATTGGATGAATCTGCAACTTTTTTTTTTTTTCCTCTTGAAAATATTTGAATAGAAAGTAGTAAATTATTTATTTCTTTTATTTTTATGTAAATATTATATAATGATGGTGGCAGAAAGCGGGGCAGACAGTATTGGAGTCAGAAGAAATAAAAGAGGCACTGTTAAGGAATGCAGGGTATGGAGGAATCTGTCTCTGATCTTCATTTATAAAAATATTTAATTAATTTTATGTTGTTTTGTGGCATAGATTCAATAAATGTGTTTAATTGCTTTTCAAGTGAAATGGTTTCAACAATTTTTCAATTTAGTCTCCAAAGTATTCAAATTGTATTGTTTTAGTCCAATGTGTATTCTATGCTAATTCAAAATAAAATAAACATAATCAATTATATATATATATATAGATTACAAATACTCTCTTAATGCATGGCACTATTAACTAAAGGGTTGATCTTGTAAAATAATTTTACAGTGGAATTGATGAAACTATCACTGCATACTATAACAGGTAGTTATAGTTTTAATAAAATAATTAGAACTGATAAATTAAATTTACTCGTCAAAAAAGGCAAAAAAAAAGGACAAATTAATTTTTTTTTTATAAAACAATTAATATTATTTATAAATACACATAAAATGCAACAATTACACGGTAAATATGATTTATATAATACTTTTTTTTTACAGGAGATTTATATAACAATTTTTTTTTTTAAAAGACAATCAATTACAATAGTTTTCTAACATAATCAATTACAATAATTCCTTCTACCACCGGGCATATGCCAACATTATTTTATCTCGCTGTAGACCGGAACCGCAATCACCACAAGAGATGGATCACCCGAAATTGTAACTCAAAACCACAATCGCACCACAACCGGAACCGCAAACCAATAATAGGGGGATCACCACCCCTACAGAAGGGGGACCATCACAAAAGGGAGTAAATTTTCCCTCTCTCGTGTCTCAAACTCGGGACCTCAAGGTCTCAGATGATGGAGTTCTAACAACTTGAGCTATCCACTGACAGATTTATATAACACTTTGCATAACTACTAAAAGTTATTTTTTCAAACAAAATGTTGTGTATAGCTCTTTCACTTTTAAATGCAACATTTATATAAAATGTATTATCCACCATCCATCTATATACTACCGCCCAAGTCGCAATATGTGGCTTTTTAGCATGGATTCCTCTGTTCCACTGTACTCTCTCCATTTCACTCTTGTTCCACATCATATTTTAATTATTTAAAATTTTAAAAAAATATATAAATTTTCTTTTCCAATTTTTCTTTTTTTCATTTTTTTTTGTTACTTAACCCGGACTTAACCCGCCCCAAGTGGTTCATAGTTCACCCGACCCGAATGGTTCATGATTTATGGTTTATGATTCTTAATTTAAGGTGTAGATTTTAAAATTTTAAATAAGTAAATCATGGGACATGTGTCAATTTAAGAAAATGTGAAATAAGAGTGAAATATGATATTGTGGCACAGAGGAATCCAAGCGACTTTTTAGAGTTTAAATTTTGATCCTAATTATCTAACATTTTAACTATTTTTTTTTTTTTTTTTCCCTCAATTTGATCCCACCTAAAAGATCTTTTAATATTTTTTTCATGCTTTTGATCTCTCAATTAACTCTCTTACGTTTCCTATATCATAAACTAACCTGTCCTTTAATTTGAGGGTAAAAATATTTAAATTTTATAATATTTCTTAAACTTCATGTAAATTCCTAAAAAAACACTTATTAGAAATATATGTAGTATATTAGACATGCGTTTTTTAAACTAACAAATAATGTACGATAAGGTTAAGTATTTTGTGAGTAAAATATTTTTTAGATAACCCATTATTCAAATGTCAAGTCTCATATGCACCCGGTCATGTGCATGGATCTTAAATCGTATATTTCAATTTTAATCAGTAATTTTAAAATCAAAAGCGGTCCGGTCCGGTCAAAACCAGAAGAACCGTTCAAAATCGGACTGAAATCGATCGAACCGGTTTAACCGGTTCTACCCTTAATTAAAAAATAAAAACTTTTAACTATATGTATCAAGGTCCACCTTCACCCCTTTTATAATACTTCCTCATACATTTTTTTTCAACACTTTCAATGTGGGATAAATGTATGAGGTGAAAAAAATTTTTTTTATAATACCTCCTTTCACATTTTTCTCCAACACTTTCGATGTGGGATAAATGTATGAGGTGAGACAAATTTTATAATACTTCCTCTCACATTTTTCTCCAACATTTTCAACGTGTGATAAATGTATGAGGTGGGAAAAATTTTATAATACTTCCTCTCACATTTTTCTCCAACACTTTCGATGTGGGATAAATGTATGAGGTGGGACAATTATATGAATCAAGGTCACCTTTTTATATTATTTCCTCTTACATTTTTATCTAACACTTTCGACGTGGGACAAAATTATGAGATCCACTTCTTCCCCTTTATATTACTTTCTATCACATTTTTCTCTAATACTTAATCGATGTGAGACAAAAATATAAGGTCCACCTTCCTCCTTTTATATTATTTCTCTCATATTATTGTGTTATTTTTTTATTATGACTATGACTTCTATTGTGTTTTCTTAAATATGAAAAGTTATAAGATATATGTTTAAATTTTTGTAGGTGTATACTTATTTTATTTTTTTAACTAAACATAGGAAATATTGACAAAAATGAGATAGAAATCATTTCAACGGTTGAACCGGTCCGACCGGTTGAACCGCTGATCGGTGGTCTGTCCGGTTCGATCACCGATTTGATTATGAAAACACTGGTTTTAACTAAAGTTAACTAAAATTTCAGTTAAAATTATTGTCACATTTTATTAAAGTTTATAGTCAAATTTAATATTACATTTTAATTATATTACCCTACATATTTCAGTTATAATTAATGTCACGTTTCGCCTTTGTGTCCGATTACACCGTACCGTGCAACTCTTATGCAAAATAGTAATTATCCTAAATGTGGATAATTAGGATCACATAGTCCAAATTGTGAGACATTAAATCATAATCCAAATTGTGAGACTTAAAATGAGAAAGATCGCATTATCTAAATATTAAATATTTGGGGCGCCCAACAAAGTATATCCAGCTACTAAAGCATTAAAGGCAACCCGAATCGGCCGTTGGGCTCTTCTCCACCCGAAATGGGTTAGGTTTTTTTGTGCCACTTATTTTAATCATAAAATATTATATTTAGGCTTTTACTTATGGTTTAATAATGTGTTTTTCAAGCTATGCTTTAATTATTTAGAAACTCGTTTAAAATTATCAAATAAGTGTATATTTTTTTAATTAAAATTTTAAAACTGCATTAGGTTTATTTTAGATTTGTTGGAATTTGAATAAAACCTTGAATAGTAAAAAATACATTTGAATTTTGTATATATTTGAGAGTTTGGATTTTATAGGTTTCAACTTTCATAGGGTGATTTTTTTTTTTAAAAAAGGTGCTAGTGAAATTATTTTACTATTGTAAAAATTAGCTAGGTGAAACAATAATAAATTAAATAGTTGGAGTTATTTTTTTGAATAAAAAAGTAATATAACTGTATTTTAAATATTATATAATAGAATTTTAAACATTTCGAAATCATATACGAAAATCTGTTTTGGCAAACAATATTTTGGATCCAATTATAGATCTAAAATCAAGACAAACATACTCTACAAGTTTGCTTTCCTAATATTTGAGCTATTTTTGAAATTTATCTATCCAAAATTATATTGTAATTATCTTGGATATAAATTAATATATAAAGAAAAGGTGTATATTTTTTTTCCATTAGAGGTTTCCACTTGTTATAATGTGGCATTAGTAGGTTAGATATAATGATTAGTCGATGGAATTGAATTAATTACTTAATGAAATATAAATTAAGTCCTCACTAATAAGAGAATGGGAGTTCCATTATGCTTTGAAAAATAGCATCATACACTTACCAATTAGTAGTATAATGTTTGAAGTAATGATTATGTATTGACTCTCAAATTAAAGCCCAAATCACAGATGTCTCTCTTTTATTTAGCAAGAGAGTGTATATATATATATATAATACTTATATATAATAAGATGCCATTGATGAGAAATGAGATGCGGCATAACGAAGCCTTATTAGTGATCACAAATAATTGATTCTTCCACCCTTTTAACATTCCAACATTTCTCTCTCGCCCATCATCCTCACATGCCAACTTTGTAAACAAAATAAAAACTATATATCAATGTATACATTAAGCGTATCGTGCAATTCAAGTGCATTTTTAACATATTTAATTTATTTATATTAAAATATATGATTTATTTTCACTAATACAAACGTATAATTTAGTGTAAACACATGTTTAAGGATATATTAAATTATACGGTGCTTTTGATGTACAAAAGACCTATTCAGATTATATACGTGGGACACCTTCATCTTCTATAATTTATTATATAAATTTATAATAAGGGTGTGTTATATGATACTACCTTCGTCCCATTTTTTAATGAACTCTTACTGTTTTTAAAGATTTATGGGAATAGTGATAAAGTCATAAAGTGTTGGGGGTAGAAAGAGTTGTTTATTAGTATTTTATGTGATAAAGTGAATATGTTCATTTTATAAAATGTTCTTTAAAGATTGAGACAAAAAAATAAAAAATGAAAAGAGTTCATTGAGACGGATGGAGTACTATTAACTTCACAACTAAAACACATACTCCCTCCTTCCTATTTTTGATTATCCGGGTACTGTAAACACGGAGATTAAGAAAAAATAAGAGATAATAGTATTAAATGGTGTAAAGTGTGTAAAGTGGGTTTGATGAAGGAAAATAATAATATTAAATGATGTAACGTGTGTTTGGTGGAGAGAAATAATAATATTAAATAGTATTGGAAGTTGTTTTATTTCCCTTTTTAGGAAATGACCAAACAAAATTCAGACGACTATTTACGAAAAGTGGACAATTAAAATTAGGACAGAAGGAGTATTAATTAAAAGTAACTAAAGTAAGAGATTAGATGCTAGATATTATATCCAGCAAAGCACATAATTTATTAATGAGTGGGTCTCGTGTTCATTTAGGTACACCGTGCACTTATAGTGCATTTTAGAAATATACAATTTGTTATATTGAAAGATGCAATTTATTTTCACTAAATCGTGTAACTATTTTTCCATATTAATAGTTTCATGATTCAGTATAAATAAGTTGCATATTTTAATATAACAAGTTATATGCTTTTAAAATGCACTATGAATTCATGGTGCACCAAAACACATGCAAAATTTAGCCTTTATTAAATTAAGTTCCAATTGTTTTGTATTGTTTTAAAGAATAATATTAAGATGCCATGTGCCATTAAAGAACTGATTCTTGCAGAGCAACCTTTTTAACATTGTAAGAGTGAGTGTGTGTTTTTATTAATATTATTATTGGATTTAGCATTTTAACTAATACTACTCTGGACATTATCTTTAATTAGATGCCAACCTTATTAATTTTTCTTATAAATTTTTGGTTTCTGGAAAGGAATTTTTGGATGGTGACAAAAACCCACAATTATATACCTGTCAAAAAAAAAAAACCCCCACAATTATATAGATTATATATATATATATATTTCAATTTTTATTCTAATATATATTATCAAATTATATCGGGGTGGCCTGAATTATGCATATAACCATTATTAATATAGTAAGTTTATAAGTGTAAAAATATCAATTTTATACTATGAACAAGTTTTACAAAAAAAAAAAAATTATAAATATTATTGAAAATAGAGAAAAAAAAACAATATTAATTGTAGTAGAAGAATCTAAGTGTACATAGAATGCATATACTCCCCCCGCTCCTATTTTTTATTATTCATTTACTGTGGACATGAAGATTAAAAAAAATAGGAGATAATAATATTAAATGGTGTAAAGTGGGTAAAGTGAGTTTGGTGGAGAGAAATAATAGTATTAAATGGTGTAAAGTGGGTTTGGTGGAGAGAAATAATTGTATTAAATAATATTGAATGTTGTTTTATTGTCTTATTTGAAAATGAATAAACAAAATTAGACGGCTATTTATGGAAAACGGATAATCAAAATTAAGACGGATTGAGTATTATATAAGATAAGCGTGTGATAAATTTTAGATAAGAATTTCTTTAGAAATAAAGTCGTTTTATTCTTTAAATTGCTAAATCAACATCGATCCCAAAGAAATTTGCTTTAAGAGTGGGCATCTTTAAGTTGCACTTCCATTACAAGGGACCCAACCCATTCGGTGTTCTGATAAATGAGCATCACACTTTCGAAAATTTTAAATTAAATTGACAAATCTTTGATTAAAGTATCTTTACATTTTTCTATTTTTCTTTGAACAAAAAATAACATTCAACAACAAAGCTAAAATCAAACGGCACTAATTGACAAAATAAAAGTAAAGTGATGTAGCTAATCCACGAGCTCTCACAAGAAGAAGAATGCTTTGCAAAGAAAGCAAGTCGATAAGTCGCAGAATTGAAAGTAATTTCCGAACTGATACTTTTAGAGAAACTATATATACACGATCAAATTAATCCCTCAAATTGACGGGGTGGGATAGCTCAAACGAAAAACACCACTACTTATATCGTGTAATTATTTGTCCAATCAAAAAAATAAATAAAAAAAATTCCTCAAATTCTAAAGTATATATATATATATATGTGTGTGTGATCGGTTTTTTCGTATCAATAGCGGAGCTAGCTAGTAACAAGGGATACAACTGTACCCCAAAATTTCAAATTTTCTACTCCATCTATCTTAATTTTGATTGTCCACTTTCTGTAAATACACATTCTAATTTTGTTTGGTCATTTCCTAAAAAGGAAATTAAGCAACTTTCAATACTATTTAATATTATTATTTATCTCCACTAAACCCACTTTACATCATTTAATACTATTATTTTTCTCCACCAAATTCACTTTACTCACTTTACGCCATTTAATACTATTATCTCCTTTTTTTTAAATCTTCGTGTTTAGAGTAACCGAATAATAAAAAATAGGACGGAGGGAGTATAATTTTTCTAAGTAAAAAATAAAATAAAAATATGTATCTTTAAAATAATAAAACAAGTTACTAATATTTTTATTATTATTTTACGTATTTCTAAATCCAAAATTCTAGATCAATCACGGAGTGAGTACTATATGTGTAAAGTGTACATAAGAGAGGGCAATGTGATTAAAAGTGTAGGGTAATGTGTTTCATTTTATTAATTAATGGATGTTACGTACATATAGACATCATTAGAATACACACACGTGTGATGTATCCTGTGTTAATTGACACTCCATTCATACGGCTAAGATAGACTCCATTCGTCATCCAACTAATAAAATACTTTAAAGTTGAGATTTGGAATTTGGATGGATGTTGGGGGTTATATTCTAACTAAAGATTAAACTAAAAAAACAAAATGATCCATTTTCTCATTTTTTGAAGATACCAAATCTTTGCAATTTCTACATTATTTCGCCTCATATGAGCCAGAGCAATCAAAACTTCCTCAAAAAAGTAACATAAGTCAATTTTGTTTAATTTTTATTAGTAGTATGAGATGTATTATCGATAAATATAATATTATTTCATTGATGTCACAATGTGTATCGGTTTTCTTTTCACGAAATCGTTTTGCTTAATCACTGGGTCCCAAACTTATTCAGATGGTTTGGTTTTGTCAATCCAAATACTTTGATCATAAAAAAGATAATGATCAAAGGATCATAAGAGATTGTAAGATGAATGACGCATGATTATAATTTCAATTTTGTAAATAGATAATAAAGGCTTCAAGTTGATAGATGTTATTCCGTGAGACAATTAGTGGAAGCAAGTATAAACCAAAAAGCTTCTTTCACTATTCCCACATTATATATATTTCCATTCATCATTTCCTCCTCCTTTGAAATTAACCAACACTCTCCCTCAAAATGTTTTCCTAATCATCCTATTTTTTTCATTTTCCCTCGCAAATGCAACCAACCAAACAGACCACTTCTTTTCCACCCTAAAAACTTCACTTTCTGGACCTCCAATTTCAAACTGGAAAACCACCAACCACTATTGCAACTACAACGGCATCTCATGCAACACCCAAAACGACGTCGTTCGCCTCGACCTCTCCCATTTCCACCTCTCGGGAAAATTCCCCGACGACATATGCTCGTTTCTCCCCAACTTACGCGTCCTCCGAATAGGAGACAACGACTTCTACGGAGGGTTCCCCCGCGGCATCACCAACTGCACTTTCCTACAAGAGCTCAACGCGAGCGCCATAAATTACACGGGCCAACTACCTGAATTTTCGCCTCTCAAGTCCCTCAAAATCCTAGACCTCTCCTACAACCCGTTTTCGGGCGATTTTCCCATCTCGATCACCAACCTCACAAGCCTCGAAATCCTCTGCTTCAACGAGAACATCGGGTTCAACTTATGGCAAATACCCGAAAACATAACGGGTTTGACCAATCTCAGGGCCATGATTCTGACTAGCGTCAAAATCTATGGCAGGATCCCGCCGTCCCTCGGGAACATGACCGCGTTGACCGACCTCGAGCTCAGTGGGAACCGCCTAATCGGGGAAATTCCCAAAGAGCTCGGTCTTCTGCAGAACCTGCAGCAGCTCGAGCTCTATTACAACCAATTGGAAGGCGAGATTCCACACGAACTCGGGAATTTGACCGAGTTGACCGACCTCGACATGTCGGTCAACAAATTCAACGGTCAAATTCCCGACTCGATCTGTGGCCTTCCGAAGCTGGAATTCCTCCAGATCTACAATTCTTCTCTTTCGGGCCCGATTCCCCCTGTTATTGCAGAGTCTAAAACGTTGATCGAGCTTTCTCTATATGGAAACTTTTTAACTGGGGAAATTCCGGAGAATCTAGGAAGATCGTCGGGCCTCGCAGCGCTCGATTTGTCGGAGAATAATTTAACAGGGCAGCTTCCAGAAGGTCTCTGTGATCATGGAAAGTTACAGTATCTTCTTGTACTAAAAAACAATCTTTCTGGAAAACTTCCTGGAAAATACTCTGTTTGTAAGTCTCTGATTCGTTTTCGTGTGAGTAGTAACTATTTGAACGGAGAAATTCCCGCGGGGATTTTCTCGCTTCCTCATGCTTCGATCATCGATTTATCGTACAATGATTTCACGGGCTCGATTTCTGGGGATTTTCGATCTGCGAGGAATTTGTCAGAGCTTTTCGTGCAAGGAAACAGGGTTTCGGGCTCTGTTCCTGCTGAGATTTCTCTTGCTGTGAATCTTGTGAAGATCGATTTGAGCAACAACCTTTTATCGGGCCCGATTCCTTCTGAAATCGGGGACTTAAGATGGCTTAATCTTCTGTTATTGCAAGGCAACATGTTGAGTTCTTCCATTCCTGATTCTCTGTCCATGTTGACATCTCTGAATATTCTCGATATTTCCAACAATCGTTTATCGGGGAATGTGCCAGAGAGTTTGTCCGAGTTGTTGCCTAATTCGCTTAATTTTTCGAACAATCGCCTTTCGGGCCCGATTCCTGTTCCGTTTATAAAGAGGGGGTTGTTGGAGAGCTTTTCGGGGAATCCGGGCCTGTGTGTTCCTGCTTATGTTGAGGCGTCAGGCCCGAATTTCCCGATCTGCCCTCATAGGAAGAAGATCAACGGCGTGTGGTTGATAGCCGTGTCGATAGTGATCATAGCCGTCGGGATGGTCCTTTACCTGAGGCGGTGGTTGCGGAGAGGCGGAAAAGTGATGGAAAACGAGGACACTCTCTCGTCTTCGTTCTTCTCGTATGATGTCAAGAACTTCCATCGCTTGAGCTTCGATCAACGGGAGATTGTCGAGGCGATGGTCGATAAAAACATAGTGGGGTACGGAGGGTCGGGGACCGTGTACAGGATGGAGCTCAACAATGGGGAAGTTGTTGCGGTTAAGAAGCTCTGGAGTAGTCAAAAGGCGAAAGACTCAACTCCTGGTGACGATGATGATGATCGGATGATGAATCTTGATAAGGAATTGAAGACCGAGGTGGAAACTCTCGGTAGCGTAAGGCACAAGAACATCGTGAAGCTCTATTGCTATTACTCGAGTCTTGACTATAGCTTGCTCGTTTATGAGTACATGCCGAATGGGAACCTGTGGGACGCGTTGCATAAAGGGAAAGTGGTGCTGGATTGGCCCAAGAGGCATCAGATTGCATTGGGGGTCGCTCAGGGGTTGGCGTACCTCCACCATGATCTGATGCCTCCCATCATACATAGAGATATCAAGTCGACTAACATACTCTTGGATGTCGATTATCATCCAAAAGTCGCGGATTTTGGCATTGCTAAGGTTTTGCAAGCAAGAGGGGGAACTATGGATTCTACCACCACTGTTATTGCAGGGACTTATGGCTACTTAGCACCAGGTAAAATTGCTCCTATATATTGACTTATTGTGATATTTTTGAAGAATATTTGCAAAATTGAATTTATGATTAGCATCATAATGAGAGATATTGATACTAAATTGTTGTTGAAATTTGTGAAATTGAACTTGTGATTAGGGCCAAATTGAGAGTTATTGATACTAAATTATCGGTCAAATTGCTCATATGTTACAATTTATTATGAGAGTTATTATAGATGGATGAATATAAGCAAATTTAGTAACAATAACAACTCTCAATTTATTATTGCTACTAAATTCGCTTATATTCATCAATCTATTACGATCTTGTTGAATATTTGCAAAATCGAACTTATGATTAGTGCCAAATAGAGAGTTACTAATAGTAAATTGTTATGATGTGACAGAATATGCATATTCGTCAAAGGCGACGACTAGATGTGACGTATACAGCTTCGGAGTGGTACTGATGGAGCTAATAACGGGAAAGAAACCGGTGGAGGCGGAGTTTGGAGAGAACAAGAACATCATATATTGGGCTTCGACCAAGATTGAGAGCAAGGAAGGGGCGATGGAGGTGTTGGATAGAAGAGTATCGGGTTCGTTCAAGGATGAGATGATCAAAGTCCTTCGAATTGCGATACGTTGCACGTGCAGGAACGCGGCGCTTCGTCCCACGATGAACGACGTCGTGCAGCTTCTCATCGAGGCCGACCCTTGTAGGTTCAATTGTTGCAACATGCCAAACAAGGCCTCTAAGGAAACACTACTAAATGATGATCTCTCCAAGCTAGTTTGATTAATTAATCATATATATTGATATTAATTAGATATAGAAAAATAGTACTAATAGTAGCTAATTAAAGTAGTTCCATAAAATGTTGAGGAGTCATTCCAAGAAACATGAGATTTCCACTTGTAATTTTATTTTCCTAGGAAAAAAGTAGGGATTAGAAAGAATCTCCCACTTTTCTTGATTAACTTTCTGTACTTTTTTGTTTCTTGGCCTATCTACTATTGTAAATATTTGAGTACAGCCTGAAATAAAGTATTACTACAAATTTCATAATATACACATGTTACTATCTAACTAGATACCGATATGCATATATATAATTTTATGATTGGAGTATTATTATGATGATATGATATATATATATGCCAACGCGTGGCATCTAGGGATAATATGCATTGACCCTCAAAAAAATTTATCAAATTCATTTTTTTAATTGAAAGTTTGATATGATCCAATGAAAAAGATGATTATGCTGATTCGAAGGGAGTGTTATTACTGGGTATTGCATGAAAGTGGGGTTTCTGATTCTGCATTAGCTACCAAATTGTGGAGGGTCCTATGAGTTGGCTCATCTTCCATGCAAAATCATATTCATTTAATTTGGAAAAGCAAAGCTTAGCCTTTTAGCTTGCTATGGCCACAAACAAAAGCATATGTAGCCTTTTTCTCTTTAATTCTTTCTTTTCCAAGTTGGATTGACATAAATGTTTAACTACATAGATTTTTTATGCAAATAGAGAAGCATTAAGGAAAAATAAAATTAGAAAAGCCCTTGTTACACACTTACACTCTAGATGGTGTGAAGTTAATCTCAAATTAAACACAATCATTTTATGCATGCAGTAAGATGTTCAGGTGAAGACAAAAAGTTATATACAACCTGTATGTATTTTTTAAAATATATCAATTGTAATACTAAAAAATATTATGTACTGCACAACTAATACTTTTTAATTAAATTAATATTTTTATTGAAACTATAAAAAGGTGTGTAATAATAACACCACTAGCTTAAAAAGATGTATCATTATTCACCATTTTTCTTAGTCATGAATCCACCTGGTAGTAAAAATTTAGATGCCATTTTCACCACTCAATGAAACAACAGTTCGAATCAAATAGCGCCTCAAAATATGTACTGGAAAGAATCTAATTATCCTTCACCTACACGGGTTAATGACTCTCCACTAATTTTTTTTTAAGAAAACACTCTAAGGTAAAATATCTTTAAAATGGCTCTATGATACATTTTGTACAAAAAATGTCTTTTATCTCATTTTTTGTATGTATTCATAATTTTATTTTTTTATTTTGACCAAGTACATATTTTGGAAAGTACATACTCCCTCTGTCCTAATTTTGATTGTCCATTTTTCGTAAATAGTCGTCCTAATTTTGTTTGGTCATTTCCTAAAAAGGAAATAAAATAACTTTTCAGGGGTGTTTTTACAAAATCGAAGTGTCGTCTCAGATCGATCGTCATCAATCGATTAATTTTAGCCATTAGATCTAAAATCTAAAGGTCTAAATTTAATGATCTCTTTGTTTGTTATCTTGACTTGTCATCTTAGTCATAAATATTAAATTTATCGTTTTTGTGTCAGATCGTTGCATTATTATTATCATAAATTAAATAATTTAAAAATATAATTATTAATTTATAAATTTATCATTATATAATTCAATTCAACCTTTTTTTTAAAATATATTCATTAATTCATCCCTTCAATCCTTCCTTCCCCACAAAAACACACGGTCACTCCTTTCTCGTTTCTTCCCTCGCTTTTGCACCATGGAGGACAAAATGTTGCATCGTTTACCATCAATTCCACAATCAAGGTATGTCTTCTTCACTCCATCTATTATTTTCGAAATTCATGTGCTTGAAAATTGATGATTCATGAAATTCTTGAAAATTAGGGCAAAGTGGACGAAAATTGGAGATTTTGTACAATGAGATGATTCCTTGAGAATTACTTTCGTGAGTTGTGATATAGTGTACTTATATGTGATCGGTAACTCCAAAGTATGCACAATTTTTGTTTTTCGTGGATGAATTTTGAGAATTTGAGGAAGAATGTGAAGGAGTATCCATGGAAATTTCGAAATTATATGATTGTGGAGGAAATTGTGAAATTCTTGCTTGTTTCTACAATGAATGAAACTTAATGTTGGTTATAGGTGATGGGTACTTGATATCTATGCCAATTGAATTGAGTGTAAATTTTGTGGATTTTTTGAGGATTTTAAATAGTTATTGAAGGAATTTTTGCTAGAAAAAGAAATTGATAAATTCATAAGGAATGTGTCTAATTCTTGAGCATTTGATACTTATTTGTTCAATAATTCTTTGAAAAATGAGGATTAATGCTAAGACTGAGTTAGGATTGCTACCCATTGCTTGTAATACGACTTATATGCTTTGTGGGTGATAGAAATTGTCTAAGTTATATTTTGTTTAATTGAAGATGATTAATGGTGAAATTGTGAAAATTCTATAAACAAAATGGGACTTTCACTATTAATCATCTTCAATTAGGGACCTGGCGACCTGCTACTGGTCGCATTAGGCATCGTACTAACCATCATTTTGCATTGCACTAGCTATCGATTTGTGTCGTACTGTCGCACTATTATAATAAATGTAATAATTTATAAAATATAATAATAAATATACGAATTTGTCCCTATTTAAATTTACAAGAAAAATAAGTTAACTAACATTATCAGACCTAAAATATTGAGAAATTGTCTTTCAAAGCTTTATGTTTCCATTTTTTGTTGATGAAAAGGTACAAAATGTGTTCTTCTTGAATTTATTGGATACTATTTGGATAGAGATTTTAATTGCATGGTATGTGTATGTGAAATTGTCGCAGTGAGTTTTCATATATATTTGACTTGGAGCATTTTTAAGAAGACATTAAAAGTTGATACATGTTTGTATCGTCCCTTTCTTGTACTCATAATTTGATTGATTAGTTGTTTGATTTTTATCTTGGTATGTTAAAATTGTGATTCGTGAGCTTATTGCTATCTTTAGTTCTTGTATTTCTAGTTCATCTTCTTGTGCAAGCACTTCATTTGGAGAAGTTGAGCCTTTTCTTTCACTGTATAAAGTCTTTGGGCATAAAGTTTGTACAGTCTATGCCACTTTTAATTTCAATTCCATGCTAGTTGACATATTCTAAGTGGTTTATATGGAAGTTATAGGGACTGTTTGGGATTGTGGACAGAATATACCAGATTGAGTTGCTTTGGTGGGATGCTAGTCTGGGATTATACATCGTGGAAATTTTGATATATTAGCTTGATTTGTAAGAATTTTATGATTGAATACACCTAATCAGGGCTTTAGTTATGCAGTTCTAGTTGTTACATGTTTGATTTTCTATTAATTGCTAGTGTTCGTTGTCAAATTATCCCAGCTTGTAAGTTAATTAATATAAAGATTGTATATTGTCTTTTGGAGCGGTCTCTGTCGATCGTGCGCCTTTGGAATATTGAAGGTTTGATTTATCAAGGAAATTGTATTTGGTTCCACCATGTTTTATGTTAACTATCGTAGTTAAAATATTCAATTCACTCCAACTTTATTTGCGATAAGAAAATGTTAGAGGAGAGAGGCTATGAGAGCATGCCTACTGATGAACATTGATTTGGTTTTTTCTTTTTTTTTGTTCCTTTTTTTTTTGTTTACTAGCCATCTGAATCGTGCTTGGTTGAAGGTTACATCTCCTAGTTAAATTTAAAGATTGCGAAGCAAATGAATGCATATTTCCTCCAACGTTTTGTACTGAGATCATTTTGTTGTACAAGTTGGTAAAAGAATTATGTGTCAGACATGTAATAATGCCCAGAAGAATATATTCCCCCTGTGTATTCTGCTAGTTTTGTTCATTATGAATCTGAGGGATCAATTAGCTCATGACATTGATTCAAAATGATGATACTTCTGCACCTGTGAAAAATTGGATCCATTTGAATTATGCTTCAAGAGATGATTTATAGTACTCGATATTTTGCATAGTTAAAAATGATAATGCTCACGTGACAAAGTAAATTTTATAAGACAGTGACTCTAAAAGGATAGGGTTCATAAACTATTTAGGAAGATCCTTCATGATTTTTTTTCACTTAGACATTCTTATGTCATATTGGTGCTCATTTGTCATGTTAATATCTTGTAAATTTGATGTTCCTTACGTTATAGTTGTTCACCAATTAAGCTTTTTGTGTTTCTTCTTTTCACAGGCAGCTGGAGCAGGACATGGAATGATAACCATTGTGAAGGTTGTTGTTATTAAGGTAATGCAACATGAACCATTGGGAATGGTAGAACATATAAGTTCACTAATGAGGAGATAAAAATGGCAAATTCAACTGTAAGATAGCAGTTGAGAATTGGCAAAGGACTGCTAAAATTCACGGAACAATGCCATCTTGAAAGATTTCATAGACGACAGACTTTTAGTCGCTTAGGACATTGTAGATTTCTCTTTTAGTTAAATCTGATTCTGCTTTATATAAATTATGCTTTCCAGGTTCAAGAATTTTTTGAAGGAAACATATTTTTCAATGATTTGAGATTATTTGCAAATACAAGATATAGTGAATTTTCAACTAGATAATTGTGATTTTTTTATTTCAGTTTTATTGGATTATCAGGAATGTTTTTAGTCTTTTTTTAACACTAATTTTGGAGTTCTATTGATCTTGATTTTATTTGTGATACACCAAATCCTTCTTAATATCTCTACAAGAATAGTTAAAAAAAATGCGAGAATTCAATAGAATGATGAATCTATAGTCATAAGTGTGCACAACAACATGCGTTTCGTTATAACGACTCCTATGTCAATATTACAATTTCTAGTGATTTCAAATCATTATTTATGCACATACCTTTATTTTGTCTAAAATAGTAAAAAACACATGAAATTAAGAAAATGGTGAATTCATACTCGCAATTGTCTATAACGGCATGCATTATGTTATTAACGACAAATATATCGTTATTATAATTTCGTGTTATTTTAGGCCTTTAATTATGTTGTGGCGCATTATTATGTTCAAAATGATAAAAAAATGTGATTGTAGTCATAAGTGTACATAAGGATGATATCTAATGATTTCAAGTCCTTATTTATGTTTTCACAATTTGATTTTTATGTTCAAAATATTAAAAACCGCATGAAAGCAGGATAAGGATGAATATGAAGTTGTAAGTGCTCATGACGACAATTGTTCCATCATAATAACATATATGTTGTTATTAAAACTTATTAATAATTTCAAAATCCTTATTTCATGTTGTCATAAACTTTTTTATGTGATAAAGTGAGAAAATAATGAATTTATAGATGTAAATGGTCATAATAAAATATGCAATAACATGCATGTCTTTATTTTAATTTCAAGTGAAATCGAAAATATAGTTTCCCCAAGGTCCCCAATTTGAAATTATAGAACATATTGTGCAAAGAAAATTAAATTTGAGAGTGAGAGTTCGATTGAGAAGCATTGTCTAATTTCATAATTTATATGATAATATTACAATATGAAAAAGTTAATGATTATTCAATTGTTTATTGTCCGATAAATATGACATTCGAAATGCATTCAACTTTTTAAAATATGTCTAAAATATGGGGATGAAAGTTATATGGTGATCGTATAGTAGATTTAAATTTGTGATCTGTTATAATATCACACGAGTCATTATTCCATTTTCTAATATTTTAATGTCATTATTTATATTTTTATCTACATTTTCTATTTTAATCGTTAATGAGCACGCAACGGTGGGAAATGATGAATATATAGTCATTGGTGCTCATAACAACAAACATTCCTCTATAATGACAATCGAGTTGTTATTCCGTTTCTTATTTTTTAAGTCTTTATTTTATATTTTTTATCTTATTCGTAGTAACAAGCCCATGACTGTTGGCAAATGATGTATAGTAGTTAGTATTGATAATGGCAAGCATTCAGTCAAAAGATCGTACAAGTCGTTATCCTTTTTTTTTATGTTTTCATGTCTTTATTATGTTTTTATATCTTAATCGTAGTAAAGAGCATTTGACATGGGCAAATGATATCATACAAGTCTCTATTCAATTTTTTTTTATTGTTTTCAATCCTTTATTTATCGATACAGAGAGTTTTAAAAGGACAAAATTATATATATGCATAAGTGGACAGAGAAAATTTTGCTCAAATATTTGGTCAAACTTACAAATTTTATTATAAGATTTTTTTTAAAAAAAATGAACAACTCAATATTCTAAAAGAGGGAAAGTTGGTCCGAACTGGAATATCCCTGTACAGAGAGGTATTGTTTTACAATTCTTATTGTGTACTGCTTTCTAGGTTTTTACGATGTCGCTAACAGTCCCCACCAAATATCTCAATCACTCTATACACGTCCATGAAAACCACTTGCTACATAAAACTAATAACAAATCATTACAAGAGCATACTATATAATAATGAACCATCTATAGACTCCTTTATCGATTTGAAAAAGATAGCTTTAAGCATTGGTTCTATCAGATACCCAAGTAGTCTTTGCGCCTGACAAAAGTGAATGCATACCATTAGTTAAGGACGAGGTCGTGTGAAGAAATTTGCATTTCTGATTCAAATACTGAAAAGAAAAAACCTCTATTAAATTAAAATCGACGAAAGTTAAGTTTCACCAGTTATTGATCCCTTAAAGAGAGACACTTGCGTGAGACAGTCTCATGGTGAGATAGGACATAATGTGAGCATTGCCGCTTTAACACTTTTGGAGTGGTGGGTGTTTCTTGTGCTAGGTTATATTCTGTCTCATATATGAGACCGTCTCATATGAGTTTTTATCTTATAAAAAACAAAGGCCCGATATATACTCTTTCTGTGTCCAGTGGTCATACATTGTTTCTACATGTCATAACAGTAACACCATTCTTAACAGCAAGCATATAAATACTAAAATTTGTCATTTTTTCAAACCTAAGTCTCAAGTGTTCCTCAATTTTTCAACATTTTCAAACTTTACATAATTCCTTAAAAAACATAGCAAAGTAAATCAAAGTCCCAACATTTCGAAAGCATCAGAGAAGTGTAATTTTTCCCATATCAATAGAAACAACCAAGACTTACTGTAAAATAACAGAAGACCAAGCAAAAACTTTATGCTCTATAATTGCTTTCGTTCTAATTGATGTAGAATCTTGGCATCCCGAAGCTCACAAAGGAGAAGAATGAAGCATTAATCGCATAATATGTAGCTGAAACATCTCTCAGACAAGTTTATGCCAATAAAAAAAAATGATGATTAGATTCCTATTGAGTTAGTCAAAACTCCTATAGAGGCAGAAGTCAGGATGCGCAGGATGCAGTCTGATATTGTTCTTAACTGAAATTAAATTAGCTTCCTATGCTAAAAAAAGGTTGGGAAAAGAATATATCTAACACCGGTTTTCACCTAAATCATGAATGAAGCCACAGAGGTGAACATATAAAAACTTAATGTTTATCGTTATAAATATGTGACCATGCCATCTTAATTGATTACTCCAGAATTAACTAGCAAGCTTCTCGGAAATTAAAATTAGTAAAGTTTGAAAGCGATTATCAAGTTGTTGGTAAGAAATTAACCAATAATTATCAAGTTTAAAAATAATTTATCAAACTGTTGGTGAGCAATTATCAAGCTGCCCCAGATGATGCTTGAAAGCCTAGTTGGATGAGAAGCATAAAAAAGATGAATTCAGTATGACAATCAAAGAAAGTAGCCAACTAAGACAAATTACAATATTATAACTTAATATAAATTACCAGAGCCCAAAAAGAAAAACTCATAAATCTAATCGATGGTTCCAAGAAAACCTGAATTAGGAACCTTAAATCTAACAAGAAATTGAAGAACGACACTGAAAAAAGGTAATAATTAACCTATAAGCATAAATAAAACCTACTCCCTCCGTCCCACAAGGCTCTGCGCCAATTTTTCGGCGCGGAGATTAAGAAAATATACTTTATGGGGGGTAGTAAGTGTGTATGGAGGGTAATAAGTGTGTATTGTAAGGTTATAAGTGGAGAAGAGTGTGGCCATTTGTTGGTGTGCAAAGTCTTATGGGACAGATCAAAAAGGAAAGTGTGCTAAGTCTTCTAGGACGGAGGGGGTATATCTTAAGAGAGAAGATGGGTGACAAGTCAGAAGAAGCCACGTAGAAAAGGTAGACGGAGGACCTGGTATGCACAAACTGGTCATCCTAACAATATTCCCTCTTTTATATAGCATATAGATATTCATAAAGGAAAACCAGCATCTTCATTCTACATGGATATAAATGAGTAAATTAATCAAAGCAAAAATCACAATCAAAAGTCCCCTAAACCAAACAATTACACAATCATTCAAGTTGGTACCTCACGAATTATAGCTCTTTCAATGCAAAACAGAATTAAGTACTTAAACCTAGCTCACAAACACAATACAATCTCTAACTAGGGGAGGAAAATGAATTATAGCTCTTTCAATGCAAAGCAGAATTAAGTACTTAAACCTAGCTCACAAACACTATACAATCTCTAACTAAAGGAGGAAAATGAATAATTAGTGGATGCAAATACCCAGAGCACATCATCATTAATAGTGAATAATATAAAAAAATTGAGAACTACCCAAAGTACAAACTACCGAAGAAGTCAGGTTATTTATACCCAAATCTAGGTTTCGCACAAAAAAATCCATACCCGTGCTCTCTATCAAGCAAATTCCAAAATTCGAATCCATAATTTCCATAATCCAAACCAAAAATTTTACATACCTGCGCTCACGAAAGAATGTTCGAGACTCCAATTTAAGAAACAAATTCCAGAAATCCAATTGCCAACGCTCTGGATCCTCTTCGATTTGAAAAGCTACCTCGTGCTACATGGCGCAGCCCTCTCACGATTTTGAAATTTGGGATCTGAGGATTTCATTAGCCAAATCGATGAGTTTATTTGTTTGATATTACTAATAGAAAAAAATGGGGTATTGATTTTTGGAGCTTGATTAGAGTTCTAATGATTGTATCACGGATTATCAGAGAGATCGGGTAATCGAAGGTGCGAAAAGAATCAACAATAGAGAAATTGAACGACAATGGAGAGTGGTCGCCGGGTCGAGTAGGTGGCCTCCGACAAATTGTGGGCAACACCAGAAACGATGGTGATGACGTCTATTCTGGCGTCTCTGACGATCTGTAGGCAACACTAGGAATGATGGTGATGGCTTCTCGATGAACTGAATTGTATTTCGTGAATTTGAAATTGTTATTTAGGTTTAGAAAAAATTGTTATTGATGTGAACTGAAATGTGTTTCGTGAATTGAAATTGTGGGCTGGGTTATTTGTTTTTTTAATATGTTATTTTTTAATTTGATTTGAGAGATATTAAAATGGTAAATAAAAAAATATAATTTAAAAAATAATTTAGTAATATTAAACTTGTACAACAGGTATCCGGTCCTACGATAGAGTACGAAGACACATGGCGCAATTTCAGACCCCGACTGTTGACAGTCAGTACGACACCCTGACTGATGTAAGAAACACATACTATTTAATACTATTATTTCTCTCCACCAAACCCACTTTACACTATTTAATACTATTATTTCCCTCCACCAAACACATTTTACCCACTTTACACCATTTAATATTATTATCTCCTATTTTTTCTTAATTTTCGTGTCTACAATAACCGGATAATCAAAAATAGGACGGAGAGAGTATTATTTTGGGAAAGTGCGGATTCGAAATACAAATTTTATAAAATCTGAAATTTAAATTAAATTATATATAAAATTGCAATTAATAAAAAGTCGAATAAAAAAGACGAAAGTGCAAAAAAATAAAAAAAACTGAACTCCAAAATCGTAAATCTGTAAAACGTGTCGGGAAGTGTAACGGATGAATGGCAACTTAGACTTTTTAACCATATTTTTGTACCTTAAAGTCAAAAAAAGTTACTTTGTACCTTAAAGTCGCTTGGGGAGTGACTTTGTACCTTAGAGTCACTCCCCCCACCTACACCTACGTAATGTATAGAATACATACGTAAGTGTCCTAAAATTATATGACAAAAAATTGTATAAAACGGTCTCATATATGAGACAGAGTACTACAAACTAGTACAAATTAAAATTTATTTCTTTTAAAGTGTTGAAATACTATGTTCAAATTATGTTTTGTTTCACCGTGAGATCGTTTCACACGAGTACGAGTATGCCTCAAAGTATAAATATTTATATTTTTGTGTACTCACATTAAAGAAATATTTTCTAATACTAAATTCAATATGATGAGTTCCTACTGTCTGGGTATAATCTTAATTCGTATTTATTTTATACTTGTTAGAAAGTTGGATTGTTTTTTCTGAAGAAAGAATTATGAAAAGAGATCACTAGGATAATTAATTAGCTAGAAATCATGCATATTAAAATTAATTAGATATTATTAACAATATTACATACTACTTTGCTTTTAAAAATTCAGTAGAGGCGGTTGCTAATTTTGCAACCATAAATCCTAGCTTTCAGATTATTTTTACGTTTACGTATCACAGCAAGCTTTATTATTTTATTTTATTTTATCGGACAAAGTTAGTTGTTAATACAACAAGCACTCAAACACTCCACAAATTTACCAAACCACCTACCTGGGTCCCTCACTCAATTGAGGAGCTCAGTGACCAGGTGGGCTAAGCTACCTGGTTATCACAGCAAGCTTTATTTTATGACAAAGTTTATGATATAAATTTGTATACATACAAATCTCAATTGAGATTCAATTTCACTTTACCCAACCCATCCTTGACCCGCTTGACCGGGTCATCTTAGACCCGCGAATTAATTAATTTCTTAAATTGAGTGATTTGTATCTATATAAATTTCTACACTAGACCTACTCTTAATATAGCTTCGTGGATTTGAAATTCTTATTCTTTGTAAACGAAACTCTCGTTTGTATTTATGTATATAAAATCCCTCTCCAACACAGACACGTGTATATTGTGTTGAGCTTATATATTAACAGTCGACCTAATGTCACACTTCTTCCTGAAACAGATATAAAAGAATTCACTATACTATTTTTATTTGGGAGTTGTGTGTAATTTGGGCCCGGGCAATGAGAAATGATGTGTTCGGGCTTACTATTTAATCGTTCCTGGAAAATGGGATGTGTTGAATTTAATTATCCAGCCCCAATATGCATATATGATTTTCACAAAATTATCAACCATAAAAGTACCATTTAAGCCTACAAAATATATTTAATTTTACTAAAATATCTTTCATGTATTAAGAAAATTAAAACTTATACCGTTATACGTAGTGATAAGCTGGAGGAACTGACAAATGCTTCTCTCATGAACTGGATTTCCGTCATTAAAAAAAAAAAGTGCACAAAAAATAAGGATAAATAAATATGCAGATTTAATCACGAACTTTATGTACAAATTTGGATGGGATGCTACACACAACTTTCAAATCTCTCTACCCTGATGTTCACTCTAACTAAAAAGCGGAAAAACAAATACTCCCGACATTTACATATATCATCACCCGACATTTGTTTCTAAACAAATTACATATGTCAGAAAGAGATGTTTGTAAATTAAAATTCAAATGTAACTATTTTCTAAATATTATAAATAAATAAAAACTAAAATAGGCAAACTCTCAAGTTAGAAAACAAGATTGAAGCCTCAATTCTTCCTGCAAAATTACCAAATTCAATCATCGTATATAGGGGCAGGAGTTTGTTCCTTTGTCTCGCCATGAGTCCAAAGTAGACCCAGCTCTTTCCTTAACAAACCCAGTATAACACAAGTTCCTGTATTTCACACAGTTGCATAATTCACAAATTTAGTATAACCAACAATTACAAACTTTGTAATACTCCCTCCTTCTAATTTATCCTTCGTTTTTTTGTGTTTCACATAAATTAAGAAAATCATTTAATGCCTAAAATTATTTGTATAAAATGATTAATATATTATTTTGGGTAGTATCTTAATAAATGAGACATCACAAAAATTAAGGGGTAAAGTTGGAAAAAAAATACTCCCTCCGAACCCATTTTGTTTCTTTCTACAGAAATTTTTTTTGACCCAAAATGATCGCTATTTGCACTAATCTGTTATCTAGGAGAATTTAATGTCATGTTTCTTATTTTCCCTTCTACTTGGTTTACATAACAATATGCATCAAATGACCATGTAGGTAAATAAAGGGATAAAAAAGTCACATTATACATATACTTATTGCTATTCAATGACTTCCTTCATTTGTGTGAAACATCCTTAATCGACAAATAAAATGGGTTGGAGGGAGTTTTTAATTTCTCTTGGAAAACCAAAAGCAAACCATTTTTTTTTCTCTAAAATGACAGTTAAATTGAAAAGAAGAGAGTATTTCCATTCAAATGGTGTGGAAGAGATCTCTTACCCAATGTACACGGGACGAGGTAGAGGAGAGCAGGCTGGCCATGCCCATTCATCAGATACAAGGCTAAGTATGTAAGAAATAGGCCTGCAATCACCAGTTATATAAAACACTTTTATCCTATTTCCTCAAATGCAGTTATGATGAATCTCTTCATTTCGTAGTTGGGTTTTTTTTATATTTTTAAATGTCATTTTTTTCTCAAGCTAACTAAGTCCAGAGATTTCAATATGAGTCTACCAAGAAATAAATTGCTAAAACGGGAGAAATAGGCATCAGATATTGAGCAGATACATGTACAAAACACGAACTATTTATATGGATTTATAGTTGTAACATCTAAAATTGATAACGTCGGGGTACCTGTAATAGTACAACTTAAGATATTCGATTAAATGATACAGTGACAATGAAGTTAGGAGGCGCTTGGTTCAAATTCTTCAATGGGAACGATAATGGAAATAACCTAGTCATATACGTGAAATGGTCAATCAGAATATTTTCATGTTCGTGAAATGCATCAAGCTCTGTTTTTTTATCTCTCCTTTTTTTTTCAGGTTCTTTTCTCTGAGTGTGAAACCTAGTATAAACACTCATTTAAACATGTTCCCTTAACTTCTTTTATCATAACTCTCCTTCATCTACTCTAAAGCAATGTAACTATACGCCCTTGGCCTTCAAAGGGAAGGCAGATGGCAAGCTGTGATAGTTTTTGGTGAAGAGATTTCTCTCTTCGTTTCTTTGTTTACTTCTCTTTTTACATGCTTTACCATTGATTACGGCTTGAGTTGGGAGCATGAGTGGGTGGTTTTTCTTGTTTCCAGGGATAGGAGTAGCCCAACAATAGGTCATGGCTTTTTTTGTTCACTTTCTAGCATGTTTGACGCTTCTCAAGTGAAATACCGAAGGGAGAAATTTGATAATAGAACTGCAATTTGGACATGGAAAGCTTAGAATAAAAAAGTGTGTTCATTTTCTTGGGGATTGAGTGAATTGTCAAAGAACTCGGGTGTTTATATTAAAAGGGATAGTCATGAAAACAGGGCATTGGTTATGATATTTACTTTGAAAAAAAAAACATAATTCACCTTCAAAACTAAGTCTTCATAACTTGGTGTTCTCTGATGTTACTTCATTTTTATTAGTTTATTTAAAATTATTGTCATCAATCATTAGATTAGTAATTAAGTTTACATGTAATTGGAAGTCCACATACACATCCTTGTGGGAACAAATGTTAATTATAAATACGTGCATTTGAGGATGTATCCAAGCCTACGCCAACTGCTTCTTTCACTTCTCCAATAATTATCTCAATAGATAGGATAATAATGAAGTTTAAAATCTTTATAATGATTTTATTGTACAACACTCAAGAAGTTATAGCCTAACAACTTAACCAAGCAATACCATTTCAATTCTATTCTACAGTTTCTCCTATTATATTATTATCGGATACTAGAAACAAACAATATTGTAACTCCACGCCAGAACTACTCAATATGAAGTTTCTAGACATGTTCATGATGGAGAAAACAAAGAATAATGTTTTTCACTAATAAATGGATTAGACATCGAAGGAATGATTTCCAAAATGATTTGAGGTAAATTTCCGAGAAACTTTTAAGGATGTTATTGCACGACCACAGCCATCACTCTAAGATAACATCCCCGAAAAGACATACTTCTTTGCACCAGTTACACCATGAAATTCAAGTGCATTTTAAAAGGTATTAGTTGTTTGACTGAGATGTATTTGTTGGTCGGTATTAGCTGTTTACTGTCCAGAAAAAGTTCTACCACAACACCTAAATCGAACTTTAATGATGGTAGCATAATCATAAAGAAAGAAGAACTCACCAGATCCATAGCCAACCATCAACCAAAGAAAATATCCATTTTGTGCTCTCCTCTGATGGGCTTTGTCGAATCTGAGACACGAGAGTTTAAAATGAAGTACAACGATTGGACAGCAATAAAACTACAGCATGCTCACTTGGTGTATTTATATCTTTTTTTTTATAAGGTCTTTCAGTAAGTGATATTTAATATCACTGCATGCAGAGGACTTTTGAGATATTTATGTGGGTAATTCAATGTTCAATTTTGGGATACTATAGAAGTACCTAGCTGAGAAGCAAACTAGCAAACCAGGGAATAGAATGTCCCCAAAGCCTAGCATGTTGAAACCACCGTAAGGATCAGCAAGTCGAGGAACTCTCAAAAGCATGGGGATCGATTCTCCACCGCTGTTATTACCTTTAGCAACCTATATCAAAAGAGAAAAATCATGTTTATTGAAGATAGTTATTCAACAAGGATTAAGACATTTCAAAATATAATATTATTCAAACAGGGGCCTGCTATGGCTTACTCATTATAAAAATAATTAAGAAAAAGAGTTCCATGCATACTATCCTGATATAAATATGTACATTGATTAATTAGACATGCAGCTAATGAAGATATATATCTTAAAAAGGAAAGCATACAGGATGAAGGATGTTATATGACACCTTATGTTATTGATAAGTTTATTACATGAAAGGAAAGAGTGATAGGTTAAAAATCACATGGAAACATACCGAAATCATAACACTGTCACGAAATATGTATGGAGATAGGAAAACCCAAAAATGTAAGAGAGCGAATCATAACACAGAAGTACAGTTGCAACCTAAAAGACAAGGGCAGTAATCATCAGATGATAATACAAAACATTTTTGGCTTAATTTTTGATAAAATCACAACCTTTTCTCAAATTGCAAATAATCTGAACTTTTCAATCTTGGTAAACAAAACCTTAACTTAAATTTTTTTTTTTTTTTTTGGCAATTCGAACCAACAGGTAGATTATCCTGCTCGGAATTGAAGATTAATTATTTGTTGTCAATCTAAACATGTTAATACAATTATTTTTTTGTTGCCAGGTTGGTGAAACGTCATTTTCGGGCAGGAGCAAATTTGTCCGTTGGTTCGGATTGCAAAAGAAAAAGAAAAATTAGGTTTTTCTTACCAAGACTCTAAAGTTTAGATTAGATTGCAATTTGCGAAAATGTTGATTTATCTGCAATTAGGTCAACATTTTTCTATTCGCTATTCAATATGGTTTTATGTACCTTTATATTTGGTAACTGAGCCACTTGTAGCACGCTTATCATCATGAATATACCCTGACATCAAGAGCTAATATCAAACTCCATCTTTTGACATTATTTTAAAAGAGATTTTAAGTTTATATCAAAAGATGCAGTAAAGTAAGGATTTTTTGGAGTACCAATATTGAGATAAAAGGAGCATAGAGAATTTTAATTAAAAGATAGTGTGGATACAACATTGGCATCATTATTTTTTTTAATGAAAAAAGAATTATGATTTTGGAATACAGATTTTTAGACAGAGATGAAGAATGCTGGGTTCTGGTGATATTTACGAGAGTATCTTGGCCGATCCAAGAGAAGGATGCCATCCGAGTTACAGCCCAGGCAACAGCAAATGAAATACAGAATATCAAGACAACTAGCGAGACAATGGCTATCTCCCCAATAAGTGGTAGATTCACTTTCTTTTGTCCACAATTACATTTGCTGTTTAAGATGAGCAAAAGTGAAAATAATGCAGTGCAAGATAGAGCAGAAAATGCGTAAAACCACAACATAACCGTACCTTGATATCAATTTCGTTAGACAGCTATGCATTCCCTGATAACCAAAAAAATTATATTATTGAAAATTAACTCAATACAAAATAATAACAAAAAACTGCCTTCATCCCATTGTGAGGTGTCAATAAATCATTGTAATATGTTCGGGTTGAATCATATCTTCTCGTATATTTGTAAACAAGATATCTTTATAAATAGTATCTTTTCAAGTGTTTTTAGGCCAACACATCCCCTTTAAATTTGTGTTAAAGGTTCTTTACTTTTTATGGTGTGTACACAGAAATTAACTCAATAATATGCATAATTTCTGTATGGCATTTATATTGATATTAGGAAGGGTGTAACATCTGTTGATTATTTCCTCCAATGTCCTCTTCATTTATTATAATTTATGGACTTGATACGTTAAATAATCCCACCAGATCAAGAACTTTTAGATTAACTTCGAACTCCAGGTCGGCATATAACAGATTTACAATCAAACAATGATGTGGTAACAAGAAATCAATCGTAAATTGATATTATTCAGTTACTGTTGCTACTTAGATGTTCCATAGTATTTATCAAAATGATTAGACAGAAAAAGAAAAAGTACTTGGGTTTAGTGGTTGGCATAAAAACTAGTTATGGTAACCAAACATTCTAGACAATATCCTGGATAAGGTTTATAACCATATTTTTGGTAGAACAAATACAGGCATGAGTGATCAGCATCACACTTGAACATCAAACCAAATGATGTGTTGATTTTTGCTCTTCAGTAAACAATACATTTTTATTAGTCCACAAATGCCAAAGCAGTATTCTTTTCTAGACACAAACTTCTGCAAACATGGTTCACAGAAGTTTTACGGTGATCTCAGTAATACCTCTTAGCATACAAGCAATACCTTTTAGCACACAAAGTAATATCTTTCGCTGATTTTGAAACGGAGGACCATTGGAATTATTCTTCTCAAAATCACTGAAAGATAATACTTTGTAGTCTAAAAGGTATTTCTTCGTACGCTATAAGGTATTACTCTGGAAAAGAGAATTTATGTGAACCTGGTTCACAGGAGACCTATTATCTTCTCTAATGCCTATTCAACAAATGTCACAATGCCATGCAACAGAAATATCATTTAATATGATTAGGGGTGAAAACGGATCGGATACGGACGGATAGTGCTTATACCGTATCCTAAATCATATTTTTTCTCGAATTCGGAGTCGAGTACGGAAAAGCCGGATTCGAATAAGAATTCGGAATATTTGGTGTACGGATACGGGACGGATATCGGACGAATCCCGGCCGGATTCAAATAACTATAATCGGATAATATATTTCAAACGAAAATCATCAAAATGTGATTGGGCGACGGTGGATCTCCTTCCATTTGCAGCGGCCAGCGGCGGTGAAGGGACGACCGCGAAGAAGTAGAGAGGAGAAGAAGAAGAGATGAGAAGAAGTGCGGCTGAATTATTTAGTTTTCGACTATTTTCTTAATATAATTACATAAGTATTAAGTAATAATATTATATTATTATTATATATATAGGCTTAGCCCACCTGGCCACTGGGCTCCCCATTTGAGCGGGAGACCCAGGTTCGATTCTCTTTGGGAATGAATTTGGAGCTATGGAAGTTGTAAGGTGGATTGGTGATTTCGTTGTGTATTTGGGTGCTTGGTGTACTAACTAGTAATTACTAACAACTAATTTTTCCAAAAAAAATTAAAAATTAAAAAATCCAGATATCCGGATTTATTATCCGAATAATATCCGATAAAATATGGTAAAACTCGAATACGGTCGGATATTATGTATTTCGATTCCGAATCCGAAGTCAATTATCCGTATCCGAATTCATATCCGACCGGATACCAGTTTTTTATACCGAATTCGATATCGACCGGATACGGCTCCGGATCGGTCGGGAAATATCCGATCCGTTTTCACCCCTAAATATGATAATCTATTATTACCTTTAGAAAATCACAAGTCAAAGCAACTGTTCTTTTAACTTAGATTAGCAGACACATTATTAGCCAATTAACATCATAAAGTGAGATTGAGCATGAGGTAGTTGCTAGAGGAATTATTGTGCAGAGTCTCACCCACAAGCCCCGTGTTTTAATTGATAATTTCAAGGTGTAAATATTTCACAAGGACTAGTCAATATATTTGTTAATCATGACTTGAATGCATATCTAAACTTACCTAATAACTTATAAGGAATTACGGGAAACATATAAGAGTGAAATTGTTATCAAGGTTGTATACATGTTTGGAAACTTCGAGACATAGCTTAGTTGTTATTTCTTGTATGATATTAGATTATCATCATCTAAATCAAAAACCAATAGTTATAGGTGAAAGATGTAAATGGAAAGATTGAACTGAATATTCACCTCAATACCTCCAATGCAGAAAAGTACAATTAGAATCCAGACGAATGCTGCTGACATAAAGAAGTAAAGTAGCAGCAGAAAACTTGATGCTGATATGACAAAATATACAGCGCTCTTTGTGGTAATTTGGAGGGTTTCCTCATCATTAGCTGCAGCAGCACCAGAATCCTGATATGAAGAAGGTAAATGTGACGTAGCTGTCAGATTCATCAAAGATGAAAAGAGATGAGACTACAATTTGAATGAATAATTATTGTAGAAACTAATATGGTTTTTTGCTACAACCTTTGGGGATAATTCATTACGGGATTCGTCACTTTGCTCTGATTCACTGAGTTTTGACCAAAGTGAAGCAGTAATAACTGTACCCACAGCCATCATCCACAAGAATACCACTGAGAAGTCTATGATTGGGCGGCTTGGAGCATATATCAAAAGTTCCACTAAATTGAAAAATAGAGAAGTTAGCATCTGCATTTATCAACAAAATAATATTTAATGAACATGCATAGACATCTTGAAAGACTGGTATATATTGCAGAAGTCTGAAAGGCGTAAAAATTCAGACATATAATTTTTTCCAAGAAGACATAGTTGAGGTCAGGCAAATAGTTTCCTTTATACTTCCCAAGTCAATAAGATCTTTCAAATGGGAAAAGTATAATTCAAAATTAAGATTGTATTCGTTCTTATTGATTCAACAATATAGAAATTACCACAAAAAAATGTCAGATGCATTGGAAAAGGAAGACAGGATGCTATGAAAACCAATGTCGCCTTGACAACAGAAAACGTAGATTCATAATCCATATAGCATATAACTAATCCACAAACTGTTACTCTTATATTTCCTACATAAAGATCACTAAGAAAACATAAGAAAGGAAATACAGAATGCACTTTGATATCATAACAGTAACAAAAAGGAAAAGAAATCTTACTTTTACCAGAAACCTAGGAGGGATTACCTTTCTTTCCGTCAATTATGGATTTATTTAGTTCCTCTCCTCCTGACTTAGAAATCATAATAACAGGAATTTGTATATCCACATCGGTAACATTCCCACAATGCATCTGGTCAATATCTACAAAAAATTGAGCAAAGAGTTATCAATTTAAAGAACAAACAAATTCACTTATTCGAGATGGGAGGTACAGAAAAACTGCAAGCTTTTAAAAATTTGAGAAGATACATCATAAAAAATTATTCTACCATCATCAGTATTTATAACCACCAATGCTGCTGAGCTTCTCTCTTGGGCAACTTTAGCCTTAGTTGTATAGTCGCACTCACCACGTAGTAACAATGCAATAGAGCCCGATAGCTGCAAGATTAGAAAATAAATTATAATGGATGGAGAATAGTACGGTGCTTTCTTATGACATTATTTTTTTCCCCCAAACATTTGGCAATAGATAATAGATGGTTAGAAAAAATAACTAATAGCTACAGCTATTAAGTCAAATCGTTTGTATTTTGAACATGATAAGTAGACACTAATGTATTAAGAGGTAATGTTCGTGTATTATCATTTTTCTGTTTAAAATTTCAACATAACTACATTCATAGGTAGCTAATAAACTCTCTGTTGCAATTTTTTTATGCGCTAAAGAAATACTAAACTCAGAAACTTAAAAGCCATCCCAAGGAATTGTTTAATATATATGTGTTTAAAATCAAAGTGATGCAAGAGAGAGGTTTGATTTTAATAACCTGTCTCACTAGAATGTTGGATTTTGAACTTCAGCTCTTTTAGTTCTGGCATAACGTGCCTAAGAGTTTTTCATAATTAACTATTTTACGGACTTTATACAAGACAATCTGCAGGCATAAGATATTACTTGTCAAATTCTTTCAACTCCTACATAAGACAATCTGCAGATATTACTTATCAAATTCTTCCAATTCCTAAATAAGACAATCTGCAGATATTACTTGCCAAATTCTTCCAACTCCTTGATTGTCTTGTATAAAGTGACAAAGGAAGAGAATGGTGAAAATATTAGCCTTGTACTTCTATACTGACCAAGATTTTCATGGACTTAAATCTATGTGAGATATTCATCATCTGGATAGTTACACAAAGCATATAATATCCAAACTAAGAAACAAAACACATGGAGAATACCTTTGGAGATGATGGTGATGAATTACAACCAAGTATGGGATCCATAAAAACAGCTGGTAACCTTTTTGCTTCTTCCTTCTCCTCAGGCAAAACAGTGCCAAATGATGCACCCAACGCATATAACGCCTCCTCCTCACCACCATTTACCCACCTAAGGACCACAGCCTGGAAAAATAAATAAAGAGTTTGAAAAAAAAAAAAAAAACTAGTGTGCCCCAAAAATGATGATTCCTTTTTCATCACCATCAACAAGTACTCCCAAAGAAAATAAGTTACCAAAACAGAACTTATACAGTGCAATATTCGTTTTTATCTAATAATCACCAAAAGCATGTAACAACAAAAAAATTACATCAAACAACCATGCAGAGATAATGTTCCCCATCCCCATTAACATAAATTACTAACTAATTAAACATTACTTTGCAGAAACCTTACTTGCTGTAGAAAAAAATAATTTCGTGGCAGATAATCTTCAACCTAATGTCTAATAGAATCAAAGCACATTACAATATGTAAACCATTACAGAAATGCCAAATCGCCATTGTGGTCAAGATGCGAGAATTAAAAATCATACATCAGGGGTATCATTTCTGCAGGCGGCCGGAGCAGCATCGCAGACGGCAATCGACGACAGGAAAAGAAGGAATAATCCCAAATAGGATATTGCCACTAATCGATATGATGAAGCAGGCGCCATAACCAACTTCTCTCTTTTTCGTGTAATGGAAATTGATTAATGAAATTGCAAGTGCAAAAACTTGATTCTCTGTATCAACTCTGGATTGAACATTATCGATTGGGTGAATTGGTATTGTGTGAGAAAATGCAGGTCATGATTTGGGAGAGAGAAGATGGGAAGGAAATTTGGCAGAGGAGACAAGTTTCACGCTCCAAAACTTGAGAGGGAAAATCGGGAGCAAATTTTGGCATCAGAGTTTCAGGCTTGTTTCTTAGACACCTGTCCAGTACACAAATTTTATGAAATTAATTAATACCAAAATTAAGGTAATGTTTGTTTAAAGTGTAAAAAAATTGAATGTTTAATTGTAAATAAATTATACTCACTCCGTCCCTATATAAGTTTTTTATTTCTTTTTGTTGTTTTATTTAAAGAATAATAATAAAATAATAAAAATAAAGGGTAGTTTTGAGTATTAGAAGAGAGGGAAAATGTATATAGAGTAATGAGTGGAGTAGTGAGTGACATTGTGATGTCCCGCAACCGAATAAGTAAATTCCCACACAACCAACAAAATAACAGTAACAGTATTACTCAATACGCCACCAAGTATCAGAGATAAAACGAAACAACATTAGTAAAGCTTAATAACAACTATGGGTTCGAAACAGAGCAATAGAACTAGACGATCAACAGAAGGAACGAATAATCGCCATTGCTGTGAATGAGCAATGGCTATTGTTTGAAATTGCTCACAGCCGGAAACTCACTACAAAGGATTCATCGTCATCTCAACAAACTACACACTCTGCCAATTGAAGATTTCCCCTTTGTAATTCGCATTCCGCTGCAAACCGTTATGGTGTCAGTCGAATATTGAATGTCGACCACTAAATGAGAGTGACGTGGAGTGATCTGAGGCGAAGTCCTCCGAGAGTTGAATTGCAATGCTGCGACGCACGAATTGGGCCGAAAGATGGGCTTGAATTTATTCATTGCAAGATAATAGAGGCGGCCCAAACTTGGATGGCCCACAGGAGTTTATTAATAGAGTCGTGTTTTGTTTAAAGAATAATAATAAAATAATAAAAATAAAGGATAGTTTTGAGTATTAGAAGAGAGGGAAAAGGTATATAGAGTAATGAGTGAAGTAGTGAGTGACATTCTTTGAAATATTGTATAAAAAGTGGGGATAAAAATTATGGGAAGTGTCAGTAACTTTTTCCATTTATAAAAACAAAAAACTTATTGTGGGACGGATGAAAAAGAAAAATAAGAAACTTATAATAAGAGATGGAGTGAGTACGTTTTAAGATAACAAGTTGCACATACTTAGACCTAATGATTCTAGTTCACAATTTACTCGATTCGTTAACAAAACGTCAAATCCACTTATTAATAATCTACTCAAATTCTTGATCCCCAATTACTATATAAAGGCTTCTATATTCTTAGCTTGAAACCATTTTTTTGGTTCATTTTATTTAACTTGGTGCTTATGAGATGACATATCGTTTTACTAGCATTTCTCATCTTTTTTAAACTCTCATTGTTGAATTGAGTCTTACAATTATGGAACAAGTGGGTGGACTTGTCAATAGCTTAATTAATAGCTTTATGAATGTCATTAATTTATGCAGTGCAATTTTGGTTTTCTGAAAAAAAAAATATCAATAGATCTCATGTATACCCAATGCATTATGTAATTTATATATATTTTAATTTGTGTTATATATATTTTAATTCGTGTCAATGAAAATAAATTGTATATTTCAATATAAATAAGTAACATAACTTAGAAAATTTTATTACATTTTAAAAAAATACACTTAAATTGCATATTGCACTTAATGAATACATAACCATGCCAAAAAAAACTCATAATAGACTAGCAACAATAGAAGGTATCGTGCATGGAATAGTATTAATACAGTAAATATGTTTTTTGAAAAAAAATCAAAATTTGAGATATCTGTGTTTGACGTAATAGAGAATCAAAGATGAATTAAATTTATAATAGACTAACAACAATAGAAAGTACCGTACATGGAATCTATATATATATATATAAGCAGAATATCCATCACAAATTTGAAAACCATTGAATTTTCCCGTCAAAAAATATTTTTAAATTGGGAGACAAATAATCTATAAAAAAAAATTAATAAATAATAATGGATTGGGAAAAAAACTTTATAATCTATATATATGTGCAGAGTTTATTTAGATATTATATGTGGCTTATCTTTTTATTTATTATTAGATATTATAGATCTTATTATTTAGATACATGCATTATCTATATATTATTTAGAGTTAATCTTATTTTTTTTGAATAGTACAACACGTGTATATCTTCTTTGATTTAGATATATATTATTTGTTTATGGAGATTTTAATTGAGCATATAAAGATTTTATTTTCTACCAAAAGTCAAAATATCCAACAATTAAAGAGTTTGTTGAAGACAAATAACTCAAATCGAAGAATAAAAATAAATTTGACACACATATTACTTAAGGAAAGTCTTTGTCAGGTGGTCTTATATATTTGACAGAACCCCACTTTAATATTTAGACCTCACTTTGCTGTGATTATAGTAGGATCACAATCAAATGGATCATATTAGATATATATGACATGAGAAATTTAATGTATGAGACCGTTAGTTTATTTTAATATTTTTATTGAATTTAAATATGTATTATTTAGATGTCTTGTTTTATAAAATTTATATAATATAATTATCAATTATATCGTCCATTGCACGACGAGAGAAATTCTAGTAGTATTAATACAGTAATTTTTTAAAAAAAAATCAAAATTTGTGATATCTGTGTTTGATGTAATAGAGAATCAAACATGAATTAAATTTGGCAGTAGAGCTGCCCCAAAAACATCTGAGAAAATAAAATGTGGTGTTGGGCGGGTGTGACGTTATATGGAGTCAAAATCAAATCAAGCAACGTCATTCTACTACTTTTTTATGCGATTGCGATTTCGTACGCCCAATCTGAAAGCGCTGGCCACTCTAGCAACTTTCGTTTCGTGTCAATTCTTCTCTCAGTTGATTTCAATAATTCAATGCTTTGCTACTATCACCTCACAATTAAATATGGCATAAATTGATGAGACAAGACCTCTGCAAACCTGATAATCTTACTAATTAAATAAAAATAAATAAAAACATCTGCAACCAATTCTTTGTACGTATATCAATTTTTTCCACGTCAAAACAGAAATTCCCTGCATTGATGAAGCTTTTAGGAAAAAGCTATAAAAAGTTAAGGAGTCTTTTTTTTCAAAAAAATAATGATCACAATTGACTCATTTTTCTTTTTATCAATAAACCTTAAAAAAAATGAGTCATCCCTAACCCTAATACGAGTTATGCTAACTCTACACAAACATGAGGGGAGGGGACGGGTGTCTACGACAGAATTTTTTTTTTTTTTTTCGTTTTTTTTTTTCTTTTTTTATTAAATTAGAATTCATTTATAATTTATTAGTTATAATTAATTAATCCCACACTAATTAAATATATTAATTGATATTATTTGATTAATTTAAAAATATTAATTTACTCGAGCTATAAAGTATTAGTTGTTTCATTAAAAAAGTATTATAGTTGTTTGGTTATAAAGTATTAGTTCATTAATTAAAAAGTATTAGTTATTTGTTATCAACAATATTAGTTCATCAATTGAAAAATATTAGTTCATTAATTGAAAAATATTTGCTCATCAATTGAAAAGTATTAGTTCATCAATTGAAAAGTATTAGTTCAATTATCAATTTAAACATGAAAAAATAAATATACACATTACATGAAAAAATAAATATACACATTATATGAAAAAATAAATATATAAAAAAATTATTTATTTCTCCTTATTTCTTTCTCGTATAAAATTTGAATTAAATATTAAAAAAATGTATAAAATCTATCTTTCTCGTTATTTCTAGACTTATAATTAGCCTCACGACCATGTTAGACTTATAAAATAACATTAATATAGTTTTTTCTTACCAATATCCAATGAAAATTGTTGTGCACGTTCCCCAAGACCAATTTTCCATATTAATCTTTTATTATGATTTATGACTTGTGTAAGTTGATGATTTTTTATTTAATTGTTGTTTTGTTACTTATATAATGAATTTCTTGGTATTAGTACATGTGTTTTAAATACTCTTGATATTATTACATGTGTTATATATAATTGTTGTAAATTTTTTAATATTATTACAGGTGATATATATAATTAAATTAAAAAAATTGATGTATCCTCACTTATCGTATCCTAAAAATTTAAAAATCTACGAATCTCCGTACCCGAATCGTATCGTATCTGCACCCCGCACCCGTACCCGTGCAATACAGGTTGTCGGGTACGCATGTGACTGAATTTCCATCCGAATCAGGCTTTTTCAGACATAATTGCTATCTGTTTTGCTTTTTCAGACATGATTCAAATTTTTCATCACGTGCTACTGCTTTTACCCTTATCATACTGTGATTTCACGTGAAGAATAATAATTCACAACAAATAATTCATTTCCATCTTACACTTATATAATTGGGACATATTGCCTAAGCAAATTCATTCATCTTAACACGAATTTTCTCTCAACTCAATTTTTCTATCTAGTCCCAAATTAACTTCTCCATTTCAATCATCTCCAGAATTTTTATCAGTTATCAACATATTTCTACTATTATCCACATATTTCATAAAATGAGTTATTATCATGGTGGTGATTATATATTCGAAGATGTTACTGGGAATTTTATTACTCCTCCACAGGGTTTACACGGAAAAGAAGGAGTTCATTTTTTTGTTACGAGTATGGCCAGTATGAGAAACATCACATTGTTTAGGCGTACTTCTAATGAAACAACGGTAAGGTATATGTGTAGTGAAGGTGGCAAATATGTATGTAAAAAAAAAAGAATGAGCGAAATACCAAAACCATTAAAAATTCTTGTCCCTTTTTATTAGTTGCAAAGCTTTGTAACCCTTCCGAGTGCCGGGAACACATGTGGACTATATTCGAAGTAATTTTAATCATGTTTGCATTTTACACGTATTTTTATTTGTAAAAATTATATTAATTTAATTGCAGGGTAAATTCATGATTAATGGAGATCCAACTGATTTCGGAATCGCATTCTTCAAGGTTTGCAACATTCATGCGTCAAGGATGGAGAAACCCCCAATTATGTGCTGACGGACAGATAAAAAAGAGACTGTGCTTAGATTGGGGAAAAAACATTTAAATTTCTTGTATGTTTTTATTATTAATCAAGACTGTATTAATATTATTTGAACACATATTTTTAGACTGCTTAATATTATTTGTATCAATACTTATAATAAATTTTTTTAAATTAATTAAATATTATTAATTAATACTAGCAATTAGTTAATTCTAAGTAATAAGTTTAATTAATTAATAATTATAAGTTAAAAAATGAATTCAAATTTAATTAAAAAAATTGAAAAAAAAAACCATATCCCCTCTGACACACACACAACGTCAAACATCCCATCTGATTAGTGTAGATTTAGCAATAGTGCCCTAATACGAAGTTATATCGATGTACATAAATTTGTTTATTTCCCCAAAGTTTGATACGCAATTCTTTTGATATATTCATACCCTATGAGACATCAAAGTAACAAAGTGATTCTCAAATAGTTGAAAATGTCTCTTCAATTTGTTTTATTATTATAGAGTAAATTGCATAAATTTATGAGTATGATATCATCTCCATTATATATTTTTTTATGCCTTAGATTTGTAAAATTTTATAATTTTTGGCCCCTAAATAAAAAAAAATTTTGTCTTTATGAAAATTTTCGCTCACAATTAGTTCTGAATTTCTCACTGCGTATAACTAATTACAACTATTGTATCTATTTTATAACTGTTATCCGGGAGGATTAATTTGGTAAGAATTTTACCTCAATCTTCTATATACTATTTGCGAATCTCTTCAAATGCATCTGGTGCCTCCATTTTAAATCCTTGCAATTATGTGAGAAGTTATTTATAGTAACTTATTTTATTTTTTATAATTTATTACATTATTTATTTATAAGAGGAAATGATAGTACATATATATCCTCATTATTTGCCCAAATGCATGCAAGAGGTTACACTCTTTATATGGTATAATCTTGACTTTGATACTGTGTATAATAGTAGTAATTAAATAGCATATAATGATAGTGTATAATTTTGACTTTGGGATATTTTAAGTTTTGATATTTTTGTTAATTTTTTATACCAAAACATTATCAACATTAGGTTTACTCACATAAATTGCAGTATACATATTTTATTCAAAAAGATAGAGTATCAAGAAGTTTGTTTCTGTACGGCATTGTTGTCAACATATGGTTGCTTGAATTAATCTGATTTTGGGGCTTGGCTCTTAGAATCAATTTGAGGTGGCCTGAAGATCAACTGTACATGGTTATGAAATCATTTATTATTTCTTGCTCGATTTATATTTCTGTCATCTCAATATTACTCTAGAATTGTAACTGCGCATCTAAGTTTTTTCCTTCAGTTTTTATACAGGATGAACAAAGAAAATTTCAACAATAGCATACAAAAAGGTACAATAGGTTTGTTAATTTTTATTAATATATTTAATATTATAGATTTTATTATTAGATGCAATAACACTTTGGATTTTATTTTTAGATGCAATAACAATTTGATAGGATTTATTTTGAAAAATATCGAGGTTCTTCAAGTAATGTAAGACAATCGTAATTTCAGAATCGATGACACTTCAACGAAATAAGTTTACGTATAAATAATGATGTTCGCTTTTATCATTAACTTTTGATTATAAACAATTTGTTCATGATTTTATAATTAAATAACCGATGAACGTTATTATCTTTATTCCTAACGCAGAAAAATTAATATATCTATAATCTCAATCATCTCATTATATTCTTTAATCTAATTGGATTTTGACATTTCAAATTTTTATCCTAAACATATTACATCGATAATTTATCTTTATATATTTATTTTATATTAAAGTCATGTAATTATTGGATCAATTTATATTCTATAAAATTAATGTGGTTTCATTGTATATATTGAATTTTATTTTGTTTATTTACATTTTTTAGTTTTTATATTTGACTCATATGAAGAAATCTCTCTAAGAAGGATATGGCATTTATGCAAGAAGAATTGGAAAAATAGGTTACAAGAAAAACTCTTGAATTTACCAACAATTAGTTAGTACATATTTTATTTGTTTAAAATTTCTCTCTAAATGTATTTGATAATTTTCATTGAATTTTTAATGGTTTTAAATCTACTCAACTGATCAAGAGTCCATCGTTGGAAAAGAAGAAATATCTAAAATTGCAAGAAACAAAGGAAGCAAATTTTGATAAGTAAGAGACAAAAACCTAAGATATATGACAAGTTCATTTTAGTACATTTTTCAAATCACTTTCATTTAATTATGGTTATTAAAAATTTTAATATTTTTTTTCTTGATTTTCAATCTTTGAACCATGGCTCAGAACACCATTATCTAATATTACTAATTGTAAGTTAAATAAAAGTTAATTCTACATAATACATTTACCTCTGTAAATAATCTAATACTAATGTGATTCAATGGATAATCTTTTTTGCAATTTATTATATATTACACAGTGATTGACTAGGTCGCCAAATATCAATACCAATGTGGTTTCAAATCCAGTGATGTTCAACATATGTAAGTACAATATATTTTGATGTTTTCTTAAACCACATTTATTATTCATAATTAATGCAGTAAATTAAAAGAATGAAAAAAAGAATGACTAAACTGACTGTATAATCACTAATTTAAATTTTATTTAGTATAAGTTTTTATTTTATTAGATATTCATTCAATATAATAATAACACATTTTTAATTAATTTTTTCATATTAAATTTACAGCAAGATTCAAAAGTCGATTGAATAATCTTCAAAACAAAGAATCAATCTAGGTCATCATCTAAACAACATGGACATCTGGGCTTTTAGTAAGTTTGAATTTAAATTTAATATAAATATATAAAGTCTTACAATATTTTATATATTTTAATTTAATGAATATAATTTTTATATATTAAACAACTAATTAATACATTCTAATTAAGAATAATTTGTTATATATATATATATATATATATATATATATTATATTAACCTCATAAATTACTTTGAAATTAAATAATAGTTCTACATAACTCAATTTACGATAGTTTATACCTCAATTTCTATTATGTAATTTCTCACATTTATCAAACAGATACGCCGACGCGGCATACACATATCGATCGGATCTCGATCATTTAAATCGATTTAAGAGAGTTCCCCCTCAAATCTGTTCAAATTATTCCTCAACTTGTTATCGTAAATTAGCTTCAAAACACAAGTTGATAATGTTTAAGCATAATTCATCAAAACTAAAATATCCCAAAAGGACCTAATTTTTGATAATGACGCCAAAACATTTAAAAATATTCATAAAAAATATTCGGGTTTTTGTTTTAAAAGATCGGTTCGGTGGTCACTTTTGAAAACTTCAATGAACCGTTTGAACAGGGCACCTCATACGATATAAGATAAAATGCAAATTACCATAAAACCCAGTTTATTGTGTCGGGAAAAGCAAAAGTTTTAAAGTTATACATTGCATATAAGGTGTTTTGTTTAGGTGATTCCAGTTTTTTTTAAGAACATGTAAAGTTTGTTTATAATCAAATAGTCCATATGGCAAGTAAGAACATGAGGGTGATAAAGAAACATTCTGCGATTTTATAGTGGTGAACCGGAAAGAATATAACATATATGGGTCTTGGACTAACACGCTAAACTAAGTCCAGCTTGGTTTAGGTTGGCTTGATAGGAAAGTGGATGTAGGAGTTGGATCAACCACTATAAAATCGTTTTTCATCGCTTTATGTTTTATTATACGATTTGATTATAAGCAAAAACACACACATCTTTCTTAAAAGCAAAAAATATGGAATGGAGTTCACCCCTCGCTTTTATATGCAGACGCTTTTAAAATGTTTTTTGCTTAAGACGCCAAGAAAATGGGTTTTCACACCGGGACCATCATGTATAATTTTGACTTTAATTTAGCAATCATTAAATAAATCTTTAGATATTTTAGTTAATTATTTTTTATGCCAAATCATATATATATACATTAGGTTAGTACTCCACATAAATTGCAGTATACATATTTTATTCAAAAAGATAGAGTATCGAGAAGTTTGTTTCTGTACGGCATTGTTGTCAACATGGTTGCTTGAATTAATCTGATTTTGGGGCTTGGCTCTTAGAATCAATTTGAGGTGGCCTGAAGATCAACTGTACATGGTTATGAAATCATTTATTATTTCTTGCTCGATTTATATTTCTGTCATCTCAATATTACTCTAGAATTGTAACTGTGCATCTAAGTTTTTTCCTTCAGTTTTTATACAGATGAACAAAGAAAATTTCAACAATAGCATACAAAAAGGTACAATAGGTTTGTTAATTTTTATTAATATATTTAATATTATAGATTTTATTATTAGATGCAATAACACTTTGGATTTTATTTTTAGATGCAATAACAATTTGATAGGATTTATTTTGAAAAATATCAGGTTCTTCAAGTAATGTAAGACAATCAGAATTTGTAATCAGTGACACTTCAAACAGTAAGTTTACGTATAAATAATGATGTTCTGCCTATCATTAACTTTTGATTATAAACAATTTGTTCATGATTTTATAATTAAATAACTGATGGACATTATTATCTTTATTCCTAACATGATGTAAAAATTAATATATCTATAATCTCAATCATCTCATTATATTGTTTAATCTAATTGGATTTTGACATTTCAAATTTTTTATCTGAACATATTATACTGATAATTTATCTTTATATATTTATTTTATATTAAAGTCATGTAATTATTGTGATCAATTTATATTCTATAAAATTAATGTACAACGTATCATTGTATATATTGAATTTTATTGTTGTTTATTACTGAATTTTTAGTTTTTATATTTGACGATATGAAGACACTGTATTTTTTTTTTCTTTTGTAAGAAGAAGAAAATGTAGCTCGAGATGCAAGAAGAATTAGAAAAATAGTTATTACAAGAAAACGTCTTGATTTACCAACAATTAGTTAGTACATATTTTATTTGTTTAATCACTATTTCTCTCTTTAAATGTATTTGATAATTTTCATTGAATTTTTAATTATTTTAAATCTACTCAACAGATCAAGAGTCCATCGTTGGAAAAGAAGAAATATCTAAAATTGCAAGAAACAAGAGGAAGCAAATTTTGATAAGTAAGAGACAAAAAACCTAAGAGATATGACAAGTTCATTTTAGTACATTTTTCAAATCACTTTCATTTAATTATGGTTATTAAAAATTTTAATATTTTTTAACAGATTTTCAATCTTTGAACCATGGCTCCAGAACACCATTATCTAATATTACTAATTGTAAGTTAAATAAAAGTTAATTCTACATAATACATTTACCTCTGTAAATAATCTAATACTAATGTACATATTCAATGGATAATCTTTTTGCAATTTATTATATATTACACAGTGACGACTAGGTCGCCAAATATCAATACCAATGTGGTTTCAAATCCAGTGATGTTCAACATATGTAAGTACAATATATTTTGATGTTTTCTTAAACCACATTTATTATTCATAATTAATGCAGTAAATTAAAAGAATGAAAAAAAGAATGACTAAACTGACTGTATAATCACTAATTTAAATTTTATTTAGTATAAGTTTTTATTTTATTAGATATTCATTCAATATAATAATAACACATTTTTAATTAATTTTTTCATATTAAATTTACAGCAAGATTCAAAAGTCGATTGAATAATCTTCAAAACAAAGAATCAACTGCGTCATCATCTCGACAACATGGACATGCCGGTTTTAACGAGTAAGTTTGAATTTAAATTCAATATAAATATATAAAGTCTTACAATATTTATATATTTTAATTTAATGAATATAATTTTTTATATATTAAACAACTAATTAATACATTCTAATTAAGAATAATTTGTTATATATATATATATATATATATATATTATATTAACCTCATAAATTACTTTGAAATTAAATAATAGTACCTACATAACTCAATTTACGTATAGTTTATACCTCAATTTCTATTATGTAATTTCTCACATTTATCAAACAGGATATGCTGACTTTGGTGACCGTACATACACATGTACGCATTACGGGCTTTTATGTGGTATGAAGAGAGGAGTGGTAAAAAGAAGCAAATTATTCCGCAAAAATTCGCAAACGGTTGTGCTAATGGAAAGGTACAAGTACTGAATTTAACTGAGCCGCCCCAGCTATTAAAGGACCTAATATTTGGTATAGATGCAAGGAGTAAAAAAATCATAAAAAATATTCGAGCGTACAACATGATGTTCAGCTTTACATCAATGAGCAGTAAACATGACACTTCAATCAACGTTGGTAGGGTACCATACGTATATAAGATAAAAGGTGCAAATTACCATAAAATTGGTAGTTTATTGCCTAAAAATGGGAAGGAAGCAAAGTTTGCTTAGTTATACATTTAGGATGTGTTTTGTTTAGTGGATTATGTAGGTTAGATTAATTTGTAGGGCTTTGTAAGTTGTTTTGTGTATGGGTTATAGGCCCGAGTTTAGGGTTGGGCCCGGGTCCAATTTTATTTTTTAACCCACCAGGAGCAGATTGTTCATCTAGGCTAAGGGGGTGAGATTAGTTATCAATGAGCTTGCAGTCCAATATACCTATTTGCGCATTGTCCAGAATACCCTTGAGTTTTTCACTTATATTGCGACATTGCCATGTTTTTTACTGTTATGGAAAGCCCATCAGATCTTCGGCCCACTAGGTCAAAAAATGTGGTATATATATTCATTTCTCTTCTTCTTCGTCGCGAAGATTCTGGGATTCGAACTGCAGGTAGGTGTTGTCTGAATAAGACCATCCCAACGTGTGATCCACAGTAGATAATATGAAGAAATTTTGTAGCAGAATCATAATTTGTATATATAACGGAGGTAAAAATTTAAGCCTGTTCCCGGTAGTATGTTTATTATGTTGCATATAATTATTTTCGGCATAAAACAATTAAAATTAACAAATAAAGAAGGATAGTTACCTGATATCTGGGGGAGAAAGAGAGCGGGATGGCGTGCGCTCAAATAGGGGCGGTGACCGTCTGGTTTTGCCACGCAGCCGAAGACGAAACTGGAGAATGAATTATAAATTTTGCAGAGATTAGGTTATATAGATTGGGCTTTATTTTTTTTGTTCAGATCCGTGCAACCTTATCTTTCTTTTTGCTATAATAAGTAAAGTGTTAGGGCATTGTTTTTTTATTTGAAAATATACAATGTATATTTTAATGAAGATGTACTCCATTATGCATAAAAAAAAATGAAATATATAAAATCCTCTAAATTACATATATTTGACTTAAAATTACAACTTAATCTCACAATGCATGAATATGATAATTGTTCCAATTGTTAGAAAATAATACTGTCATTTCAAAAATTAATTAGTCTACTGCAAATAATTGAGAAGGGTATAAACAACAAAAACGTAAACCATTGAAAAAATAAGACAAAAAAAAAGAAAATCATTTATAAAAAATAAAAGGGTATTTTGGGCAACCCATTGCAAAATTAAATTAATCCTACAATCCAAACAATTTACTACACAATATATGATTAATTATCTAATACACAATCCTATAGACCATACATGATACAACATATAATGTCCAATAAAAACACATGTAAATAGTGCAATCCCATACAATCCAATCATAACAAATCAATCCTAACTCTAAATCCAAACATGCCCTTATTATATTGAGAACGAAATCCAAAATAGGATATTTGCAATCAGGTTAATTAGTCGGTCCAACATTTATTAAATGAGGAGTTAAGTCAAACTGTTCCCAGCTTAGGTACCACACTGTCTACGACTTCTATATTACTGACTGAATTGTGAAGTTACATTTTAGCCCCTACGTTGTCGGTGACGTCTCACCGTCCTGTCACCCTAGCCTTTACTCTACTATTCATCGTTGTACGCAACTCCTTTTCATCGCTCTTCAATACTCATTATCTTTTAATTTTGATTGGTCATAATCTGTAAATAGTCGTTTTATTTTGTTTGATCAATTTATAAAAAGAAATAAAATAATTTTAATATTATTTAATATTATTGAACAAAAATCCAAAACACCAAATGTTTTAACTTTTTTGAAAAGAATATAATTTAATCTTAATATTATTTTTCAATTTAATACTATTATTTTTTTCATCACATCCACTTTACACCATTTAATACTAATATTTTTCATTTTTTTAATCGTTGTCGGTGACGTCTCACCGTCCTGTCACCCTAGCCTTTACTCTACAATTCATCGTTTACGCAACTCCTTTTCATCATTCAACATCTTTTAGGATGGTCATAATCGGTAAATACTAGACTACTAGTTATTTATAAAAAAAATAAAATAATTTTTAATAATTTTTTTTTTTTGATCGACAACGATTTATTTTTTTTTTTGTTGTTAGTATCATTTAAGACATCAATTACCCAAACACTCCACATTTAAATTCACCAAACCAGACTTATAACTCATATAAGTTTTTTTTTTTTTTTCAATTAGTTGTTAGTTTTAGTAAAGAGACCCAAACCGAACCCTGCACCTTATAACTCCTATCTTCAATCAATTGAGAATCGAGCCGGTGGCCATTTCGGAATCTTATTTAAGCCAACCGTTGGTTAGTTACCTATTTTTTATAACAAAAATGAATAATGCATTTCTATAGAAAAATAAATAGTAAAAATACATTTAAATTGCTAATACAATTGGTGCCCTATAATTTTTAATTTCATGTGGTTATATATGTATTGTTTTACATACAAGCCCTGTGTAAAATTATCCAGCTAATAGGGTGGGAATTAGATGAATTAAAAAGTATAATTTTAAAATATATTATTTCAAAGGTTGAAGGTAAGACTTCTTAGATAATAAGTTTATGAGAAAAGAATAAGTGGACGCTTTTTTACTTTTAGTATAAAAATTTACTGAAGAGACATACTTGTTGAGACAGTCTCACAATAAGACGAATTATAATTTGGGTATGATGCTTTAATACTTTTTGAGGAATTAGTGTTGATTTGTATACATTATGTTCCGTCTCATATATGAAACCGTCTCATATCAATTTTTGTCTGTATTGAAACACAGAATTCTTCGTGATGTAGCACGAAAACGTTATAAGAGAGGATATCACATTATTTTTACTGTATTTTGTAGAGTTATAACGACCAATATTTTAAATCGATATTTTTTAGATCAATCAATAATTTAAAAAGTGGACTTTTTGAATCGGGGTCTATATGAATTATTATTTCAAGCACCAAAGTCTAATATACGAAATGTTTCTATATAGTCATAGAGTATTACTATTTAAAAAATAATTAATTTTATATGTCATTTTTCTCAAAATATCATTTTACATGTTAAATAACACTTTATATAATAAATAATGATACTAAGGAAAAAAGAGTTTATGTGAACTTGATTGATAGAAGTTTTTGTGTAATTAAATTTTTTTTCTCTTTAAAATTCTCATGTGAATCTTTTAAATTCTCAAAGTGACCATTTTAGTTCTGTAACTAGTGTGGTAACAAATTTGAAATTTGAAATTATGTGTAGTTTAGAAAAGAGCCACACTTGCATTAGACCGTCTCACAAGACGGGATATTAGTTGGGCATTAGCGCTTTAACACTTTGGGAGGGATGAATTTGATTTGTGATAAAACAGACTCGCTTTAACGTATTTAAACCTTGAAATGCCATCTGAGTTTTTTATCTTTAGAAAACGAATATTTAATTGTTTAACAAAATTATGTTCCCAAAAAGGTGTGAAAAAAAAATACGAGCATTAATTGCTGTGTTTTTTAACTGAGCAGTCGATTGTTGTCTGTTGATGTATGATGTATGAGTCATGTATCTGATATACTTACAAGTATATACTTTTACAAAATTTAAGTTGACGTTCAAACATATTCTATTTCTATATCTAAGGTTAATTAAAAAAAAGTATCACATTTCTTTTGCATGCTTTTAATTTCATCACGAATTTTTAATTTTAGCAATTTGATATATGACTATTTTAATTTTTCAAATTATACCAAACGACTATTTTTTGTTTTTTATCCGGGAGAAATTTTATTGCTTAAAACTGATCAAGTAAGGCATTTCTGACAAGCCAAAAAATCTTTAAGCAATGCCTAACCATCTTATAGTTTTCTTGGATCCATTAATCAGTCATTAATTATACAAAGAATTACAGAGGTCAGGAAAATGAATAGAGTATTAACTTCAGAACCTGTTTTTTATTTCGTTCAACGCGAAATTCTTCTCCCTCAAAGATAAGATTATTATTATTATTTTTATTTTTTGACAGATTAATTTTTCAATCTCCAAATTACCCAAATCACACAAATCCACAAACAAATTGCAATCTTTCTCCCTCTTTTACCACCAAAAACTCCAGAGTTATATGAAAGTGATCTATGATATTGTTCTTCCTCTCTTACACATGAATATTTTTTGATAATCTATTATCAATAGAATATATAAAGCTCCTTTAAAAACTGCAAATAAATTCATAATATTTTATTATTATTTTTGCAATTTCATATTATCACAACAATGAATTTATTGAAAAATAATCTTGTGATATAATTGCGTTTATTTGAATGGTCATATATTGAATTGCAAACATTAATATACTCATAAATAATTGAAAAAAACATAAAATATCGCGACTGTTTTTTCAATTGACTCAATTCCTAATATGAACTATACTATAAATTGACTCTCAAGTGTAATAATCTCACATGAAAATAACAAAATTAATCAAATTAATTTAATTTATTGGACCCTTATACCTTTTCATAAATATTTGAGTTGAAAAGTTTATCTCACAATATGGTTTAAACAAGCCTCTCAATCTCAGGAATTTGTCAAATTTAAAATGACAAGCCTAAAAATTTAATACAAGAGTTAAAGTAGTAAGATATACCGGTCAATTCTACACAATTATATCAATATTTACTGTATAAGACAAATATTTTCATTGAAATCATCAATTAAATTAAGGTGTAACATTTTCTATAATATCTATTGAATGATTGACATGCATAACAAACAAGATTGAAAAAAAATGAATAATTTGGAGAAAAATGTAACATATGTAAAATGGGAGAATGCAATTACATTAGAGTAGATACATATATGTAGTATCAAAAGGGGAGAGACAAAGTGGAGTGTGTTTGGAAAAAGGAACAAAGAGAAAGTTGAAAATGGACCTCTCCCTATTTATATTATTTCCCAATTTCTCATTTTTCTCCCCCATTCCATTCCCATTCTTCTCTCATCATTCTCCAATCCCCAAACCACCCTCTGACATTTTACAACAACCCAATCTCCACTCACAATTTTCACATTTTCTCTCTCTCTCTCTTCTCATTTTTCAAAACCGAACAAGAGAGAGAGAAAGCTCTCGGCAGTACAATGAGAGGCGGTGGCGCTCGCGGCGGTGCAGCGGCGGTTCCGCGGAATGACGAGTTTGCCCCTTTCGAGAAAGGGGCAGCGTCCGGCACTGGCTCTGTGGACCCGAGGGCGTTTTGGGGTTTTCGCAGATGAGGGAAAGCGCAATGCGGTTTGTTCTTCAGTGAAAAAGCGAATGCCCTTTTTTTGGTTTTTTTCTCTTTTTTTATGGTTGAAGGCAGACAGGATGGAGCCAGGCATTACTTTCACAGTTTTTACTCTTTAAAAATGGAAAAAAAGGAAAAAGAAAAAAAAAATAGGGATTTTGATTTAAATATATTTGGCCCTTTTCTTCTGGCCCAACTGAAAAACAGAGAATCTGTCTCTTGTATCATGTTTTTAACAAATTTTTAACGCAGGATTAACGGGTCGTTTGAACTTTGAATGCAGAGTGAAAGAAATGGAAAAATGGTGGTATACGTACATTTCTGTATCTATCTTTGTTAGTTAACAAAAAAGAACAGTCTGGGAAATTATGATTATCTTGTTATTGTTATTGTTGAGTTTTTATGATTTTATTTTTTCTCTGTTTTTATTTTTTTTAGGAGAATTTGTTTGATTTATTTTGAGTTCTAAATAGTTTGGTGTCATGTTTGTGATTGAATATGATTTTAAATAATATTTAGAAGCTGTTGGAGGATAATTAATATAGGGTAAGTTATCATTCCCTTTTCCCCCTGTGTTAATTTTGAATTATCCTCTGTTTTGTTCACATATTTAAGTTAGTTACCATAGGATCACCTAACTATTGCAAAATAGTGAAATGTGAGCACCTAACTATTGTAAATAGTGAAATGAATAAATTTCTTTCCATAAGTGAAGGACTCTATTTAGTTAAATGATGCTTTTTGGTAAGGGTAGAGCTTATGATTTAGGAAATGAAATCACTTCTTTACCATATCTTGGTAGAATTGAGTTTTTCTATGATTAAAGATTTATAGAGTAGGAATAAATTGAATTTGGCTAATGTGTATAAATGAAAATTGTGATGCATTTTTGATTCAGTTCACTCTAATCCAAATTAGGGGTGGTTTGTTTCTTAAATGTTCACAATAAGTGTAATGCATGTGATGGATTGTTTAAAGTGTTGAGAATGGGTGAAACATCCACTTGTGTTTATTGTTGCCATATTATGTTAGGTTTAATTATGAATTATGTCTATGATATCTTGTGCATATGCCATCTTGAATTTCTTGTTCTATATGTATGTATTGTGTTTGGTAAATCTATTGATGGATAAGGCCGTGCTATTTGTCAATGAACTTTTGACAACTATTTTGGATACAAGGTATAGATAGGTAGAACTTCACAAAAAAACCCGAACTGCCCGCATGGCCAGTGGTTCGCCAGCTCAAATCAGAACCAGCGTGGGCGGTTTCGGTTAGACACCGTAATAGGTTTGAAATCGGCCCGAAATCCAATCCGAATTTGATCTCCTTCTAGTTAGATTCCGTTTTGGAGGGTTTGAGTTTTCGAACCGGCGGTTTGCCTGTTTGAACCAGAACCTACTAGGTAGGTTTTGGTTAGAAAGCATAACCAGTCGGTAGTTACCTGGCGAAACTAGTTGTTCGATTTTATATTTTGATTTAAAAAAATCAAATTTGAGGGTTGAAATTAAGTTTAAAAAATTAGAGTAAAACTGGAAAAATCGTCAGTTTGGAACCGAAATCGCCGGGTTCGAAAACAGACGGTTGATTATTATTAATAATATTACTAAATGAATCAAATTTAATACTATAAAACTTATGTATGCCTACTTTAAATATGTTTCAAATTCTGAAATGTTTGTACCCAAGTTTTTGTATCGTTCCTCTGCGACAGCTATGATAATGTAATCATGACCGTTGATTCCCCACATTACCTTGATCATATGAATGTACTATGAATGACTAAAAATGTTGTCAATGTGTGATTATGGAGTCTAAAGTGTATTTATGGGGTTTCAACTAAACTGGGGTATTGCTGTTTGCACATGCCTCTGTTAATGCATTCAAATCTTTTTGTACGAAATTCCATTATTTGATGTATTTCCTGTCAACTTCTTACGCCACTCATAAATATGATGCAATAGGTCCAACAGCTACATGCAGTACTGTGATCTAAAAAGCAGTGTGTTAATGCTAATGTTGCTTGGAGACCCTTTTATTATGGGAAATTTGTTATAGCCATGAAGATGTTCATATTCTTTTCACCACCAGTTTAGGGATACAAATGTTTTGAGGGCTATTTTGGGAATGTGAATATTTAAAAACCTAGTAATAGGGTGTTTGGTTTGCCAAACGAGCTGGAATGAGAATTGCATGATAGTAGTAAAGAATGGCGATTTAATTTTAAAATTACTAATAACTTTTTCTTGTTGAAAAATATTAAAACTAATAAAATGCTTGAATATGATAATATAGTAGTAAAATAATAATGGCTAGTTTGGAAGATTAAAAAAATTGTCTATGGATTTGAGGGATAATGACTTTCATTCTTCAAAAAATTAAAGAATGAATTTATATCTTTCATTTTTTTCAAGTTTTTTAATATTATGAAATACTCCCTCCATCTCACTATAACTTTCTCACTTTCCTTTTCATCCTTTCACAATAATTTTTTCCTTCTATAAAAAAAAAATTAAATTAACTCCGCTATTTATAATTTTTATCTTTACGTTATAAGCAATGTTACAAAAATGTACTCCATAAAGAAGTTGGATGCAGCAGCTTAAGCAAATTAATCTTGGTGCAAGAAAAAATTGGACCGAGAAAGAGGCTGAGAAAGACCAACAAAATTCCAATTATTTTCAAGAAATTTCAAAGGATGCAGCATGTATGTGTACAAGAATTTTACTCATAGGCTATGTTTGTTTTGTGATTCACACGGATGGACTTAAGACTTTGCACTACCCATCTCATACGAGTTTGAGATTTAGAATTTGGTTTTCAAATTTCACATTCAATCCACACTTACAAATACCTATAAAACCTATTACTACTCTTCCCAATACATCACACTTTATATACTATTTTACTATTTTTAATGTAATATAATAATACAACATCAATCACTTTTAAACATTGATTTGACATAAAGTTAGATCTCATCATACTCAAATCTCAAAACAAACACATACATTTACTATTCATCAAAGATTCTAAATCCCTAAATTCTAAAACTTTGACTTGTTCCGCACACTTAAATCTCAAAACGCAGCCTTCGATTTTTGTCTTATTTTATCTTGACACACTTTGTAATTGAGAAAAATATATAAATTAAGTCTAGAATCAAAGCATTTTAAATTGAAAACATAAATTATGTTTTCATTTAAAATTCTTTCAAATATTTATGAATTTTCATATTGAACCTTTTGGGAATCGGGCCTACTATTTGTGTGTGTACGACCTCATTAGTTATTACCTTGTCAACTATAATATAATCTAAACTAATCACTAAGTAGATTTAAAATTTCAAAAATTAAGGGAGTTGCGTTTAGTATTGTTAAACGGGTCGGCCCTAACCCATTAGGGCCAGCCCCTGAGAAGCCAAACGTCCCGGGCCTTGCGGTTCATTTTAAACGGGCCTCTAATAGTTGAGACCTAACCCTAACCCTAGCGGGTTGCGGGCTAAACGGGCCACCTAAAGGGCTCGAAAAAAAAAAAAAAAAAAAAAAGTTCAAACATTAACATTACATAATGACAAAAATTTCGATCCAGTCTGCCCCATCATCTTTAATAACAAATGTTCAAAATATAAAATTAGTTCCCATCATCTTTAATAACATAATTGAGCAAAGTTCCCATGAAATTAGTTAATAATATAAAATGTGTATCATCACATTTATAAATTAATACCATAATATTAATTTATAATTATAATGATATCAATTTTATATTATGAACAAATTTAATAATAGAATTTATAAAAATATTATATTATTATTTTATATTAGATTAATATTTTACTTATTTATTCAATTCAATAGAAATTCAAAACTGTTAAAAAATATTGAATTGGAGAGGATTAATTATTAATTGACTAAATCAAATAGAAATATTTAATTTGTAATTGATTGACCATAATTGATTTTTGTCTTATTTAAATTTGTGAAAAAACTTTAAAAAAAATTAATTAAAAAATTAGAAAAAATAAAATAAAATTGAGTATATATAAATATAAACGGGCTAAACGGGTTGGCCCGATTAACCCGCGGGCTAGCCCGTTTAGCCCGCGGGCTAATCGGTCCGGGCCAAAAAGGCCCGATTTTAAACGGGCCTCCCATTGCTCGGCCCTAACCCTGCATATAATAGGTTTAAACGGTCCGGCCCGTTTAGCCCGGCCCGGATTAACAATGCTAGTTGCGTTTCTTGTGCATCAATTACACGTTCAATTTAAAAATAACTTTTATAACCACTTATTTTTAAAAATTGTGAAAGATAACTTTGAAAATAAGTGCTTTTAGAAATTATTTTTAGTAATTCAAAACACACCCGAAGAGGATCACCATAACGGAAAAAATATTCTCTCTCAATGTTTCAAACTCAGAGCTCTAAGCACTTTAACTATCCACGCTACTATATATTGATTCTTCTCAAGACGGCATGCAATAGACCCAACCCAAATATCGCAGGAAGGATGAATAATATAAGTCGGTTTTGTTAAATACAAGGAATTGGGCTCGAAAACAGGCCCATTGGTAAATATCTTTAAATCGAATTGGGCCTCAATATTTACCCAGCTTCCATTATACATCATGGGATCTCTTTTGGTGACTCGGCGGGACTCAATAATTGTAAAGCATACATACCTCCTCATTTCAATACATTCGAAATTTGAAAAGAATTCATTTTTACCTCACTTTATCTCTCTGCAACTGACTTTCGAGCTTCTCTCTAAAAATGGCTCGAAGGAAACAGGGTTTTGCTAAAGAAGAAGAAGGTGGAAAACAAACTCTGGACAAGGAAGGTGAACAAAGCACAGCGCTTGTGAATGCAGATCGTGAACGGGAACCCGCAGAAAACAGGTCTGAGAAAAAGCCTACCTTGTTCACTAAGATATTCTCGGATGAGGATGAAATTGCTTTGCTCAAAGGACTTCATGTTTTCGGGGCTGATGGGAAAAATCCACAACTGGGTCGAATTTCACCGCTCCATCCAGGATAATCTCACCAATAAAGAATATTCTAGAATTCAAATTTCTGAGAAGGTACGCCAGCTCAAGAAAACATTTGGAACCAATTTTCAAAATTTTCGGGCAAATGGGGGTAAAATTGATTTCTCCGATTCGCATGAATCGAATGTGTTTAGATTGTGCAAGGGCTGTGGGGAGATGAAATTAATGTTGATGAGGATGAACAAGTGAATAAGATACAGAGAAAACGGAAACAAGAAGGGGATGATAATGAAAAAAGTAAGGGAAAAAAAACAAGGATAGAGATGAGTCAGGAAGATTTCCAGTCTGAGTTTCCGCTGTTTTATGCATCATTTGACGATGATTTTAGGTTTCCCAACATTATTAAAGAAAAGTGCGGTTTGATTCCACAAGAGATGGCGCGAGAGGTGGAAAAGAAGTGCAGGGAATTGAAAGCGGAGGCTATTCGATTGGAGCTTAAAAGGATTGATCTGGTTAAGAGGGACCTTCAACGTCGTTTGGAAGAAATTTGATGGGTTTGCAGTATCTTTTTGTATAGAGGTATCGTAATTACTTTCTTCATTATAAATACATGTTTTATTTCATTTAAGCATGCACAATACTAGTAATTCTTCTAGTGTTTTGATCATTGTAGCATATGCATGATTAAGCTTGCTTGGTACGAATAAAATTGTTGGCCTTAGAGTTTCATAGAGATCTTTTTGATAGATGACTTCAAGTATACCGAATAGTACGTAGTTCATTCAAATCAAACAACCCCTTGGTGTCCTGATAAGATTTTTCATTATACGTGAATAACTGCTGCATACTGGTTTTTACTATATTGGTTTTTTTTTTTTTTTTTTAATCGGACAGAAGGATTTTATTAATAACCGGTATAAGGAATACTCAACAAATACAATAGATCTATATCGCACTTCCTTACCATTCTTGATTGGATAATAGCACCTGTATTTGAATTAGATCAGAGAAATTGAATCTATAATCTCAATCTCATACTTATGTGAAATGCAATGCAATAAATATTTTTGGCAGAATTTTCCATTTCAGTCTCTGAAGTTGTTCCTTACAGGTATCTTGTATGGTATTTTTCCAGAAAAAAGCCATGCAATTCAGCATCAATATGTTAGAGTTTAGTAAAATCGTTAATGTGGTCAGTGTTCATTTAAACTATATGGTGTGTTTCCATCTGCACAGACTTCTTTTTTCGTTCCTTGGCAGCCATTACAGATTTGAAAACAATAGAATAGTCTTTCATCTAAAATGGAGTTGAATTAGTTGTAAATTTCAACAGTTATATGGCACTTTTGAGTACTCAATTAGTTATGGACTGAATTGATTGATTTCATGCTCCAATCTTAGCATATTTGAGTTGATTTCCTCGCATTTTGTCATCATTTGGTACAACTTTTTGTAACAGTTTTGATATGCATATGGAGTCCGACATCAGCGTAAATTACTTGTCCATTGTAGCATGGTACAAGTAGTTTAAGCTGATATTGGGCTCCATATCATTACTCTTCTACATAAATATTTTTGCAGGTATACTTCTGGCCATCTTTTATAGCTTTTCCGTTTGTTATACTCATCCCTACTTTTCATTGGGTTTGAATTATATCAATTGAGTCTATTTCATGAACTACACAAATAATGTTAGTTCTCTTAAATGGCTAGTTACTGTAAACTTGTGTTTTATCGTTTGGCATGTTCTTTGAGCATCAGTTTTGCACTACACATACCATCATCTGGAATTACTTCTAAACAATCATTGTCATCAATGATCATATGGCAAACGGTTTAGTTTGCTGCTGACAAAGTTTGTTGTTAAGTATAAGCTTGAATGAAGTGTGTTTTAACATTAATTTACGTTTTTTCTGCTGGCAGATATGGATGCTTCAAATTAGGAGGCTCTCTTTAAGGCATTAATGTATTCATAATCGGTAATGCCTATTGGATCCAGAATTTTTTGATGATCAGAAGTTTGGTCTATATTGTGAATCTTGTGAGGTATTAAGAACCTATCATATGGTAGAAGTTAGGGTGTATCTTGTTTAGTTTTTTGTGATCTAACAACGTAACATATGGAAGAAGTTAATGTGAATCTTGTTAAGTTTTTTGTTGGCTTTTGTGATCTTGAAAAGTTTATAAAACTGTCGAAAAAGTTAATGTGAATCTTGCGAAGGTTTTTTTCGGTTTTGAGAAGCAATCATGTGGAAAAAGTTAATGTGAATCTTGTTTTTTGTCGGATATTTGTGAAGTTTAGTTTCGTTGGTGGTGGTGAGAATGCTAATGTGGTGACATTTTAAGGAAAAAGGAGCAGCGGTTATGGAACAAAAGCTTTACTTGCCTTGGTGTGCTTCTGTGTATGAACACTTGATTAAGTTGCTTCTATGAGTCCAAATGAATGTTTTTTTGGGAGTAAAATGTCAATATAGTCCTGTAAGTGAACTGACGGGAGCATCAAATTTTGGTGATTTGTTGTGAAATTTTTTGGTTCTGATCAATTTGCACGATTGTTGAATTGCTACTGGATTATTTTTGTCTACATATTAATGAGATCATCCTCGCTGTTATTCATCCAAAAATCAAGGTTTAAACAGAATAATTAAATAAATGCATCTACAATCTGGGATATAAAACATGCTTTCAATGTTTTTGCATGCATAGTTTATCATGTGCAGTCTGATACATTGAAGTACAAGAATGTGTTTGCTATCAATAAATTAAGAAATTGTACCTCCATAAAGCACATAGAAATGGTCCCTAGCATTAATTAAGAGACAATTAAAACATTAACCATGATCCAGTCTAAACAAACCAACCAATGGAAACATCTATTGCAATGTAAGATTGTTTAATATGGGAATCAGATTTAAGGCTAAATCTTCCCACGACTTTCTTTCTCTTGTTGGATTGACCAGAGATCAACCAACTTCTTCTGTTGCCACACTGGATTAACTTCCACCTATAATATCTTGGGCATTTTTTATTTTTACTTTTATTTTTATTATTTATTCTATGCTATCCAGCCTTCAAAATTTTATTTATACACATCGACAACTTATACACATTGTGGATGTAATCCTCAATGTTAATATTATGTGTTCAATGTTCATAAATTTGATCATCTCTAGCACATATACTTGTAAATTCAGATTTACAAGTCAAATTAATGCAGCAGACAATTCATTGAAATTTTATTTAAAAGTAAAGGAAAAAAAAAAAAAATATGGTTCCATGCCGAAAACCCTTTTTTATTCATTCAAGTCAAATTAATGCAGCAGACAATTCATTTTTCAAAAGAAGGCAAACAAAAATAGAAAACCCGATCCTCAGTTTTTTCAACGAGAACTCTCTTCTTCATCAACAAGGCATACTTTGACACAAGTTGTTGGTCCCCAGCAGGCACTGCAAGTTTACAGTTGAGAGACGTCTTTTCCAACTTGTCCATATACATGCTCGATATTGGGACGAAACTGCCCTTTTTATTGCACAGCCAACCATGAGCAGCCCTTAGAGCAGCTCCCATAGAAGCTGAGTCTGAAAAGTAATTTCATAACCGAAAATCAACAGTTAAAAACTACAAAAAATGGATAACACTGATTTAACTGTACAAAGATGTTTTTAAAGCCTCATTTGGTTGCAAGCATTGGATAATTAGTGAGTTAGAATACCTGGATGTGTACTGCAGTCAATTTGTTTTGTTTAGGTATTATGTATTAAAATCAGTTCACGGCCAGGAATTGACCATTTCACCCTTCAATTTATTTTGAAATAACCTAAACTTAGAAGGTTAATTAGTCACTTCTTTAAGATTTAATACTACTAACCCTAATGAGTGGGTGAAAGAATTTTATCTCATCTAAGAGTCCGAACTTGCAGATAGGTGTGTGATTAATTCGTTTATATTATGATCCTAACACTCCCCCTCACTCGTGGGGCCAGAGTCTCAACTCTACCCATTGGGTAGAAGGTCCAACTAGAGGACAAATTTAATACGGGTGGAATTGCTTTCTGCAAGATTCGAACCCAAGACGTGGGAGTGAGCCAACTCGAAAGGAAACCAAAATGTAATTTGTATTAGCCATCAATAACCCCCTAATACATGCAACCAAACAAGGAGTATAGTACTTACCTGAGCTTTGGACTTTATAGACATTGCACCCGAAAATCGAAGCTATCGAGCTGAGAATGCTATTGTTAGCTGAAGCTCCACCAGTAGCAATTATACGTTTTGGAGGTGAAGGCATTCCGAATCTTTCAGCATGGGCCCGCATAGACAGAAACTGACCCTCTAATAATGCTCGAACCTGGAAGGATTTTCGTGTAAGTATATATATGTGTGTGTATATATCTATTGACATAGAGTTTGGTTCATTGACCTCGGAAGGAGCATCAAATTCTGCAACTTCGCATTCTTTTACTCCATCCAATGTGAGTCCATTGAAATTCTCAAGAACATAACGGTGGAATCCAACTGTAATTATAACAACGCAGAAATCAAGCATTATTTATATATGACAAAGTCTTATGTAAAACATGCAACTGGTTTGCATTTTGTGTGTATTTTTTAAAAGTATCAGTTGTTTCATTAAAACATAGTATTAGTTTGTCCGTGTTAGTTGTTCATTCAAAAGTATTAGTTTTATACTATAAAGTGACAATTATGTATCAATTGCATGGTAAAACTAATTTACATAAAACCAACTCTTTATATATTTGTGGTTATAAGAATATACTAAGTCACAAAAAGAGCACTTCAACAGTATTACCACATCACAAGTGACATAATATAAACAAGAGAATATGGTCAACATGTATAAACATCCTAAACAGAGGCATGTTCAAAATAAAAGGATTAACTGCATTATGTAGATATTATTTGGACATCATGAACAAAATTTTAATTACTTTTTAGGGCAGTTATGTATCAATGCACAAAAAAAATTAACCCTCTGATCGAGAAAATTACAACAGCTGATCATTTATCGACATTGTTTACTAATTTTCTTACCTGGGAGAGGCGGAATAGCTTCATGATCTTTGTAATAGAATCCTAGCTTTCCACCTATTATAGAATGGGTTAGAAATTTAGAAACTTCCAACCAAAATAACAATTTAATATGAGAAAATTGCACTCACCATTCAGAGGTTCAGACTGCTGCAAAAATGTATTGAAAACATCCCAAGATCTATCTGCAACCTTGTCACGTATATCTACCAAGGTTGGAGACACAGAGTTAATGAACTCATGTCACCTTAAAAAAGATACTCACAGTGTTTCTAATTATCTGACTGATTTTATCCATTCACACAATTAATTAGGGGTAATGATGGAAAAAAGGGTAGATTTCTGTTGATATTAGCAAAGTGACAAATAATTAGGAGCTCCATTTTAGATAGAATCAGACAGATAATTAAGGAAAGGAGGCTGGAGACACAGAGTTAAGGAAGGACTCATGTCCTCTTATAAAAAAGATACTCACCCCATTCCTAATTATTTGTTTGATTTTATACACTCACACAAACCAATTTTTCATTAATTAGGATATCAAAAGACCATTATACCCTTTACTGCTTGATTATACAGATCCCAATTAATTAAGGATATTTATTAGGGGTACTGGCGGAGAAAAGGGTAATTTTATGTTGATATCAAGAAAGTGACAAATAATTAGGAACACTATTTTAGGTAAAATCAGACATATAATTAAGAATGAAGGGAGTACTATATTCTTCGAAAGTATGTTCATACCTTCACGGGTCAAAGAACCGTTCTTATAGCATAGCATTACCATGTAGCCTTTTACATCCACTGGATTAGGAAAAACATGCCCTTCTAAGCATGTTTTATGTTCAGCACTAATCCCGAATACCTATAACAAACGTAGTGTTGATCAGTTGTATTTGACTTTGTTTATATAGAACACCATAATAAATAGAAACATCAAATTTCTCCCCTTAAATCTTTGGAATGTTGCCTAATTATCTAACATCAAACTTACAGTGTCACTGGTTCCAAGACTGATTGCTAGATCCCCAGGACTATTGAGAGTTAAACCTACAAAGTACAAATGTAACTCACTCAGAGAATTAATTAAAACTTAGGATGCTTATATTATTAAAGAACAAAATGGAAAATATAACATACGACCACCAGAAGATATTAAAGACTAGCACGGGCAGAAATTGGCCTCATTAAAACCTCTAAACAAAAAAAATCCCTTGGAAAAAAAAAATGGGTTAGATGAAAAAGAATACCAATATTTAACAAAATGTCCAAACAAAAAAGAAGCCCAAATACAAGAGCAAATTGAGTATTAATGGGCCAAATACAAGACAATTGTTAGGTTCCGGTTTATATAAATTTACTCGTTGGAGAATTATTATGGAAGTAGACTACAACGAAGCAGATGCGTCATAAGCAGTCATCAAAGTCAATAATCCAGCGAGCAAAAACAGCAGCAAAATAATCAATAAGAAACATTATTATTGTGACTCTTATTACGAGAGAAATAATAGAAATGTAGAAATATCCAATTTTACCTGCTAGGCTGTTAGGATTATCACCAGACCACTGGATGATCAAGCAGTTCTTGTCAAAATGGTACCTGAAAGCATTTTATCGGGATCCTTAGGTATAAAAAAATGTGAGACTTCTAAGGTTTACCGAATACAAATAAACATCAGCATATATTTATTTAAGTTGCAAGTTAATTCACGAGAATCGTAATTGGACATGTTCAAGTTACAAAATTCGGGTGCCACAAACCTCTCTACAAAATAAGAAGCAATTGGACCAGCAACAGCATATGCAGGTGCCAACTTCCCAAGTTTTTCTTCCAAACCGGTGCAGTTATCTAAAGAAACAGAAAATCAAATTCGAAAGCTAAAAACAGATTCATATAACTTGAAAACTAACACCATTTAAAATGGCAAAACTTCAGATTTACTGTGCAACACAAGACATAATCGAGCAAACTTGGGTGCAGCAATTCAACTAATATTGTTCAATGAAAACAACTACTCCCTCGTCCCATGAGGATTTGAACACTGAAAATGACACGCAAACCAATTAAAGTGGGTTTTAGTAGAATAAAATAAGGGTGTTGTGGGTTTATTAATATTATGTTTGTTTCCATTTTGGGAATGTTCAAGTAATGTTGAGACGTCCAAATAAGACAAGTGTTCAAGTAATCGCGGGATGGAGGGAGTAATACCGTTCAGGCAAACTAATACGGATCAACTAATACTTTTTAGTAAAACAACTAACACCATTTAAAAATGCACTTCAATTGCACGGTGCATAGAAGTATTTACCGACATTAATCAAATTAAATATAAATTATGAAATTGGAGTTGCAATTATGCAATGAAAGTAGCAAATTCACAATCACAAACCTCCAAGACTTTCTTTGACCAAGCTCTCTCTTTAATGTCCATCAAATTCATCCCTGCCCCATCAGTGTGATCAATACAAGCATAGCTCCCAATAAGCAGAGAAGCCATGAACGAACTAACCAACGAGATTCTCTCCGTATTCTCATAATCTTCGGACCTCTTCTCGTATATTCGTCGAATTTGTGGGCCTGTATACCTTTCGTAAGCTCGTGAGCCAGTAAGGCCCGACAACTCTAGAGCACCACCAACGGCTTTCTCGATCGCCTTACATTGCTCTGTAGTGCTGCTATCCATCCATATAGGCGACTCTTTCACAGAAAATGCATCACCAAGTTGCTCCACCAATGGCTTTTCCGGGTCCAGTGATGACAAAATTACTGAACTACCCCTTTTCCAATACACACTGCCATGTTGTTGCCCACTACCCGAAACAGCGGCTATTTTGGTAAAATCAAGGTCTGATTTCTTGAGCCTTTGAAGGATTAGGTCTAATGCTTCAACCCACATTATGGTGGGTGAAACAATTCTTCCATTGATTGAAGAGTCCCGATAAACCCCATCTTTAGTCTTGTAATGGGGTAATTCAGAATCAAAATTAACGATCTCCTGTGCTACAATGTTCAAGTTTGAATCTAAAATAGTTGCCTTCAATGACCTAATTTTTATTTTGCAATATAAATTAGTACCCAATTTTTGGAACAAAAAAATTAACGAAGTTATGAACAGTAATATCAGAAGAATCCCAATTGATGATAGGAAAACCAACATTTGATCGTATGTATAATCACAGGTATTAAATCGCCACATATGAGAGATAATCAATCTTGTGATAATTTAACTAGAATGAAAATTCCAAAAAGCTAAACAATCAAAAAGATGAAACTGAGAAATTTGGGGGAGAGACTTACTGGGTAGAGCTATCAAACCCCAGAAAATAAGAGCCTTGTGGGAGAGAGAGATCCTCCATTACTGAAAATTAAAGGTGCTTTACCACTTAGAAAAAAAACGTTCAATCGTATAAGCTGAAACAGAGGATTTGTTTAATAGGTTTTACCTGTTTTACAGAAGCTTGAAAGTTGAAACAGAATAATATGATTATCACTTTCTAGTTTCTACGGCTCCTTCGTTTCATCCTTATATAAACATACAGAGATGACGTAAGATTTAAATTTTGGATAAGAACTTAGCCAAAACATCAGTTTTTAATTAGCACGTGCTTTTTAAAAAAATATTATATTAATAATTTTATTTTAAATACTTCAAATAATTATTTAATTTGATTAATTCAAATTAATTACAATCATATTTTTTAATATTTCCTTTTATCCCAAATATATATATATATATCATCTAATATGCACATTTGGTGAATAGTCAAAACTCATTTATCAGTTATAATGTACATGAGAGAGTATTATAATAGAATTTAAATTATTTATTAAGTAAAGTAATAAAATAAAATAAGTAAAAGATTGAATTTTTAAACACATTTTTTAAGCTTTTTTTTAATAAAATATTTTTTAAAAAAAAAGACAATTCTATTTATTAGTCCTAGTTACATGGACATCTATGTGTCAACTCTGACAACCATGTTATTTAATTGTTGTTAAAAATATGATAGATGCTTCAAATTATAAGAATTAAAAAGATAGTGTTTCTAATTGCAAAAAAAAATATATATATATATATATATATATATATATATATTGTAATTGATAATAATTTTAAAGATGATGATTTTTTTTTTCAATTAAGCAAGAATTTAAATTAATTATTAATTAAAGTTACAAACTTAAATAAATAAAAGATTGGATGAAATTGATAAATAAAAAGATATGAGGAGTAAAAGAATTAAAAATAGCTACTAAGTAAATCTACAAAATAAAAAAAATATAAGAATGGACAAAATTGTTTTAAGTAAAAAGTGGCAGGGGTAAAAGGGTCCAAAAATAACATTAAGTGTGGAATTTGTTCATAGTATGAAATTTATATTATTACACTTATAAAGCGAGATCATAATATTAAGTGTTATAGGTCTTTAGTTTATAAGAAGTGGTGTCCACTTTATGTCAGAATGATCTGAGTTTTATATTATGAACAAGTTTATGAGAAAATTTGAAATCGAGATCATAGTATTAAATATTATAAGTATTACTTTATAAGAATAATGATATCACTTTACTTTATAAGTGTAATGATATAAGATTCATATTATGAACAAATCTCGTAGGAGACTTTTTTTTTTTTTTGAAAGGTGTCATAGGAGAGTTTGTAAGGTTGTAGATATAGATCGACTAATGACTATAGATAATATGACAAATGGGCAGTAGTGTATAAAAAATGAAGATAAAGAAAAAACCAAACAAAAATATAGTAAAATGGACACTAAATCCAAATGGCCAAATTCTAGAAAAAAAATTGTTAAACAAAGGCCCAAATTTGTATTGAATTACAAGATTGGGAAAGAAGCCCAACTAAGAAAATTTTATTCAGTCACGAAATGGCCCAAAGCTAGGGCTGAAGATTCAAGAGATATACTATTAGATATATATTACTCTATCCGTCACATAATTTATGTAACTCTTACTTTTTATGAGAATTTTGTAATAAAGTGATAAAATGATAAAGTGTTGGGAGTAGAAAGGAGAAATTAACTTTATTGAAAAGTGAAATAATATTAATTAATGGTGATAAAGTGATAAAATGTTGAAGGTATGAGAAAATGACATACGGTAAATAAGTGGATGTTTGAAGGGTGTGAGTTAAAATGAGTATTTCTATTTAAAAAAATGTTACATAATTTATTGAGACAAAAAAATGGAAATAGTTACAAAATCGATGGGAGGGAGGGAGTATTCATTTCAAGGTTGCTAAAACTTAAATATCTGTGTGCGAGATAGCTTATGAGGCTTCGATATAAAAATATACTTATATCTCTTGTACAAAAAGAATAAAAAAAAATATTTATATTTATATTTATAAGCTGATATATCTAAACAAATAGCTTTGATATATAGAATAAAATCAAATGTGAAGCAAGTGGTTTCGTGGTGTAGTTGGTTATCACGTCAGTCTAACACACTGAAGGTCTCCGGTTCGAGTCGGGCGAAGCCAAAATCGGTCTTTTTTTATTCTTCTTATTTTTGTATTTTAAATACTGATCGGTCTTTTTTTATTCTTCTTATTTTTGTATTTTAAATACTGATGATGTAGGCCTGATTAATTTTTCTTGTTCTTATATAATTCAAGATGCAATTGTTGTCCAAGTTCGGTGCTGATTTTTATTTATTTTGTAATTGCATATGTAAAATATTTTTATTCAGTAACATTACACGATATTTGTTCAAATAAATAAATTAAAGATGCACATGATATATAATTTTTATGAAAAAACTACCCATGTGAACTTAAATTCACCAAAATAAAGAATTAGTTTGTAACTCGATACTTTTTTTTAATATCGCCTGATCTAATATTTTTTGGATTATGTCAAGATTTTGCCACTAAAAATACTACCAAAATTTCATTAAGCATAAAAAATAAATATATTATTGTTATCCTATATTAAAATTAATATCTTTTAAGTTTTATTTACTTTGATTTTGTTTAAAAAATATTTTTTATTTTTTTTATATTTTTAAATTTTAAACATGGAAAAGAAAATTTTTTCAAATAATCAAAAATAAAAAAATATATAATTTTTACCCATAAAAATCAAATGATAGTAAGTTAAGAAAAATTAAAACTAAATTAAAATAAATAAAACACCTAATTTAAAAGAGTGTTAAATTTTTAATTTTTATTATATATATATATATATATATATATATATATATATAACTTATAGTATAAAATTTGTGCCACATATGCTCTTTTATTAAAAAATTAAAAAAACGAAGAAGACCACGAGTCCGTCCAAATTAAATTTCAAACTTTTGTACTTACATTATGCAATTAGTGCAATATTAATTTATTTTAATAGAAATTTACCCATCTCTAGAAGTATTAATTACTTCACCAAAATAAAGAATTAGTTTGTAGACTAAACAGATACTTTTTAATATACAACTGATATTTTTCGTCTGATCTAATATTTTTGGATTGATTATGCGAAGAGTGCCACTAAACACACCCCAAAATCCTCTAAATACACCCCATAATTTTTAAGACAAAAATAAATATATATAGAATGACTAAGTTATCCTATATAAAATTATTTGTTTTTTAAGTTTTATTTACTTTGATTTTAGTCCTCTAAGTTTTTTGTCGTTTTGATTGGTCCTTTATTTTTTGTCCATCTAATTTTTTAAATTTTAAACATGGAAAAGTAAATGAAAATTTTGAATTTTTTTAATTAAAATATAAAAGTAATAAAATTAAAATAATCAAATAAGCAAAAATCAAAAAAAATATAAAAAAAAAATTAAATTAAAATTTTAAAATATTATAAAAACCAACGAAATCTTAAAAAATAAGTAAGTTAAGAAAAATTCAAAAAAAATTAAAACTAAATAAAATATTAATAATAAAATAAATCTCCAAAATTAATTTAATTAAATTTTTTCAGATTTTATTTAGATTTACTGATTTTTTTAATTTAATTATTTTTTAGATATAGATGTTTTTTTTAAAAATATTTTACAGATTTTATTTAACTTTATCAGTTTTTTTAATTTATCTTTTTTAAAAAATTTAGTTGATTTTTTTAATATTTTTATTTTGTATTTAGCCTTTTTTATGATTTTGGAGATTTTTTTTTAAATTAATTTTTTGAATATATTTATGTTTGAAAAAAATTAGTTGATTTTTTTATAACATATTTATGAATTTATATAAAATTCTAAGAATTTTTTTATAAAAAATTAATGAATACGAAAGAATCAAATAATTTTTTTAAGAGAAATATTCATGAAAATATAAAAAGTAGGAAAGTGTTATTTCTCAATTTTAATAGAGCAAGGATATAATAGGAAATAAATGGGGGTGTGTTTAGTAATACAATTTAATTTTTAAATTTTATTTGGGTGTGTTTAACATATGGGGTGTGTTTAGAGAATTTTGGGGTGTGTTTAAGCACTCTTATGCGAATTGGGTTCATGATAACTCTCTCCTTTAAAGTATCACATTTTAACATATAAAATGTCACATTTTATTAAATAAAGTATTATCATTCAAAAATGCTTTATTTTATGAGTTATTCTTCTCAAATCACTAAATAGTGGCACCTCCCAAATTAAATAGTATTATTTTATATATCAAACAGTAATATCAAATTCACCTTCCAAATTTTCGTAAATCAAAATTCATAGAAGTTTTTGACTAAAAAAGGAGTAATTATATATATGAAGTTCAAGAGTGGATTCATTATGGGACCAATATCAGATCAATATATTTGTACGCTATAATAAGCATTTGTGTGCTTTTTGGATTCAAAACATCAACATTATGGATGCAAACGAATCAATTTATTGACAGTTTTTGGAAGAAATATGCTTTGAGTGTTTTATTCATCAATTTCTGATTAAAGAAGTAAGGTGAGAAGGCAGTACAAACTTTGCTTCTAAATGATTCTGATTTTCTTTAAATTGTTAATTTAGACTTCTTTTGAGTTTTGATTCTTAATTATAAGAAAACAAACAATATGACCAGATTTTTATATCATTGCCATTATTTTAGGTCCAAGACCAGTGCAAGATTTCATAAACAGATATAAAAATATATAATTTATCAGACCGAATATACAATTTATTTTAGGGATTGACGCCCCACACATGTTGACGCATGCATATAAGACCCACCCATGTTTTTAATAAATAGTGAATTGAAGAATTCACCTCCCATTGACATCGTCTCACGTCTATGCATCATGCTATAGGTCTGTTTGTAAACTTTTTAAACAGGGAAAAACACTTATTTTTTTAAAAAATTGAAACTTATTTTTTTTAAAAATTGAGTCTAGCAACTTAAAAAACTAAGTGTTTTTTCACAACTTTTTAGAGTTTCAAAATTGACACTGTGTATCGAATCTCAATGATTATTATTCAATCAAAACATAGAGCCTTCGATAATACACATCAGGAAATGCCAAAAATGTTGGGGCTGTTAAGTTTGAAAAAGAGAGGAAACACCAAGCAACCAAGTGTGCAATGTAATGCAGATAATTATGGATGCCTTATGGTAAATAACATAAATATACTATGCAAAAAAAAATAAAAAATGAATACTTTTGTTGCACCAGTTGCGCTGACCCAAATGTTCGGGGTAAATGATTTGTAGTTTTATTTTTTGCGAAAGCAATTTGTAATGTTGCTCAACATACAAACTAATACTCTATCTGTCATTTTGTAATTGTCTCTTTTTTTTTTAATAATTTAAGGAATAGTATTAAAATATTAAATTGTGAGTCTTTTTACTTTATTGTGGATGAAAAGTAAGGAATGACATATTAAATGGTGAATCTTTTTGCTTTATTGGGGATAAACATATATAGGATAATGGAGTGTTATCTTTTTCGTTTATGAAATCATTTTGTAAGAAAATTATAGTATTAACGAGTCTTTTCTTTATTGTGGATGAAAAAAGGAAAAAGCGAGATAAGTTTATAGTGAAACAGAGGAAGAGGGAGTACATAATTTTATCTATAAAACTGATAATTTTTCTTATATTATGTAGTAGTACTTTTCCTTTTTTTTTTTGGTTCTATAGACCCATTAAAATTGTGTCATAAGTACACCTCTGTTCATAAAAAGTCTTGCCATAAAGTTTTACCACTCTTATGAATAATTTAGCAATGACCGTGACTATTTACATCCATGAAATTATTATATATACACTCATTATATAGCTAAGTAGGTAAATATGTTGTACCATGAATATACAAAACAATTCGATGATGAGTGTTAATAGTTGTGCGCCATTAGTAATTAATTGTAGTCACACACGTCATACAATAAGAATTTTTACATGCAAAATTTTTATTTTTCAATAGAAACCGTTACATAAAATTTGTCATATTGAATTTATCACAATTAATAATTTTTAATATATTACACCTTCATCCCAACATAAAATTTTCATTTGGTAATCTCTCACAGCTTCTCATTCCCTTTTCTGGACCATTGTGGTCCTACATTTTTTATCCCCATTTAATTACATCTAGTATTTCATTATATTCTCTTGAGCTTGTGTGAATAAAAAAAAAAAAAATGGGTATAAAATGACGAAATTCATTCAATGCATCCCTCAACAAATAAAAGTTGCTTGTATTTGTCAACAAAACAGTTAAAAAGATAAAAAAAATTAATGGCAATTTTCCAAACAAGTCCATCTTATATACACTTTTCTCACAATTTTTGACTTGTAAAAGAATCACATCAATAAATCAAATATCACTACCACCAAATATATAAATACCCAATATCTAATTTCCCAACCATTTGGCCTTCACAGATTGCCCCTTCATTCCCATTATCGCCACATTTATCCCCATTATATTCCAATTCTCATAACTTGTCTCACACAAAAACACACACAATCAAGAAAAAAAAAAGATGGCAAAAGAGCTGCCCAAAAACTCCATGAACATAGAACTACCACCCGAAAATGGCGACGAAACCAAGAATTTCGACGACGACGGCCGCGCTAAAAGAACCGGTGCGTATTGTACTGTACAACACATTAAACACGTGGTACAACATGCTAAAGCATTGTCAGCCAGCAATGTTGCATAGCATAGCAAAATCCACATGAATTTCTCCACACACACACCATATATATGATATGACATACATATATTATAGTAATTTTACGTATATGCCCTTCCTTAATTATGTTGGTTTTTGGTATGAAGGGACGCTGTTAACGGCGAGCGCGCACATAATAACGGCGGTTATAGGGTCGGGGGTTTTGTCGCTGGCGTGGGCCATAGCGCAGCTGGGGTGGGTGGTGGGCCCCGCCGTGCTGGCGGCGTTCTCCGTCATCACTTACTTCACCTCCACCCTTCTCGCCGACTCCTACCGGTCGCCCGGCCCCGTTCACGGCGACCGGAATTATACTTACATGGACGTTGTTCGTTCTCACTTAGGTACGTAATTTAATTTAATTTATTTTTTATTGCATTTTCAAGAATTACATATTGGTTTATATTTCCAATGGGTCATGAATTCACGCACCGTCTTTTCCAACGAAGGCGACATTTATTAACCGAGAGTATTAGTTCCTCTCACTCAACGGTATTAGTAAGTTTTCACAAATATATTACTCTAATTAATCAGGTGCCAAATTAAGTTAATTTCCTCTTTTTGATTTATTTAATTTGCAGGTGGTTATAAAGTTCAGTTATGTGGGCTGGCTCAATATGCAAATCTTATTGGGGTTACTATTGGATACACAATTACTGCCTCTATCAGTATGGTGTAAGTATACTATACATGTGAAGAATATATTTATCTTTAAAATCAATTTGCAATTTATGTAATACAATAATTTTTTTTTTTTTAATTGTGATATGCACATTTTTTTTTATTCAGTAGTAACATGTACTATACGAAATTGACCGATTGCAACCTAACAACTTTTATGGTATTTTCCCATTATACATGCCAAACAATTGGCATAAAATACCAAAAGTAGAGTTTAAATTGCAATCGATCTTTTCACACAGTACAAATTGCAATCTGATAAAATAAAATTATACATATTAATTGCAACATTAAAAAAGAACTATTGTACGAGTTGCAAATTGATATTTACACATATATTTATTTTATATCCGGCCAATTATTTTAATAAATAATTTGATGTGTAAATTAGAGCGGTGGAGAGGTCGAATTGTTTCCATAAGAAGGGGCATAATGCAAAGTGCATTACATCAAACTACCCATTCATGGCCATTTTCGCAGTTATTCAAATTATTTTGAGCCAAATACCAAATTTCCATGAGTTATCTTGGCTCTCAATTGTAGCAGCTGTCATGTCATTCGCTTATTCCTCCATTGGCCTTGGACTCTCCATAGCTAAGCTTGTAGGTAAGTTATTTTCTCTATATATTTGGCACCTATTAATTAAATTAATGACTGCCTACTTCTAAAGTCGGTTCAATTTAATATAGTAAAGACTTTCAAGCAATAATGATCTAATATACATGTATAGGATAACACTTCTTGTGCAACGGTGAAATTGGTGCACAATTAATATTATTTAATAAAAATAAGTAATATTATTCGATGGAAATCATTAATACTGATCAAATAATATTGTTCAATAAAAAAAATTCATTAAAAGCAGCTAGTGAAACTATTAAAATAAATAACCGTTGCACAAGGTATACAAGAATTTGTGAGATATATATTACACAAGCTCTCTTGTGAAATTGGTTCATAATATTCATAATATGAAACTCATATTATTATATTTATAAATTAATACCACTACTCTTGTAAATTACTCCTAGTACTTATAGCATTTAATATTATGATTTCAGTTTATAAGTATAGTGATATCAGTTGATAAGTGTAATTATATTAATTTGTAAGTGTAGTGATATAAATTTTATAATATGAACAAGTTTCACCGAAAACCTACTCTATATATTAAGATGTTGAGTTAATCTATTTAATTTTTTGTGTTTATTATAGGTTATTTCTATGCTAGCAGTGTTTTAGCATGTTGTACTACATGAATTAGCGTGTTGTATTATACAATGCATTAAGCATGTGGTACAAAATGTGCCGAACAGTATATGTAGCATAATTTATTTATTTTTTTATATATTGGATTGGATTAAGATAAATGAGAAAAATGAATGAATATAGGAAATGGAGGAAAAGTTAGGACAAGTGTAACGGGGAGTACAGTAGGAGTGGATGTAACAGGCTCAGAAAAGGTGTGGAGAAGCTTTCAAGCCATTGGAGATATAGCTTTTGCCTATGCTTATTCTACTGTCCTTATTGAGATACAGGCAAGTCTATCTCTTTCATCTTAATATTCTTTTTTTTATTTAATTCATTTATATAAATGAAACAAATAATTGCGTAATAATTAATTCATGATTGTCAAAATTAGTCAAACACATTCGGCGCAAAATTGGGGTGTGTGCCTACTACCATAAATGGCGCATTGTTCATTCTTACAATCGTTGACTACTATATAAAGAAATTAAGTCACGTATTTATCTTGTGAGAAAAATGAATATTCTTGTTGGTTACAAATTGGACGAGGAGTTTATTTGTGGGGTGTTTACGAACAATTAAAAAAAAAAAAATCCCCTCATAATTTTTAATATAAAATCATTCTCAAATTATTAATCATGTTTACTTGCGTTCCGTGCCCAAAATGTGTATAAATAATAGGGAAATGATGAAGATGAGAAACACACGTAACAAGGTCATGCCACCTCTAGCAAAAAGACATGCTCCATAGCTATCAAATTGCCGACATAAAACACATCCACATTCATTGTCCTCTCAATTATTTAGCATCAAACAAATAATATATACACATAGGTAAGTGTGGTGTTGTCAATTTATGTGTGTTTTTTTAAATAATATTAATTATTTTTATTAAACATGAGTGATACTTATGTGCAACAATTTAATTATGTGTAATTTGATTCAATTTTAATTTGAATTAACCACACTAGAATTTGAGTAATTTCACCATTTCATTTCTTTTTTCATTCCCGAACCATGAGTCAGATGAGTTTTTAGATGAATCATGAACCTGAACCCCAAACTGAACCCCAAACCCTGAACTATGAATCCAAACACGAATCCAGAACCATGAACCCGTACCAAAACCCTGAACCATAAATTATTCGGGTTGGGTCCAGATCGGGCTCGGGTTGGGTATGGATCTTGTTCGAAATTTGAAATATAGTAAAAAAATCTCCTGAAATTCAATTACACCAATTCTAAATTGGTGCAAAGGGTGCACACAAGTATTTGTCATAATTATAATTGATAAGTACAATTTAGTGAAAACAGCTGCAGAACAATTACAGTTACTTTCGCTGAACAATTACAACTTTGTACAATTTAGTAAAAAAAATTACAACTGATATTATTTAAAAATGTACTTATATATAGTGTATCTGGTGCATACGAAATTAAGACAAATGCTACTATTCAATCAGATTGGATTTATAAAATATAGGGTTAATAACATATTACAATATCTACTATTGTGTTTTTTACAAATTGCAACATGTACTATTTTTCTATCTGTACTGATAAAAATTGACAAATTCCAATCCTGACTCTCTACTGAATTTCTTCAATTTGATATTTGCTTACTTTTTGGTATTGTGGTATACACAACATATCATTTGTAACTATATTTAGCCGTAAAATTTCACAAAAAATGAGTTTCGGATTGTAATCGATCACTTTTTAATAGTACGTGTTGCATTTAGTTAGCAAAAATAGTACATATTGCAATTTGTAAAAAATACAATAATACAGATTGCAATTTGTAATTAACTCTAAAATATAATATAATTGACCATATATTTTTTCTTTCTTGCAGAGATAGATTCATAAATATAATAGCTAAAAATGGGTTTCCACAATGTTAGCCAAAGGCAAGGAAATAGGAACAAGAAAACAAAGACGATAATACCACCATGACGACACACTTCCCTGTGCCCTAATCCTCTAACAAAGAAGCATCCCAGTTTATTTTAATAGCACCAATACATAATAATTAATTTATATTGTAACATCTTTTTCCCATCTTCGTTTGTTCTTGATAAGAAAGTTGTTGCACTTAAGTGACCCTCCCTCCACAAAATCATGTGCAAATGTGACTCAAAATTCAGACAAGTATTCATGTCTAATAAATGATACATACACGAAATGCATGCGCTGTAAAGTAGAGTCAAATTTAGGATCAATGACTCATAAATAAGATTTTTTAATAACAAGAAACTTATTATGTTGAAAAGTGCGATTTATTTCTACGAGAAAAGTCTGTTGTTAATATAGGAATATAGTTGCATCTTACATTTTGGAATAATTAATGGCGTTGTTTTTTTTAGTTCAGACGCTTAAAATACACTATTAAATAAGTCTTGGCGGTCTTGGCCGAATCATACATGGGACCTAATTTCTAGGACCATTTATTTAATTAGTCTCTCCGAATTTCCTATATGTTATAATGTTACTCCGGTGCAATACTTCATTTGCATAAATATTTACACATAGAAATGTGAGTATCCGGTGCAGTATTCATTAATTTGCATGAATATTAAATACACATAGAAATGTGAGGATCAAGGTTTGGTAATGTCAAAATACGAGCATGATTTTTGTGTCGTGTTCTTGTCAACTAATTTGAACTCGGAAAAAAGTTTTAATTCATGTATATATGTGTGTATATATATATACATTTATATTTTTTTTATCACGATTTAGTGAGTTATATTGTATAACGTGTAATATTATAATATATATATATATATATATATATATTTTAATCTTGTTAACATTGTAATAGACTAGTAGTACATCCTAAACCTGTAATCTGCAGGAAGAGGGACCATACAATTTAAAACTAGATCGCCATAACTTTGTAATAAATCCAATTTAGGGATACAAACAAAGAAAAGTGTTTTATTTGTGCCTGTTAATTGTGGGTATTATTACCTTGCATCTTCAATATCAAAGGGACCACATTGATGTTCATTTTTCTCTCTCTTTTGTAATAGAAAGTCCTCCTTTTGAGATATCATCATATCTTTCTCTTGGAATTTTCCACTATGCAAAATCATGTATTTCGATCACTATTGTCACTTGTCTGTATTGTCATAGCTAGGGCTAGGGATGACAATAATTATTCTTGTCAATGAAAGGCCAAAAACGAGCTACTTAGATTTCTTACCTTGTGAAATTGTTTCACGTGAGATGAAATTAAAATTCATCAATAAATCAATTAAAAAGAAGTAATCGGTAGTGAATAAAATTTGTATATTTAATTTAGCTCGTTTCATATATCATCTAATATTATGTTGTAAAAAAAGGGCATGATAACATGTGTTGTCGACAGTCTTTGAGATTAAAGGTTAAAGGTTAAGCCGTGTCCAATTTTAATTTTATACCCAATAAAAAATTTAGTCCGATATGTTTTACTTTTTCAATTTTAATCCTCATTTGAGTCCAGTTCTCCTATTTTCAATTTTAGTTCACAAGGATCAAATGACCAAAATTGATAAAGTAACAAAATACAGGATTATAATTAGATACGACCTAAGTTACGTATCGATTTTCTATATTGAATCGTGTCGTCGTAACATTTTACAAGATAAGTGCACATATAATGCATGTTTTGTGCATTTTCTACTAAATAGACTTATAAATTATTGAACATACATGTTGTTTGGGTGTTGATTTAATTTGCAGGATACACTTAAGTCTCCACCCCCTGAGAATAAGGTGATGAAGAGGGCTTCACTTGTGGGTGTTTCAACCACAACCCTATTTTATGTCCTTTGCGGTTGCATCGGCTATGCCGCATTTGGTAATGATGCTCCTGGAAATTTCCTTACTGGTTTTGGATTTTACGAGCCCTTTTGGCTAATCGACTTTGCCAATGTATGCATCGCCATCCATCTCATCGGTGCATATCAGGTAATAACACGATATATCAACGATAGGACAAAATAATATATGAACTTGGTTCACAGATATGAGATCGGTGAGCACCATTACCGAGCAAATTCTAAATTTGATCTCCAGGGGCAAAAGTTTGGGCCATAATTTGGCGGGGTTGAAAAAGGACACTATGTTTATGGGCATGTAAATTAAGGACGTTACTTTTTTTTATGTAAATGTAAGTCTAATTGAGCTAATTCGGGTGATCAAATCCTGATTTACGTGACCCGCATGCAACAATTTGACCTACATTTACATATATAAAAAAATGTTGTCTTTAATTTACAGGTCCATATACTTAATGTCCTTCTTTTGCAACATCAAAGTTATGGGCCTAAAATTATTTTTCTCATGGATCTTATATACAAGTTTTTTGTTAGACCCATTATGAAAAATGGATAAAAATGGGATTTAGTTCATGTGAATCACGTTCACGCAAGTGTTGCTCAAATGTGTTACTCCAGTTACATGTAAAATATAACAATATCATCTGTCACAGGTATTCGCCCAGCCCATCTTCGGCTTCGTGGAGAAACGATGCGCGCAAAAATGGCCGGAAAACAAACTGATCACGACGGAACACACGGTATGTGGGCCCTACCACATCAACGTATTCCGACTGGTGTGGAGAACAGTGTACGTGATCATAACAGCAGTTATAGCGATGATATTCCCGTTTTTCAACCACTTCTTGGGACTCATCGGGGCAGCGTCCTTCTACCCGTTAACCGTATACTTCCCCATAGAGATGCACATTGCACAGGCAAAGATACCAAAGTATTCATTCACATGGATGTGGCTGAAAATACTGAGCTGGGCTTGCTTGATGGTGTCGCTCGTCGCTGCAGCAGGGTCCGTACAAGGGCTTGCGCAAGATGTGAAGACATACAAGCCCTTTAAACCTAAGGTAGAAGAGTAGACTAGTTATGATGTAATGAGCTAATTAATCTATTCATATATATGCAGATGTGATTCTTCTTTTCTCTGATTAGCATTAGCTGGAAATGCATTTTAAGCATCAAGTCATGTAAGATTTGTGATCACAGCTGCATTTCCATTTGAATGATGTGGGTCTAATATGACTCCAGGTGGATAAATTAACTTAGGGTCTCTTATATATGAAGGGTCTGTTTAGTTTCATTGCAATAACACGAAATTAGAGCTCCTATGGTGACTTATTTTCGTGTTGTGTTTCATACCAACCTGATAAGAATAAACATGAAAAGAATATCTACTAACACGACACGAAATATATGAAAAGACATTAAATTAAAAAATATAAATACATGATAATAAATACTATTACACAATATCACACAATAAAAATAAGTACAAAATCTCCAATAAAAATAAAAAATACCCAGATATATGAAGAATCAAATTTATGGGTTTTAATGGGTTGACATGAATAAAGACAATAATTTTTCATATGTATATCTTAACAATCGAAACATGATACGTCTAAACATACTTATTATTTCCATAAATTGCTGAAAAACCCTGTGTAATAAATACAAAAAGAAAATTGTCTAAACCATAAAAATCAAAGAAACACAAAAAATTTCAAACAGAAAAAATAAGAGAAAATGTACAGATTACAAAGTACAGACATAGAAGCAAGCAAAAAAATGTGGTTAATTTGAATTCCCTTGTAAAATAACCTTTTCCTAATCCTGAATTCACAACAAAACTGTAGTTCATTACACGTTTAAGTCAACTAGATTAAGCCTACAAGACAACATGAAAAACTTCCTCTCTTTCAGTGACGAAGAATGAGTGCTAGTAAAAGCTAGCCTAAAACACCTTGTTTGGTAGCATGATATCAGCAATCAAGATGCTCCGGTCTCAAGTATTACGAATGCTTGAATCAGACTTTGGGCAGCATAGGCTTGATCGGGTGCCCCAGATATTATGATCTTGGTTTCACTTGCTCCAGGTTTTGGATCAGTGATGGTGATTTTTGCCTCGGAGATCTGATAACAAGAAATAACAAAAATGATGTAGTGGATTCCAAGTAAAGTATGTACAAATATCTACACAGAAAAGTATATGTGGATTCATAATTTATCTAAAACTTACTATATCGAAAATGCTTTGGTAAAGATGTACAAAATATCCACCCAAAAAGTATACATATATTTGTTAATGCTTTGGCCCTAGATATATTTAGTCATTATACCTTTTTTGTATATATATATATATATTTATTTAATCAATCAGCAGAGCCATGTCAAGGTTTTTTAATTGAATAACAATATCTGGATGATTTATACAAGTAACTAAGTCGAGCTCAAGCTCAACAACCACTAGGTTTGATGTAGTTCGAGTCAAGATCGAGCCTGGCAGTGTTCAACTTGTCTCAGTTCAATTACACCCCTAACTAGACGTTACAGAGAACAGACAATGAAGTTATGTAACTTCAAACATGCCATATTACATACATACATTGTGTATTAAAAGATAGGGGAGATATCTCCTTGAACAGAATTAATGAAAAAAATAAAGGAAACTATATAGTGAATATTTCAAAATAGGGAGAACCGAAGCTGTACAAGACAGACATTAGCAAACAAGCTATGTGCAAATTACACCAATGTATGGCAGATACAGAAAACAAAAAAAAAAAAAGCATGACCAATATAGACCTTCAGATGCATACCTCACGAATTTGTGCAAGGCACCCACCATCCTCTCCAATGATCGCAGGAACAACAAAGCGAGGAACAACTACTTCCATAGTTGTGTTTGTGACAAGAGTTGGCTGATTTCCTCTGCATTGGTGAAATAAACATGTAAATATAAATAAAAGAAAAAATAATGAAAATAGACTATTAGTCACAATCTAGAGGACAAACCCTGCAAATCCACCAAATCTTCTTTGTGGACCACCTGGATAATCTGGGAATCCCATAGGGCCAGGCCCTGCCATTGGTCCCTGCACACCAGTTTGGAGGATGAAAACATTAAAGTTAAGAGTGCGTTTGATTTAGGATTGCAAACCGGATACGGAATTTTAAAATCTAAATCCGGTTGTACTTCAGATTTTAGAATCCAGGTTTTGAAAACCCAATACAACTTTCCCTATAAATACCTATAAACCTTACACATACTATGTTATCTTTATCACACTCTCCACAGTGACCCATTAAATATGATTACTTTATCCCACTCTTCTTATATTTATATTGCTTCTCACACATTTTTTCTCACTCTTACAACTTCCAATAAAACACACTAATCATTACACAATCATTCAATCATTACAATTACACTCAACAACAATATACTCCCTCCGTTCCAACGTAACAGTCGTTTTTGGGTGTTTCACATAGATTAAGAAAGACATTAAATACCTTTAATTATTTGAATAAAATGACAAGATTATCAATGAATCATTTATGGTAGATTATCAATGAATCATTTATGGTCATGTATCAAAAAAATTAAGAAAGAGCAAGTTGGAAAAATATTTAATTTCTCTGGGAAAACCAAATGCAACAGATATTTTGGAACAATTTTTTTAATCTAAAACGACAGTTGAATTTGAACGGAGGGAGTAACAATACAAGATCACACACTCTTACACATCAATTTTACATAAACTTAAATGCTACCCTACTAAAATCTCAAAAAAAACACATACATTACCATTTATCGGGATTTTGAAATCCACTAGATTTTGAGATCCAGATTTCAAAATCCACTAAATCCCACATCAAACAACAGATTTAAAGAAAATTGTTCAGCCCCCCACATTAATTGAAAGAGTAAAGCTTAATCTTGCAAGTTAGCCATGAAATCACAGACTAAAGATTGATACCTGAGGCCCCCATGGTGCTGCAGACGACATTCTTTCAGGTATATGAGGGTGGGCACCTGGTCTGGGAAAATCATGCATAAAAGGAGGCTGATGATCATCATGTGGATGGAAGCCATCACCTGGATGTGGGCCCACAGGACCATCAAACTTGTTAAATGGTGGACCTCGATTAGAGAATCCTCCAGAAGGTGAAAATTCTCTCCGTGCCATATATGGGGGAAACGGGGGCATTTGCTCTGTGAATGCTGCATTTGGAGGTGGGAAAAAATCACGAAATAAATGATTTTTCAACCTTGATGTTATCTGCACAAGAGCTTCTTGAACAACTTCAAACTCTCCAGTGACCTAGAATTGCAGACAGAAGCAAATGCAAGGGTCATATGTTAACCATGTCTTTGTGTTTCCAAAACAAGAAGGTAATCCAACAAATGATGGGTTTGCCCTTCACAACTAGAAAAGATATTATTAAAAAGGAAACGAAAAAAGGAAGGCCCAAAAGTGACCCAAAATAAACAACCAAAAATGAAGAAATAAGAAAAAGGCCCAATATGGGCTGCTAAAAACAGAAGCTTGCAAGGTGGGCCTAAAATTTTAAACTCATGGAAAAACCCTAAATAAAATAAAAAGCAAAACCCAGATGTTATGAGTTTCAGTGGAAAAGGTCTTTCAGAGCATGTTTAATGCCTGCCAGCATGCTAACATACCTGCACTACTTCCTCATTTTCTGAAGCATTCTTCGGGACCTGGTCTTTACCAAGAATACGGATATACGCTCCAGTTGTCTTCCTCATTTCAGCAATGACTGACCCACCCTTGCCAAGAAGACATCCAATTTGATGAGAGGCGACAAGGAGCTTTGCTATCATGGTGTTGTCCTTGCTTTCCGGCGCAGACCTAAATATTCTTGATTGCACTCGAAGCACTGCATCTTGTGGGGGAGATATCGCATCGTCTGGGTACTGCATTAATTGGAATAATTCACCGCTTTTTTATTACCTTACAACTATTAGTAAAAGTGATAAAAATAAGACAAAATGAACCGTCAACAGGTAGGCAAAGTCTCAGGAAAACAAGTTTTACCTTGCAACAGGTTTGCATTTTATGTGTATTTTCAAATAGTATTAGTTGTTTTGTTAAAAGGTATTAGTTGTTTTATTATAAAGTGAAAGTTACAAACTAGTTGCACTGTAAAACTGTTGAGTAGGTCTCCGGTGAAACTTGTTCGTAGTATGAAATTTATACCACTACTCTTACAAACTAATACCACTGATACTATTGCACTTATAAACTGAGATCATAGTATTAAATACTATAGGTACTAATTTATAAGAGTAGTAGTATCAATTTATAAGTGTAATGGTACGAGTTTCATACTATGAACAAGTTTCACAGGAGAGTTTGTGAAAACTGTTTTACTTTAAGAAAAACTCAACAAAGTAAAGAATCAAAACCGTACAGCTGGGCCAGATACGATAATTATACGGTCCTCTGGATCGCCAGTACCCTCCAGGACCTTGATGTCACACCCAGATTCATGTTGAAGTGCTTTGACTATCGAACCCCCCTTTCCAATTACACCACCTACCTTTTCCTCATTACAAAGTAACCGGAAGGTTAGAATCTCGGGATGGAAATTCATTCGACTGGGAATTCCGGGCTCATTATCATGAAATGCAGAAGGGTAAGGCGGTCCATGCCCGTGAAAAGGACGGTTACGAGGGGGGAATTTATCCTGTTTAGGAGGAGGACCAAGGGAATATAATGATGGGCCAACAACATTAGCAGGTACGGTGTCCTGATTCCGAAGATTATGATCAAGAAGTTGCTGTGAAACGGATAGAAGAGCTTTTCGAATGGCATCAAGAACACCGGAGATCTGCAAAAAAAGAGAATTAAATGTTGAACTAAATATAATTTATGGAGCCTAGGACTAACTAGTTAACAATCTATTTTAAGAGTGATTGTTATCCTTGTTGTCTTTGCTCCTAGTGCTGGCAAATATTGCATCAATACGATGAACAATTAGTAGTTCCTTTTCAATCTAAATAAAAAACATCACAGAAATTTACTGGTGTCCGGAACCTAATGTTGAGCACATTTTACACAAATAAGTGCTTTACAGGGTATGTTTGTTTCTAGCTTACCAAAGCAAGATTTTACTTTCAAAAAGCCTAATGCAAGTTTGTTTGTAAGACTATGCAAGCTATATTTCAAAATCCTAATGCAGTTAACTGAATGTGCTAAAGAAAACAACAATGACAAATGTACCTGAACCAGTTCATCAGAAAAAGATGCACAAGAAGGCAGCTTGTCCTTCGGAAGAATTCGAATCTGTGCCCCACTTTCAGATGACATTTGTTTTATAACACTCCCAGCTTTTCCTAACAAACAGCCTACTTGACTAGAAAAAACAAGCAACCGAACAATCAAAGAAGATGGTTTATTACTTTCTTCATCTCCTTCTTTTATCTCAGACAAAATGTCAACCATTTTTTCAAACACAGAAATCAAAGCTTTCTGAATAGACGAATTTTCTTTTTCCTTCTCAGATTCAACTGCAATATCCTGCTTTCCATCACCTTCCTCACGCTCATCAGGGATCTTAGTCTCTTCACCTTCAGCCTTAACCTGCCCATTTGTTTCTTCACCCTTATCTGACCGTTCTATAACAATGACTCTTTCGTCACACCCGGCAACAGATTCTTCGATACGAACTCCTGCTCCAGTCTCCTGGCGTATTTGAGAAATAATATTGCAATCATTTCCAATTATTTCATTAATTTTGGAAGCTGGGCAAAGTACTCGTATAACTTTGCTGGAAGGGGATCCAGTAAATGGGGCATTATCAGATGATTTCTGCCACTTCCTTCTACCATTTGCATCTGCGGGATTTTGGTCAAGAGGTCTCTTAGCAGGCGTCACTTGGGCCGACATTCCTTAAAATCCTGTTGAGAGAATGATAGCTTCTGTCAAAAATGTTAACAAACAAGTATCTCAAGGAGAAACCATATCATTACAAAGTAGGGTGACACTTGGGTGCACAAGCTGCACCGTGCAATTGATGCACAACGAATATTGTTCAATGAAAACAACTAATAATGTTCAGTGAGAACAACTAATGCTGACCAATTAATACATTTTAGTAAAACAACTGATACCATTTAAAAATGCACTTGAGTTGCAAGTGCAACTGGTGCATAGAAGTATTTGCATACAAAGTAATATAAATTTTGACTACGTGTCACATTATAAAGGAAAGATAACCGTGGAATACATTACCACACCTGTTAGCTATTACTGTAATCGCTAAACGACAAAAATCATAAAATAAAACTTCTTTGGAAAGCTCTACGTGTTTAATGAGGTTCCAAAGGCATAGGAAACCTCATTTTCTTCCAATTTCGGCAAGGGCATAACTGATCTTCCTTATTAATCGATAATAAACGGTCCTCAACGGCTCGACACCCTTAAACATGCTTCGAAATATACAAGTTTCCACATTTTCCATCTAAGCATGACAATAAGGGAAAAATATTCTGGATGAGATACATTCAACATGCAACACACGGACATTCACAAGTTTCTGAGCCAGCCGAAACAATTAACTCTATTCCACCACCACCACCACCCAAAAAAAAAGGAGAGGAAAAAGAGGCGAACTCTTTGAAGACATAAAAACTTAATTAGAAATGCATACATTTGCTGCAGTCATGGTAAAAATATATTTTTGCTTCAAAATCCCAAACAAGGCACGGTAAGGTATTATAAACCCCAAAAGAGAGTTTTTTTTCATCAAGGAAAAAAAAAAAATAAAGAACAAATCCACAAACATGGTAATCAAAAGAAAAAATCTCTATTCAACTTTTAGCACCAAGTGTATCCTTCCAATTCTCAGAAAATCCCAAACTCCATTTACATAGCTATGTAAACTAATAAAAAAACTATGGCAAAAACACAAAAAATACAATCATAAACCAAGTTCAGCCGCATCAAACATAATTCACAATTGTAAAACAGATTCAAGTACATGCATGATAAAACACATGTTTCCGATTTAATTAAAAAAAAAAAACAATTACAGGATTTAATTAAAAAAAAAAACAATTACAGAGTGAATACAAAATGAGAATGATTTTCGCTTACAAAAGAAGTAGTAACACAAAGAGAGGCGTCCCACTTTGAATTGAATTGCTGGAATTGAGCTTCAGTGTTTTAGAGAAGAGTGAAATCGCAAATTTGTAAACTTAAAACCCTCGCAAGATTGGGTACAAAAAAAGAGCAGCAGAACGCAAGATTTGCTGTTTAAATACTACAGTAATGGGCCGGGCCAAATAAGTGGGTCAATAAGCCCCGCTGACGCTGGGCCAACATCAAGTTTTCGGGTCGGGTTTTGGCCTACAATCTCATCAAGTCAAATTTTAATTGGGTTAATAATTGCACCAAATTCCCTGGTGAATTGGAAATCACACGGAGCCCCCTCCGATTTATTGGTTAAATTATATTTACCCTTTATTTTCAGAAACAATTTATCGATTTTATCAATTTTTTATATTTCTAATTATATCTTCCATCGTATAGTCTCAAGATTTTAATATTTGAATAACAAAATACGAGAAATAAAAAAAATAGATGTAAATGTTAACTCATTTTTTAAAAAAGTGGGGCAATGAGCTTTATTTTATAATTACAGGAAACTTTCGTGCAATTTTCAAATTACGAGAAAATTTCATACAATATTTTTAAATCACGAGGGGTACGTATATTTAACTATGTTTTAATTTTGTTTGAGTTGTTGGATTATCGAGACAAAAAGGTCTGAATATTATATTCTATCGAATTTATACTTTATTTGATAGTATATTCTTGAAAATTTGGGGGCAAAATGAACTCGAAAAAGAGTTCAGTATTCTTTATCGGTTAGCAAGAATCAAGAACCTATTGTGATCCCAACGGATTTTTAACTAGATATGTTAAAATGGTTTAGGCGCATAGGACCAGACCCACCCGTAGCAGGGATGATTGGGTTGGATTTGATTGGATTGAGTTTTTGTAAGCTCGTTAAACGGGGGTTTTAGACGAGTTGACTCGTAGCAGGGATGGGCTGATCAACGGGTAATATCTTTTTAACTTTTATAAAATATACTACTATTTTGCAAATGTATTAAATACTTGAAATATTAGTTTTTTATTTGATTTTCTGATTTTGAAAGTTTATGGAGATCCCAAAAAAATTACATAAGCTTTTGATTTAGAATTCTTTAAAATTTTGATACGACTTCTAATTTCTAACTGAGGGTATTAGATTTATATTTTGTGAAAAGTTGCATGTGCAAAAGCCAAAGTATTAGCGTAGTCATAATTTTGTGTAGCTTAAATGCATCATTTTATTGTCTATGATTTTAGAAAGATGAATGATTACGAATACGAACCAAACAAAGTTTGCGGGTGGGCCCACTGAGCCTAGCGGGATGGTTTCGGTCTAGTAATTTTCAACCAACATTGTCGTGCCCAGATCCGCCAAATGGTAAGTTAAGATGGAACTTTGACAGCTCTATACTTAATAAAGATGAAAGTTTGTGTTCATATATTTTATATTTGTGCAATTTAATCGATCTAACATGTTTTCCTTCATTAGGCGACGCCATTGGTGGATTAAAAATTGTGAATCGGAGATAAAATCGATAGATAATTTAAAAATATTTGTACATAAATATTGTCTTGTATTTTAAGTGTATATAACTAAAATAAATGTGCAAATAGGTAAGATATTGCATAGAATTCAAATAAGATTATAATTATAAGTTACAATCCTCACTGTCTAAATGAATTAGTAATATATAATAAGAATACAATCAATATATATATATATATAGATATGAACAACCATTATTAAAAAAATAAAATTCCAATAGCAAGTGACAACTTGTGTAACTTCAAAATGGATTAATTATAAAAATAGTACAACCAATTTATACACATTAGATGAAAAAGGAAAAATATTACAAGTCACGATCTATCAACAAATACAATAAAATTATCTAAATAATAAATACTACTAGTTATGGTGATGATAAAAAAGAAAGCCCACTTCACAATTGAAAATAATCAGCCTATGCTGCTTAGAGTTAAAAATGGGACACAACCCAAATGGGACAACATTGATTAAAAACCATATCGGGAACGTTGTCTTGCAGCTCAAATATTGTCTTTTTATTTTTAGCAGCCAAAATAAGATGTACTATTAAAACAAAGATGGAGTACAAGGGATACTCTCACCCTTATAACAATAATTATCCCACAAAGCCAAAAGTGTGAGAGGGGAAAAAAAAATACAACAAATTCTTACTCGATTCTTGGATTAGAGCTCCAAGTCCCAAATGTAATATGACTTGCCTTAGAATATTTCATCGTCACCTATGACCACGTCCTTGCCTTGATTTCTTCGAATACTTTTCTTGAATTCGGATTGATGTTCTCAAATAACCTTTAATTTCTGAATTTCCAAATAGCCCAGGTAGTAACTGTCCAAATAGTAGAGCCAATTTTGTTGAGCACATGAGAGTCGAGCAAAGCTTCATGTTGTAGAAAGTAAGTAGTGATGCCCCTATGAGGCACCATGTCCAGCCCGACCCAAATATAAACGTTGTTTCAAATTGAAGTTGCAAACCTGCATTCGAGCATGAGATGAGCAGCGTTCTCTTCAATCGAGCCACACATGATGCAAGTAAGATCGCCGTCCGTCGGGATGATATTCCTTTTGGAGAGATTGTCTTTGGTTTGTAGCCTTTGCTTGAGAATTTTCCACACGATGGATTGGACTCTACATGGAGCAAAGTTACTCCACAAGGATTTATATTTCATTCCACCAGTGTGGTCATCTTCCTCCTCGCACGAGCCAATGTATACATCCTTAGTCGAAAAAAATTCGTTGTTTGATCCATTCCAGCTCCATAAATAAGATTTTAAAGCATTCAATTTGGTCTTGCTAATGCACAATAATAGATTGTTAACACTCTCAACCTCTCTAGCCCTCAAGTTACGCCTCCATTGGAAATTCCACTCCCATCCCTCCTCTCCCCAATTTTCCCATCTCACTGATTTTTGCCTCCTTTGAACACTCAACCTAAATAATCTCTCAAATAGAGGAAGTTCCCCGCCCACACATATATCAAAAACTAGTATCTACCCCATTCCCCACCTCTCTTTTTAACTCCTCCCTCATCCTATTTCCCTCTTTTCCTAAGAAAATCTTGCATATGTCTCTCCACCAATCAAAATCATATTCTATATATATAATATTTATTATTTTTTAGCCCTAGTTTGGGCCGAGTCTCTTTATACTTTATGACAGTCTTTCTTATATTTCTTTGTTTTTGCAAATAATTCAAAATGTCAAATCCTTAAAAAAAAGAGACATATTTTCCTTTGTATTTCTCTTCTGCAATGTAATAATAAATGTTATATATTTGAGACACATTTGTATGGGATAATTTTATAATAAAATAATATATAATTTGGACATTGATGATTTAACATTTAAAAAAAATAAATATTTTTTTATATTATATTGTACCATATGTCATATGAATTTTTATCTTTATAAATATTAGATACAATCAAGCAATTGAAAAATGAAAGGCTACTGATCATCCATCCGTTATCAAATTAACCAAACAAGCAGATGTGCCCAGTTAAATCCAAGTATCCAACAAAACATGATGAGATTTTATTATTTTTTAATAGAGAATCATCATTGAAAATAAATGCTCGCATTAAAGAAAGACTTGAAAACATAAAGGTTTCAGAGAAGTAGACAAATTAATCTCAAAATCTCTTTTAAGAATTAGAAAATCCACGATTACAATTCGAAATATATCTTATAACTTATTTATTGTCCATTTTTTTCCAAAAAAAATTAAATATCTAATTTTTATCTCATAATTAATTAAATTGATTGTTTAATTTCAATTCAAATTTTTGAAAAAAAAACGCGAACAACGTCATTTCAGACACGTACTAGTTACGTGCAGATAAAATTTTGAGGTTTTTGATAATGTCGCAAAGGTGGACGCTGACGTTCTTTTTTTAAAAATTGTTTTTATCTTTTTTAATCAATTAAATTACACATGTGTAATTAATTCAATAAACTAAATCAAAATTCAAATTTAAAAATGACTAATTTTTACCAACACGGGACTTCCGTGTGACCGAAAACGACGTATTTTGCAATTTTTCATTGAAAATTAGATGAAAATTGGACAATCAATTTAATTATGAGAGCAAAATTGAACATTAAAATTTTTTTGGGACGGAAAATAAACAGTAAATAAGTTATGGGACAGAAAAATCTTTTTCCACCTAAAAAAAGACAAGCATGAATACAAAAACTCACATGAGACGGTTTCATGTATGAGACGGGTACAATTTAGCACAAATCACACTTATTCATTCCAAAATATTAAAACGTCAATGTCCAATTTATATTTCATCTCACCGTGAGACCACTCAAACATGAATAGTTGAACTCGTCATTTTTAATTGTTGTGCTTACTCACTCTTCAACTTTAGATATTTTGTGGAAGGCAATTAATGAGGCTAATATAAGTTATTAGGCTCGAATTAAAGCTTATCGTATAGTACCTTTTTCAAATTATAGCTGGAACCAATTGGACCTAATATTTCATGCTTATTATAATTCTTTTATATAGTAAATAAGTTATAGATTGCAATTACAAAATTTGTTTAAACCCTACTTAGGCATGAAAGGACAAACTAATATGGATTATGATGCTCCATTTATTGGCATCAACTTGGTTAATTTATTTGATCATCCAACACATCAGCTTCAGCCTAATTCAGCCAAATTACCTAATCCAACCAAGAAAATCAAAATCTTCAAAAAAGTAAGAAATAATGAAAACAAATTAAGATGTTTAATAATTTTGTGCTTAACTAGGGCTGATAAGAACATCAAACTACTTCACTTGACTTAAGTTGATCAACAAGAGTCAAGTAATCAATTAGTTTAGTAATCAATTAGCTAGTTTTTAATTAATTAAATAATTTAATCTGTATATATTTTATTCGATTCATCAACTCGAAATTGATTCTTAAATACTTGAGCTTCATTCAAAGTCCGTAAATTCTTGAACCCAATTTCCATTAAAATAAAAAATTAATTAAAGATCAAGTGAATTTTAAAAAAAAAAACATATTAAAAGATGTATGCATATAATGTCAAGCTACAAGAACTTCATTTGTGTTTGAGTGCCGCCAGCAGTTTAGGTTTCAGCTCAACTTTATAAATTAGGCGGCAATTATTATAACTATGAGAAGGTCTCGCGTGTATCGTGCAATTCAAGTGTATTTTTAAAACATTCAATTTATTCTGTTGAAACGTTCAACTTTTTAAAAAATGCACGGAGCAGCTGAAGAAATGCCTAAAATTATAGGAATCAATAAATATAATTATTAATAGAACATAAATTACAGCTTTTAAAAATAAATTCAGGTGAAACAAACTCCAAATCACAAGACATTCCAAAATGGTTATTGCATTCATGAGATTCATCTTTATATACTAGTATTCAATACTGCATGTACCCGCTAAATTTTGGAGTGTAGAAAAAGTTATGTCTATAATAAAATAAAAAGTTGAACGTTTTCTTTTTGTTATTTAAATTTTTTACAAGCAAAAGCATTTATATGTATATGATCCACTTCATATTAATGGATATGAAATTTATTTGTGATTCATAAAATATCCTAGGCTAGGCTCTAGTGATCATAATGGATACGTATCAACTAATGTGAGCCGTGGACCTAAATTGGAGATTGTTCGCTTGGGATATTTCAACCATCATATCTTTGCTTAAGCCTTGGAATTACGGTTTCTAAAAAACTTTAAACTTAGAAAAAATAAAATTGTATGAGACGATTTTGTATGAATTTAATTAATTTTTAAAATTTGTTAAAGAATTTATGAATTTACTGAGCCCTACTCTATCGTATTTGAAAAGGTGAATATAATAATAATATATATATATACACAACTCAAATAATAAATTGAAATATCATCTCACATATGAGACTAGGGGTGGAGGAAATACCGAAAATACTGGAATATATAAACCTTACCGCATAAAAAATATCGATTTTATCAGAATTCAAAGATACAAAATATAGAAAATTTTGTATATCGAAATCTGATCTCGGTATACCTAAATATTTTTGGTATACGGAAAAATATACGTATACCGAAAAATTTTCCTTCGAAAATATTCCGATATCAAAATATATACATATATATAATGACATGTGTAATATGTGATCGAAAAAGGCAGTGTTTTATTTAAATATTCGAATCATCCCCTCCTTTATAAAAATTTTATAGATTGGAGCCCATTAATTCAAAGATACATGTATTGATCTGATCTCACACGCAACTCCTTCGTAACTCAATATACATGTATATAATGACATATGTGTATGTGATCAGGCAGTGTTTTATTTAAATATTCGAATCATCCCCTCCTTTTAATACATATAGATTGGAGCCCATTAATTTATAGGGACCAGTGTTTTCATAACCGAACCGGTGATCGAATCGAACAGACCACCGATCAGCGGTTCAACCGGTCGGACCGGTTCAACCGTTCAAATGATTTCTACCTAATTTTTGTCAATATTTTCTATGTTTAATTAAAAAAACAAAATAAGTATACACCTACAAAAATTTAAATATATATTTTAAAACTTTTCATATCATATTTAAGAAAACACATCGAAAGTGTAAGAGGAAAATGTGAGAGAAATAATATAAAAGGGGAAGAAGTGTACCTCATATATTTATCTCACATCGAAATTGTTAGATGAAAAAATGTGAAAGAAAATAATATAAAAGGGGAGAAGTGAACCTCATATATTTGTCCCACATCGAAAGTGTTGGAGGAAAATGTGAGAATAAGTATTATAAAAGGGGTGAAGGTGGACCTTGATTCATATATTTGTCACACCTCATACATTTATCCCACATCGAAGTGTTGAAGAAAAATGTGAGAGGAAGTATTATAAATTTTGTCTCACTTCATACATTTATCCCACATTGAAAGTGTTGGAGAAAAATGTGAGAGGGAGTATTATAAATTTTTTCCCACCTCATACATTTATTCCACATCGAAAGTGTTGGAGAAAAATGTGAGAGGAAGTATTATAAATTTTGTCCCCACTCATACATTTATCCCACATCGAAAGTGTTGGAGAAAAATGTGAGAGGAATATAGATATAAAATTTTAAATATTTAATATAAATTAGTAATTTAATTTAAAAAAAAACCGGGTTTTTTCGGTTGAACCGGTTTTTGACCGGTTTTGACCGATTCAACCTTAAAAGCGGTTCTATATGTGTTTTTTAACCGATTTACCGGTCAGTTCCCGGTTCAACCCGATTTCAAAAACATTGAAGGAAATATATTTATAGTAAATAAGATAGATATCATGTATAAGATTGTTTCCTACACACTTTATTGTAAATATGTATCCATAGATGACAAAGTGTTCTTCGCGGCTTCGCCGTGGAAGATAAAATATTAGTTGTCAATAAAATATTTTCATCCATCCCAAATTCAATTAAACATTTGCCAAGAAGGTTCGTCCTGCATTAGATTGAACGTTTATAAAAATTGTAATAAAACAATTATACCAATTTAAATTATACCTTTCAAACATCTCAATATTACACCTCATTACATTACTTTTCCTACTCTAAAAGTAATTTTATCTTTTTTATTTACACAACATGTCATTACTTTGTCATTCAACCCACAATAAAAAACAACTTTATGTACTACAATATTAATAAACAATTATCGTATTAAACTCCATATTATGTAAACAACTTTAAGTGTAAACTCCATATTATCGTATTCAACCCACAAAAAAAAAACAACTTTATGTAAACAGTAAGTGTTTGATTTAATTCGGGACAGAGGTAGTATAATTTTTGTAAAAAAAAAAAAGAGCATCAATATTTAAGTAATATAAAATTATTTTATAAGAAAAAGTATAAGTGATATTTTCTATCTCCAAAGTAATATTTTATTGTTCACAAACATTTTGGTGATCTAATTCATAGAAAAAATATCTTCATATTTCTTAAAAAAGAAAAATAGGTTTTCTTAACATAAGTTTAATTATTAATTGTGTAGATGAGACCAAATTGGAATCAAATTCACTCGTGCATGGTTTTAAAAAGAATGTGAATTTTCGTACGAAATATTAATTGAAATAGGAAGAAGTTGAAAAATTTGCGAATTTTGTAATGGTCGAATCAGGTCAAACGACTTCTTTTTAAATATACGCACAAAGTTAAAATAAAAAATTAACTCCCAAACAATTTTAATATAAAAATAAATATATGTTACCGTAATAATAATGATGGCGTTACTAACAACGTGTAATGTCGTTCAAATAGTATTTAATAACTTAAAATCCACGTCACATTATGCATGGACATGACTCATGGATATGTCCTTCTCCATGACATGCATCCCCTTCACTCATCCTTATCGCAATATTAAAGCTGAATTAAGAAAATAGTATAACGCCAACAGCATCAATATTTACTTACAATTATACTCTTTTACTTCAGTTTCGATTGTATCATGGATGATTCAAAATGGTGGCAATAACTTTAAATTAATTTTAAGAGGATAAACTTGAGCAAGAATTTCTGAAATATTTTTTACAAAAGATTACTTATAATTTCAAGGCAAATTCTTATGTAACATGATTAATTCTCTAATGATGGAAGTTAAAAAGTTGTGTTCTAGATAATCTTAAGTGGCCTGGACTCTTGAATTTCAGTGGAAGTTAAATGTGTCACGCAAATTCTCTCTTGAAACTTATTCATATTATGAAATTGATATCATTACATTTATAGGAGAAAAAGCTTTAAGGTACAAAAAATAGGTAGCAGTGACTTTAAGGTATAAATGTAACTTTTTTGTGACTCTCAGGTACAAAGTGTAATTCTTTTTTAAACAAAGTGCAATTTTTTTTGTACCTTAGAGTCACTGCTTCCTATTTCTTGTACCTTAGAGACATTTTCCTCACATTTATAAAGTGATTTTACTACTCTTATAAATTAGTACTTATAGCATTTAATATTATAATCTCAATTTATAAATGAGTTGGTATGTTGTGAAACTTGTTCATCGTGAAATTAGTTTTTTTTATAGGTATACTATTTAGTAATATAAGCCACGCCCTTCAGTTATCACTACGACACTCTCTCCTATAATATAAGTCACATCCTTCACTTTTATAAGTAATACCATTTATAATAAAAAGTCACACCATTTATAATAAAAAGTCACACTATTTAACCAGTTTTACCATGAAACTTGTTCACCATCTACTTTGCAGTTTCAGGTGGTCCCTCTCTTGTGGTGATTGTGGTTCCGATCTACAACGAGATAAAATGATGTTGTCATGTGCCCGATGGTAAAAAAATTATTGTAATTGATTATTTTAGGATATTATTATAATTGTTTGTTTTTCAAAACAATAAAAATAAATAAGACTATTTTTGATAAGTTATACTTTAATTAGGTTTTTTCTTTTAAAATGAAAATATGGAGCATTTATAATAATAGGCACAATTACTATACAACAATTAGTAATTACAACCACTGTTTTCAAAACTGGGTTGAACCGGGAACCGGCCGGTAACCCGATTAAAAAACACTAAATAACCGGATTTCAGGTTGAACCGGTCAAAACCCGGTTCAACCGGAAATAACCGATTTTTTTTAAAAATAAAATAAAATAAAATTATTAATTTATATTAAATATTTAGAATTTTAAATTTATATTTCTCTCACATTTTTCTCCAACACTTTCGATGTGGGATAAATGTATGAGGTGGGACAAAATTTATAAAATATGATATGAAAAGTTATAAAATATATATTTAAATTTTTGTAGGTGTATACTTATTTTTTTTTTTTAACTAAACATAGAAAACGGTTGAACCGCCGATTGAACCGGTCCGACCGGTTGAACAGCTGATCGGTGGTCTGTCCAGTTCGATCACCAGTTCGATTATGAAAACATTGATTACAACAGATTTCCTTAATTTGCGCGTTAAGAAAAAGTTGCTTTAGAAATAACTAAAGCTAATTTTCATTTGACTCCCTTCATTTTGCTCTTTTGACACATTACCTTTAATAAATTATGTAAATATAAAATTATACCCCAAATTAAATATACCGGACAAATGAACACAAATAATGGTTCTAGAGTAAGGGTGGAGAAAATACCGAAAATACCGGTATACGGCACTTACCGTATCGAAAAATATTGATTTTATCGAAAATTTCGGTACGATAACGGTATGAAAATATAGAAAATTTCAGTATAACGAAATATCAAAATATTTCGGTATACCAAAAAAATTTCCAGTATACCGAAAAAAATATATCGGTATACTGAAATTTCGGTACGGTATCGGTATGTAATATTGACATACCGAAAATTTCGGTATGCCAAAATTTCGATATACCGAATTTTCGGTACGACAACAGCATGACATTTTTCGGTATCGAAAATTTCGGTACGATAACAGTATGATGAGAAAATTTTTCGTATGCTGTACCGTCCACCCCTATTCTAGAGTTGGGAAAAGAATTTTATAGCCTTAATGAACTTATATAATGAATATTTTTTTGCCGAACGAAGAAAATACAAAAATTTACAGTAAATTCAATAATATCTTTTAAATAACTTATCAAATAAAATATTTTTAAAATATGATACTCCATTTCGTATGCTAATAATATTATTTCCAAAAAAATTACGTGAACCTAATCTCATTTTGTCATTAGGTTGCTGCTGGTGCATTTTATCTATAACCAATTTAATTTGAGGTTAAAAAATTAAGAGAAATAAAAATTCTAGGGTACAATTTAGAAGGAAAATAAATATAAGGGGCGGAGTGCATCTTCTTATTATGGTGGGGCACAAAATGGAAAAGAGGTTAAATAGATGGAGCAGAAGAAAATTATGGCAAGTGTTTTTTACACTTCAAAATGGCTCGTTGTACAGTTGCCACTTGCCACTTTTTCCAGGACCCCCGCTGCAATTAAATACAACCACCCAAAACCATATGTAAGATATTATACGATATGAATAGATACACGCATACATATGTATATATGCCTATATATATGTAGTCTGTATGTATATGTCCCAACTCTCCATGCGGTGTTCTTCCATTTTTTCCGGCGATACATTTTAGCTATTATACTACGAACATCGCCCGCTTTTTGGCTAAATCTCGGTTCCTCGTTCTAATTGTAGCCTATTTTTGAGAAATTTCTGACACTTGCTACATTTTGAAGGAAAATTTTCCATCGCCTTTGTGAAATCAACGCGGAGAAGGCGAATTAACAAATCGGCGAAAATTGAAATTTAATTTTTTTTCGGTTTTGTTGGAATTAGGAGATTGATTCTCGGTTCGAGTGTTTGAACAGGGTGATTACTGATTATATACGCATACGCATACGATACGATATATAGCTGTTGGAATGAGGGTGAAAGGTGAAATAGGTTTTGGTACAGAAGAAGAGAATGAGATAGAGTTCGAGGAAGAGAAAATGGTGGCGCAGAAGAGATACACGGCGGCGGCTGTCGGCGGTGGTGTTTCGCCGACGCCGGCGGTGAAAGCTGTGGTGGTGGGATATGCTCTTACTTCTAAGAAGGTTAAGAGCTTTTTGCAGCCCAAACTCGAACGGTTAGCTAGGTAATTAATGCATTTTAGTATATTTTTTTTGAATTTTCAGTTTCAATTTCAATTAATGGTGAAATTCGCATAAAGGGGGTAGGTTTGGAATTGGATGTGTCCATGCACGCGTTTGTAATTTAAATCCAAGTGTAATTACTCTTTGGGGAAAACATTGATATCACTATTGTTTGATTTCCAGAGGGTTTTTCCTTCATCTTTATTTTTGGTGTTTAGATTAGCTATTGGATGCTTCTGTCATGTTAATATTCCCACTGGAAATTTATTTTGTCCATTTTAAATATTTTAGAGGAGAATCTGTGTTTTAGTGAGTATATCTACCTGAGTTAGGATGTGAAACTCTGTTTACGTCTGAAAACATTCTTGATATTGACACACCTCAAGTAAGATATTTTGTTGTATATACATCAAAAGGACATTTCAGTAGCTATCCTATAATTCTGGTCATTTTAGGTTTGTTGACTATTTTCTTTTTTTGCCGATTATGAAGTGAAACGGAAGTTTGAATTAATCAGGTGAACATGTGTCAATCACAGTATGATCATTGTCACTTTCATGTTTTCTAGTATAACTTTCCATGTTTATAGTATCATTTTGCCTTTTTAAATGAGTAGGTCTCTTGTGAACCAAGTGTGTGCATCATGCAACACATTTTTGAAAAGTGCAAGTTGTTTTCAGTGAAACATGCAAGTTGTTGTGTTTGCTCTTTCCACAAATCCACTTGAGTTGCACGGTGAACCTGATGCATACATGACTTTGTCTTTCTAAATTGTGTTGAAATTTTAGTTATAATTTTGTTGATCTACACTGATCAGAAACTTTCTATGGGCTAAATGGTTATTGTTTTTCTGCTTTATATCTGATTTATGTTGTTGCAAAAGTAAGATGCGAGGGATGCCCTTTTGTAGTTCTGAGTTCATGGATGTTGCAATGTATCCTGGACTAAATTCTTAGAATAACAATTTTGACGATAAGAAAAAACCGTAAGGCATTTATGTTGCTAAACATTAGCTTCAAGGGAGAGAAATTAAGGAAAATCTGTAAGGCGTTTATGATGTTATATAAAGGCAAGCACCCTTTAAATAACAGAGTATTAGCTAATTGTATTTGATGCAAAAAATTGCAGGAGCAAGGGAATTGTATTTGTTGCCATAGACCAAAATAAACCCCTTTCAGATCAAGGTCCTTTTGACATTGTGTTACATAAGGTGAGTTTCATGTCACTTCTCCCCCTTCATGGGTTGATGATATTTTTCTTTATTTATTATATTGGACAAATAAATAGCAAATGTTTACATTTTACATTTTTCACTTGTTATGCAGTTATCTGGAAAAGAATGGCGGCACGTACTTGAGGTTGGTCTCATTAGCTAGTGCCTGAATCACATTATTAAAATCATAATTCTTGGTGTTTTAGATATTTACATGACAAATATGCAACTATTCCTAATAGATGTTCTGTGTCTTTTTTTGAACCTATCAAGTTTCTAGTTTCTCGTATTCCACAGAATGCTCTATAGTTCTGCATTGGTTGATTCAGGATAACTGCTGTGCTACTGCATGAATTATGTTCATGTATCATGAAATATTATTACTGGTTACAGATTTGTGTCTTTTTTCTATGCTTTCTTTATTAATTATATTCCGTGTGTAAATATATGGAGGGAGTTATGTTTGTGGATTGAGTTGATGTATAAACATGGAATTCCTGAGGGCCCTCCCTCATCATTCTCCCTCTCTTTTTTGAAGGATTATTGGCAGGCGCATCCTGATGTGACAGTACTTGATCCACCTGATGCCATACAGCACGTTTACAACCGTCAATCTATGCTTCAAGTTGTCGCAGATCTGGATCTATCAGACTCATATGGTAATTTTGATGAACATACCATTTCTACATAACACTTGTGTGCACTGTGCAACTGGTGCACGACTAATACTGTTCCATGAAACCAACTAATATTGTTCAGTGAAAACAACTAATACTGACCAACTGATACATTTTAGTAAAACAACTAATACCATAAAAAAATGCACTTGAGTTGCACGGTGTGACTGGTGTATAGAAGTATTTGTCTTTCTACATATGTTTTCTCTATAAGTGTAACAAAGAAATTTGTTAATTCTACTTGGCAGAGCTCACATGTCCTTTCATCTTGCAGGAACAGTTGGTGTCCCGAAACAGTTGGTTATCAAAAAAGATCCATCATCTATTCTTGATTCTGTGAATGAGGCTGGACTTAGGTTGCCTATTGGTAGGTCATATGCTTACAACTACTTTTAATTTACTATTTTTTAAAGTTCTTATATCTGTTGAGACTTATATGAGTGCCAAAATCAACAGGCAGGACAATTCTGAATTGGTTATGGATGCTATGATGATTAGGAATGTTTTTAGTGCTCTAGCTACTAATTGGATGTTAATGTCATAATCATTTTGTATATGTTTCAGTTGTAAAGCCATTGGTCGCAAAGTCACATGAACTATCTCTGGCCTACAATGAATGTTCCCTTGAGAAGCTCGAACCCCCTCTTGTTCTGCAAGAATTTATTAATCACGGTGCGCTCTCATAGTCTCTCTGGTCCTCTTTACTGGTGGCTTACATGGAGCCAACTGCTTTTCTAATCAAATATTTATAATGTACCACCACTTTAGCTAATCAAATATTGTCCTTTAATGTGGTTTTAGGAGGTGTACTCTTTAAAGTTTATATTGTTGGGGAAGCAATAAAGGTGGTCAGACGTTTCTCTTTGCCAGATGTTAGTAAGCGTGAACTAAAAAAGAATGCTGGTGTTTATCGATTTCCAAGAGTATCTTGTGCTGCTGCATCTGCTGATGAAGCAGATTTGGATCCTTCTGTTGCTGGTGAGGTGGAATTATTTGGTTCAACATGATTTTCTTGTTTCATCTATGTTTATATGTTTTTAAATGGTATTGGTTATTTAACTAAAAGGTATTAGTAAGTCGGTATTAGTTGTTTTCACTGAACATTATTAGTTTTTCCGTTGAACAGTATATGTTACCCAAGTGTCACTTGCTTCGACCAACGCAAATATATAACAGAGTTCTTATTTTGTGTTTTACTTTCTCTCTGCAGAGCTCCCTCCAAGACCACTACTTGAGAGACTGGCTAGGGAACTTCGACTCCGACTGGTATTACTATCGCCCTGTTTTAAATAAGATATCTATGTGAATAACAAACAACTCAAGGGGTGTTTGGTTCAAATTCTTTGATGGGAATGGTAATTGGAATCATCGAATAGAGAATTACAACGAAAATGATGGTTACATTGTTGGTATATTGCTCTAATCTTGGAATAAGTTGGGATTAAAAAAAATAAAAATGGATTGATGGTTGATAAATTGTGGAGTGATCGAGGAGAAATAAATACAGGGGAGGAGGTAGTTAATCAAAATGGGTAATGATTAACTTATCTCGAGTCTCATTACCTCGTATGAAGAATGATGAATGTGAATTGATCATGTTTTATTCTCACTAACCACCACAATTACCCTATATTCATTTCCATTCTCACTCCCATTGAAGAGCTATAAACCAAGCGATCCCTCAATAGTTACTTTTGGTATTTTGTTGAGTAATAATCTTTCTATCCATAAACAGGGTCTACGGCTGTTCAACTTGGATATAATTCGTGCGCATGGAACTCAAGACCACTACTATGTGATAGACATCAACTATTTCCCAGGCATGTTGTTCTACATCTATTTAGTCTATATTAATAGCTGTTTTTTGGTTGGAAAGGATTGAAATTGTGAAGGCAACTTTTGAACTGAATTTGATTTGGGCAGTATTGTTATGGTTTCAGAAATGCATTAATTGGTTGTTGTCGGGATGTGTAGGGTACGGGAAAATGCCAGGATATGAGCATATGTTTACGGATTTTCTTTTGGGGTTGGCTCGTACCAAATAGAGCGTGGAAAGAGAGTTATCAATGAGCCTGTGCTGCACAACAAGAAAACAGAGCACGGGAAAGAAGGCGGGCAGGCATTGCTCCGGTGGTTATTTGAATTGCAAAGAATGCTGAAACTGTGTTCTGATCTGGTCTTCTCTGTCCATATTTTACTGTACTTTATCTTTGTTGGTTTCTCACTGTAAATCCTTTTATGTAAAGTCTCTTCTAACTACCAATTCATGCTCTCATGCATTTGAAATTCTACTTTTTTTTGCTGAAATTAATTTAAAATTTTATGAATTTTTTTGTGAGATAGAATCTTAAAAAATGAGTAACACTTCAATGCACTCGTTCAATGATATTAACTAGTTATAAGCAACTAATAATGTTCAATGATATTAACTAATTATGAGCAACTGATACGTTTTACTTTAGCAATATGTTACAATTAATACAATTAAAAAATTCACTTAAATTGCATGATGGAATTGGTGTACAAAAGTATACAAAATATATTTATTAATCTACTAGTTAATCCAATTTGATGAATTTTGAGAAGGTTGTTCTATAGAAGTCTCTTTCAATTAATAATAGGGATAATTATAAAACCACATTTGGGATTCAATCTAATTAAAAAAGGAAAGATAAGGGTGTTCAATGCCCAACAACACGACGATCCATACTAGCAGTCGACTAAAATCGAAGTGGAGCTTATTGAGCTTAACCAAATGGGCCTTAGTAGCTTCAACTTTTGGGTAAAAGTTCAAATTCACGGAGAGTCTAAAGGAAAGGAGTCAAAAACATCAAAGTCAATAAGTTTTCATATAAAATTCTCAGGATTTAGATGCTTTAATTTAGCCAAATTATGGAATGCATCCATAATACCTGTCTAAATTCAGTCTAATATAAAAGCAGGAATTCTGCACCAGGCCAATACAAAGACATGCCAGTATATATGTGATTAAGATCCTACCCCTGTAAAATGTTGATCGGTATTCAAACAGCCTTTACAAGAGAAGAGTCGGAAGATTCAGTGGATGCTGCTGTATCGTCTTTGTGCTTGATCATCCCAGAATCAACGAGGATAGGAATTTCTGCAGCAAGCCATGGTGCAAGCCCCAAGCATAGTGCATGTGCTATTCCAAACCTAGGACTGCACAAAAGGTAAAAAAGTGAAGTAAAATGCCATTCAGAGCCTGTACAGAAAATGAAGTTATTTCCTGAGTTGAACATGATGAGCATGTGAAGAATCGAAATGATGAAAAATCATGACACATAAACAATGTACTTTGCTGAAACATTTTCTTTATAATTATTTTCTAATAATGTGTATTGCGTATTATTCGTCAAGGAGGCAAGGCTTGGAGTACAAAACTCCAAAATTTATACGCCCTCATTCCAGTAAATAGCAACACAATAATTGTGGTAGTTAATGAGAATAAAATATGACCAATTCACCTTAATCATACATCGTACAGGTTAATGAGAAATCTCAATTGTTCCACTCTATTTTTCAACAACAATCATTTTATGACTCAAACTATTCCAAGATTTGAGCAATAAACTAACAATGTATTCTCATTGTAATTGAGTAATTCACTATTTGATGATTCCCATTATAATTTTCATTGAGAATTTGAACCAAGCACCGCCTTAGTTTTCACTTCTTTGGAAAAATTAAACCTGATGAGCATTACAAAATAAAATGACATATCAACTAGCGAAGACAATGAGGAAAACCTCGGCCATTGTTTACAAGGTATCTCTCTCAAGAAAATGGAGGTTTCCCCTTGAAAACAACATTGACATACACAAAAGTTCTACATTTCCTATTGAACATTTTTTATTTTCCTTTTAAAGAGGCAAAGCATGGGAGCAAAACTTAAGATAAGAGAAAAAAATTTATATGCAGTTAGCTGGTATGTCCCCTGCAATATATTGAAACATGCTTTACTGGTTACTCATTTTTTCAGCAGAAAACTAGGTTCACCCTCGAGTAGAATTTGGTTTCGATTTCGAAACTGGGGAGGAATGGTCCCACAAAATAAACTATTGAATTCCTTTAAGTTCATGGTGGTTTATCTCATGTACTATAAAACTTTGTTATAAGGCAAAGGAGAAATTTTATGAGCATTTACCTTTCATCTGAGAGTTTAGCAAATATCTCCCAGAGTGAGAAGTATAGTGAAGATCATAGTGTGATCAATTGACAGAAGTATAAAATTGTTCTATTTATCTTAACTCAATACCTTAAAAATGTATTTATGATCAACCAAAAGCAAGCAATCAAACTAATTTAGGGCAATCCATTACATTTACCACCATCCACCCAGAACTCAAACAATGAACCCTAATTCACAAGCTAAACAATTTAACAATTCGTATCAAAACAAGAAAGATCAGTCCAAATAAATTCAAACACTTACCAATTCTTAGCCCAGAGCGGCTTGAAATGCACCGTCAAGCATATCTTTCCTCCTCTATACATCTACACCACAAACAAATCCAAAAAAAATTTTAAAAAAATTAACCAAAACCTCAAAACCAAAAACTGATAACAAATCAACAAACCTTCTGAGTCTTGCCATCGAGCTGAGGCAACTCAAGTTCAGGGGCGGTAGCAGGATAAGTAACAGGTATATCGAACTGCAAATCGAACTCGTATTTGAGTAAATTGTGTATGTACCAACATTTTCCGGTCCAGCGGGTGCCCTCAGGGTTGGCGGCGGAGATTCGGAACCAATCGTTGTCGTTGGATTTGTTCATGGAGGTGTAGGCGATCAACGCCTTGTACTCCTCCTTCAGCCGCTGCGTCCAGGCGGCGCCGTCGCGTGGCCCGGCCTTCACCGAGAGTAGCGGGATCCGGGTCAGGGTCGATTTCGTATTAGGGTCCCAACTCTCCATGATCGAACCGGATTGCACAGGGGTTCGGAGTTAGCTTACAAATATTGCGTCAGTTTCACGAACTGTTAAAAACTGAAAATGTTTTTATTTTTATTTTATTTAAGAAAGTAAAACTTACCGACGGTAATTTCTTTTGTTTTCCTTTTTTGTTTTGGGGAGTGTGGCAGTACACTGAATTGTTCCATATGTAGAAAAATGCATATTCTTGGTTCCTGAGAATTATATTTTTTTAGAAGCACACTTGCATGAGACCGTCTCACGGTGATACGGGATATAAGTTGAGCATTGACGCTTTAACACTTTGGGAGGGATGATTGTTATTTGTTCTAAGTTATTCTCCGTCTCATGTATGAGACCGTCACATACGAGTTTTTGTCTATTTTTTTATTGTAAAAAAAAAATAAAAAAATTACTCACTTTTAATGACACAATACCTGCACCCATTTATTAAAATTAATAATGATTTAATACACGCGAATTTATATTTATACTATCATACCCACTTTAAATCTATGAGGTGATATTGAAAAAAATATTATGAAGGTTGGTGGATTGTATTTAATGCTAGTTAAAGTCTTATAATATACAATACGAATCTCCAATTTCGTATTTGAATTATATTTATCTGAAAAATATGATTGAAATGGAACTAAATTAATCAGTCATGTAACATGAGTAAATTAGATTGTCATAAAATGTTACATAAACCTTTTTGTTAATAAATGTATTTTTTTTTCTTTTTTTTATAGCTAACTTTTTTCTTAAAAATTCCATTAAGCACACAATTTAACAAAATTATACCGTCGAGCCACTTGGAAAGACTTGGAAAATTTTACATAAAAATTAAGATATATTAAAATTGTACTTAATTTTTTTCAACATTTTCTCTGTTTTACTCTTAACACAAGATTACATAAAAATAAAATATTCATTAAAATTTTGTTGAAAGTAAGTATGTTAAATAGGATTGTTTTAGTTAAATAAAAAACAAATAATTATTTTAATAAAGAAACAAATTTGTAATTTGGGACATAAAGTAGATAGAAAATCTATTTTAGCAGTGGGGCAGTGATTTCACCAAAAAAAGCGCTATAAAATTGGATAAAGTGTCGTGTGAAATATTGAACACTAGTATTATATGCAATACAACATAAATAAAGTAAAAGTTGCATAAATTTCGTGGGTCAGGATGGCGGGTCGGGTCAGGGTGGGTCGGGCGCGGGCAGGGCGTGGGTAGTGGGTTCAGGTTGGCGCGGGTGCATATGTATTTATAGAAAGATATTTTTATCAAATATGTGTTGTAGTTTAGTGGTTCAAGTTTGTTGGTAATGAATTTGGTCGCAGGTTCGATTCCTATTGTACACATAATTTTTTTTTGTCAATTTTTTGTGTGAAAACATGTGTTACTACATGAATAAAAAGTGTTACCATATGAAGAAAAATGTGTTACTACATAAACAAAACCAGAACAAATGCAAAAAGAAATCCCAAAATTACAGATTTACATAACAACTTAATGTGTTACTACATGAACAAAAGAGTGTTACTACATGAACAAAAACCAGTACAAACGCGAAAAAAATCATCAGTATAAAATTACAGATTTATCATAAGGTAACATGGGTCACAAGGTAACACATTATTGTTCATATGGTAACACATGAGTATTCACATAGTATTACAACGATATATGAACATTGTTACATATTACTATAAAAACATGTGTTACTACATGAACAAAAAATGTTACCATATGAAGAAAACGTGTTACCACATAAACAAAACCAGAACAAACACGAAAAGAAATCCCCAGTCCAAAATTACAGATTTACATAACAACTTGATGTGTTACTACATGAACAAAAGAGTGTTACCCTATGAGCAAAATAGTGTTACTATATGAACAAAAACTAGTACAAACGCGAAAAAAATTATCTGTATAAAATTACAGATTTACAGAACAGCGTGAAAAGAGTGCAGAAGGATCTGAAAGACTGCTTCACAAAATCATAGGGAATCACCTGTAAATTTGTGAGGATGAGAAAATTGAAGAAAACAAAAAGAATATGGAAGAGAAAGAGAAAAGGAAGAACAAGAGAAGAAGGGGAAAAACCTATAGACGCACCACCATCAAAATCAACAGCGATCTGATCGCGTTTGTTGCAACGCGAGAAGAGGAAGAAGAAGAAATATGCCCTGTGTGACTGCGCGAGCGTGAAGATGAAAGCTGCCCTAACCCGGCTATTATTTGACCCGTGAAAAAAAAAAAAAACAATTGCACATATCACTTGTATGCAATATTGCATACAAGTTTTTGTCATAAAATTGAGGTAATTTTATTAAGTGTAGAATGGTAATAAAGTGCAACATCTTTATATATAAATATATATTAAGGTGAAAAGTATGCGTTTTTCATATTCAGTATTTTCATTCGAAAACCTTGCCCAAAGAATTCCCTATGTGGTGGTTTTTGTTATAAATATGATTTTTTTTTATTCGAAAACCTTGCCCAAAGAATTCCCTATGTGGTGGTTTTTGTTATAAATATGATTTTTTTTTTAAATAAAAATTCGTATGAGATAGTATTCAATCAATGAATTGATCGAAAACCATAACCCACCATTCACTAAGACTAAGGGATCATATTTAAAGTCTGCGCAAAACTCTGTATGAACTAACTTATTCTAAAAAACAACTACATCGTCCCAGAAAAACGTGTACACCACCTTTATTATCGAGTTTTTGTGAGCGAGTTGTTTATTAATATTTCAAATGATAAAATATTTTTTAAGGAGGAGTATTATAGATCCACCTCTCATCTTTTATATGCATCTTTAAAAATTATTTTATCATTTCAAATACTAATAAAAAACTCGCTCGCAAAAACACGTGAAAACAATAAACGTGCACGCTTACGCTTTTATGGGACGGAGAGAGTAATTAATATGAATTTCACACCTAAAACCTCACTTCTATATCTCAAATTTACGCCACCCACCAAACCAACACGAGGTTTAAGAAAAATATGATTTATTTGATTCGTTTTTATAATTTCCACACAACCTTCTGGGCAAGCTTTTCACATTTCATTGTTTCCAAGTAAGATAGTCTATTCTTGATATAATAAATCAACAAAAATGATATGATTTGGGATGACTATTATAAAAACATATATCATTCGAAGGGCTACAATATGGACAAAGCAATTTTGTCACCACCTCATTTGAGGCTATCCCTATGTAACTGGCATTCACATGAGAACATACAACCAAACCCACAAAAAAATAATCCCAGAGTCGTCCTTTTTTGTTCTACACCTCGCCTTTTGACATGTATTAAACTATACAACAAAATTGAACTTGTTTCCCCTAAAGAATTTCAAAGAAGGAACAAAAATCATAAATGAAACTAGGGGCTGTTCCCCCACAATGTTCTTATCCTTCCTGAGGGCCTGCCTGACTGCTCTCTAAAAATAACTCTTCCACTTAAAAGCAGCTACGTGCTCGATTGATTTCGCAAGTCAATAATCGCTTCACCGGTTTAATGCAGACTCTGTCATTTGTATAAACGGTGAGTTAGCAAGTAGCTTCTTCAAGATCGATTTTTTTTTTCTCAACTTTGTAGCTAAGATCAAGCAGGGGTGTAAGTGAGTCAAGCCAGCTCATGAGCTACTCGTGCTCGACTAGGAAAAAGTTCGAGCTCAAGTTTGAGCTCAGCAATACTAGGCTCGTCAGGCTCGTGAGCCTAATCTCGAGCTCACATAATTTTACCACTTTATCAATAATTCACACATTATATACAAATATACTATAATTATACATAAAATTGAAATCTTTACTTAATGTTATGTAAGTTATCGAGCCGAGTCAAGCTCGAGTTCAGAAGAATTGAGTTTGATTAAGTTCAAGCAGAGCTTCGAGTTTATATAATCGAGTCTAGTTCGGGCTTGACGCTACTCGACTCAACTCGGCTCATTTACACCCTAATCTAATCATGTCAAGTTATTATCAAGAAAGTTATACAAAAAAATAAATAAGCTTACGACAGAGATCATACCTCATGGATCAAACAGTCCCACTGGATCAAATTATATCAGGTAGAGGGAATAACCACATCGAGATTCTTCTGAAGCATCCAGCCTTTGGGATATTTAAGTTCCCTTGATTCCAAATGGAGGTGCCAATTCATTACCTTATGACAACCTAATGGAATGCCTTCCATTTGACTCTCGTCTTCCACAATCTGTTCTATGAAAGTTGTCTCCTGGGAAAAAGTAATAAGGTCCAAATACAGTTTAGATAAGTTTTTTTTTTTTTTTCTCGAGTAAAAATATAAGTATATATTATATGGGATGAAACATACTTGGAAACCCTCCTTTACAGTGTCCAACTGCCTTATTGGATTTGAAGTTGGACGATGCCATCTCTTGGAGTCCCACAGTATGGTGCTATTGAAGGCAAAGCCTGACATATCAACATGGAATCTACGAAGTCTTTTGCTCTTCTCATTTGTGTGCCATCCTATTACTTGACTTCCATTGCATACGGGACCCTCCAGTATTGCTTTGTTTTTGCTTTGAGCAAGCATGCCAACGGGCCAAGTGCCAAAACGACTGAACAGCACAAAGATAAGAAAATAATGAATAAGCATTCTCTCATGCAAGTGATGCAACGATGGAAAAATGAGTTGTTATAAGATTCAACAATCATGTAGCCTTAAAATTTCATCTTGCACTTTGATCGCCAAAAAGCATATAGTTCGCCATAATCAAGGTGAAGACTGAAAAGCTGATTATGTACCTCTCATATAAAACAAATACATATTTATGTTTCATTTGTAAACATTTACAGTCTACATACAACTTGCTCAAAACATTGTACTTTTTACATGAAAACCTAGTAAAAAACTTGTTTCAACCTTAAAATTGCAGAAACATGAATCTGAGATTGAAATGAGGCTGAGCAGGTTGCCCTAAAAGAAGGTAAGGCGTAGAAGCAATAATTTCATAAATCACATGTGAGAGGAAAGAGGCTTAATCATAAGAGCAAAAGAATGTCTGAGCCAGGGTACACCATAAAGAGCAAATATTGATAAATTGTCCATTAGTTTTTGATAAGCAAAATGGTATAATAATGTGAGAATAAAGCAACATTCTATAAGTTCATAGGAAAAAAATCCATCATAATTTCTATCCGTATGTATTAATATATGCCAAAGGGTACTAGTTTGGACTACTGATTTAAGAGGCATAAACACTATATTAGTATTGTTTTAAAAGTTGTACCAGTAGAAAAGTACAAATTAAAACGAACGCTTTTATCCAATAAACAAATATATGTACTGAACTGAATAAAATTATAAATATAAATTCTTACCCATGAACAAATAACTTTCTAGTAGAGCAACTATCTACTCCAGGTCTAATTTTATAAGCATTCTAGATATACTCCAATCTGAAAATACTATCATGTGGAAGTATGTATCTCATAAACTTAACTTCATTAATTGGGTATCTCCACTGGTCCTTATGGAGTCCACTTGAACTATGTACAGTCTCTGTTGTATCATTACGTGTTGATGAAATTGTGGAATTGATATACACAGATAGAAAGATGAAGAATTTGTCGTCCACTCGTCCTTGTTACCCACTCAGCATAAAACTTCACAATTGGAGCAACATGACAAAGCTTTTCAAGAAAGCACCAGGTCAAAAGAATAGCATGGAACACTGAACTATTATGTCAACATCTTGAGGTAGAACAACATCAGACAGAACAGGGAGTGAGGTAAGAAAGGTGGCTGAAAGGAAAATTATAGCTATACTTTAGAACTTTAGGATATTAATCCTTTAGAAGCAATATTAGATACTGACTGCTTTTTTTTGCACATTCCAAAATTCTAAGCAACCAAAAGAAAAACAAAAAACGGAAGCTAACAGTTTAACTTCATTGTTATTAAAGCACAAGCATAATCCTGTTTGTTTCTCCATGCAGAAGTTGTTGGATAAAATTTGTAGCAATAAGCTCCACCATGTCTTAGACATGTGTAACTGCAGAGAAGGTATTTTAAAATCAACATATCAACAACAAAAATGAACAATTCTATAGCTACAATTCACAACTAGTTCTTTCACATATTCACACGACACAGGGAATACGATCACAACAAAAGAGTACAGACCACCTCACACTTCTATATACAGTACCTATAACAAAAAGGAATATTAACACTGATAGAGTAAATGCAAAAACAAGGTTCCATTTCAATTTCAACACAGGAAAGGGAATTTTTCATCTACACCCCTTTCTTGTGTCAAAGTCTTTTATGCAGCAAGGAAGATTGGTTACATTCTGTCAAGTCCTTAGTATAAGATGGTTTAGGTTTCCTACAAGAAAATGATAGCACGGTCATCCTAAAGAATCCACATTATTGTCTGAAAACAAAAGGTTCTCCAAAAGCTAATAGCTTACCAAGATTCTTGTTATGCTTCTCCCATACAGCATAAGAGCACCTACAAACTAAATTAAATTATACTACTAATTTTCCTATATTTTGGATCACATAAAGTCAACAGAACCTTAAATTTCATATAATACTACGTGGTCATTAAATTCAGGCAAGTGATATAGTACAACAAACTAAATTGCTAATTCAAACAGCTTATACAAACCCACCTGATTTCTCGTGTGCTCTCAAATAGCTCAAGCGAGTAGACATTATCATCATCTGCAAAATACACAATCCCATCGAGCTTATGCCTCTCGATGTGCTCAAGTGCAATATTCCGCTGGTGCACTCCCCTGTCCTTTACATCAGTAGAGTTTTTCACACACACCAAATGCCTGTACATAATACCCATATTTCTCAAAATATCTGCAGTTTCCATGGATGCAGCATTCATCTCCACCACAATCCACAAAACCGGCGGTCTCACTAGTCTCAAAACTTGCCCTAATCTGTTCAAATAGTATGCCTGTGCAGCTCTGTTATAAGTCGGTGTCACCACAATTAATAGTTTCCCAGGTACAAAATCTAACATCCTCTTAATTTCATTTCTCTCATTCCTTTGAACAACCCCTAATTCAACAGCATCCACAAACATATCATCCTTCTTCACTCTCTCATCAAAACCTAAATCACTCACACTCTTGTCAATATCCACCACCGTTGGCTTTACCTCAAACGAAAAATCGCTGTTACTCACATCATGATGCTTTAATTCACTAAAATCATTATTAAACGGCGCCATGCCAAACAAAAAACCTAAGAAAAAGCAGAGAAAACAGTGGAAGAGCGACTTTCTCCACGAAAACTGATTACTCTTTCGAGAGTGATGCCTCTGGATGAAAATTCCGGTAATAAATCTACGAACAGGAGAGAGCGTTGTTCTGCCATGGGAGAAGAGCTTCTGCGACGGCGATTGCACTGAAAACGGGCTATTGGATCCGTTCAGGTATGATCGATCGTTGTATGGCGACAGCGTTCTCCGAATCGAAGCCATTTATTCACTAGAAATCGAATCCAAAGAAGAATTCAAACAAGAATCATGGAATCTACGATGAGACAAAAAAAAAAAAAAAACTTATGCAAGATCAAATCCAGCTGAGAATTGATAAACTTTTTCCACTTGAAATAGAAACCCTATGATTTAACTGAGCTAAATTGAAAAGGTAGAGAAAATTTTGTTTCAAAATCAGAGAGAAAAGGAGTGGAAACTTGAAGCGCATGACAATTGATTTTGAGGTGAAATTTTTTAAATTAAAATGGGAATATTTTCTGCGCGTGGAAAACAGACGCGGTATTTGCCTAGCTAAAATGCGCTGTTATCTGGGCCAGTTACTGAATGCCACGTGACATGTCTAAAAAATGATGATCAAGGAAATGAAGACCTATTTCCATTTATACCCCCAAAATAAAATGCGGTGTGTTTCTCTCCAACCTACTTTACTATATAAAGTTTTCAACAATGTATTCAATAATGTTTATAGTGTATTTTATAATTATACAATTTAATATATTGAAATATATAATTTATTTATATTAAAATATATAATTTATTTTTTATATTAATAATTATACAGTTTATTATAAATAAATTGCACATTATAATGCAGTATGTTGTATGATTTTAAAATACATTATGAAGTGCACGGTGCACGTGACGTCTACAAGACTTAGCCCTATTATTTGTTTTAATATTGTAAATATAGTTATATAATTGTTTGATATTATATTTACAGATGTTGTCGCATGTGTCTTTACTCTTTCTAATTTTTAGGTAAAATTTGTGCAAGAAACTGTTGATTATATTCCAAGAAATAGAGTAAAAGAATCAATGAACAAGAAAACATGAGCGCTACTATTGTTCACAGAGAGATTCTTGGTCGATTATAGTCTAGAACACATCAATAATCTACAATCACATAAATTCTAAAACACGAATTTACATTTCATCGTTTGATCAGGATAATTGAAAATTTGCGTAAAAGTGAAACCGCTAAGTTCTTATAAAATTTATAAGTAGATGTTGAATGTGTGATAAAAATTTTTTGAATAAAGTAAAAATTAGTGAGATGCTATGATCGAATAGAAGCCTTGGTTCCCCTATCAACTTTTAGAATATAAATGAGTAGGTTAAGTATAAACATTTAAATAGAAAACACTTAAATTTGTTTTTACACGTAACTTGTAGTTTTTCTTTTAAAAAATACTCCCTCAATTATGAGTAAATTAATTGTATCAATTTTAAAAAGAAAAATAATTAAATACGTCCCTAAATTTATCTAATTTTATAAATAAAAAGGGATTAAATAAGCCCCTAATTATATTTTTAATCAACAAAACGAACATATATTAAATATGGAGTTCAGATGGAATTAAAAGTCGAACTCCTAGCTCAAACACAAAATGTATGCAATAACACCAAATATATATGTCCTCTAATCAAATCTAGGATTTAGCCTTCAATTCCCAAAAGAAAGGTGACTTACTTCGAACCTTTTGTCATCGTTACTCATGCCCAAGTCCTTGCCTTGATTTTTTCATACACTTTATTCGAATTCAATTCCAAAGTTTTAAAGACTTTCATTTTTGGATTTCCAAATAACGCCGATCCAAATTGTCGAACTTATTTTGTCCTGCTTTAGTGGTCCGAGCATCAATAAATGTTGCAAGAAGTGTGAAATTGGTTCATTATGGGAAACCATCCCTAATTATATAAAAGGGGATCAAATAAACCCTTCTATTAAAAAACAGTAAATTAGTAATGAGTTGGTTGTGAGTTATAATTAGTTGTTTAAGAAGAACCTGACCTTGATTATTCATCTTCAACTTCTGCCTTATTGCTTAGTTGGCCTGTTTGAGTTTTGGGCCTGATTTGTAGAATTGGGGCAATAAATGTAAGTTGCGTGCTGGGTATATTACCGAGAACCCAATCTTGTAAATAAGATTTGTTGATATGAAATAAATCGTTTCTCCCCTTCCCCGATTTCTCCCCTTCTGCTCTTCGCGCGAATTGCTCGAGTGTTTCAGAATCTTGGTTATCTGTTTGCTGCACTGAAGCGTTGTTGGAAGATTATTAAAATTGATTGGTTAATTAGTTGTTTTTCTGCTGCATTATTGGAAGATTATTGTAATAAATTGGTACTTAATCTTGGTTATTTGTTTGCTGCAACCGTCATAAAAATTCGACCGCTACCGGAGACGAATCCTCTATCACCGGAAGTGGGAAGCGCGATATGCGTCTCACAAGAAGACCAATACAAACACCAAATTTGACGAAATACTCAACCCAAAACCAGGAATTTCCAGAAATACACTAAAACCCCTTTTACCGCCAAGCAAAACCCTAATATTGACGCAAACCTATTTCTTGATTTTCACATTCACACAGTTACAAGTTCCAGTACGTGGCAAGAAATTAGAAGTAGAACTCCGGTGCAATTTTGCAAAGGTATGTGTTTACGAGTGTTCATAGACGTAATTTAAACTCGTCAATTGTAGTACTCTTGTTTGGAACCTGTAATTCGGTGAAGTATGTTGCGGAAAGAACACCTCCTTTTACTCAGATTTTTAAAAAAAAAATCTCGTGCAAAGCGAATTATGATATAAATCTTTATTTTTAATTGCCTGAAAGAAATTCTGGTGCCATTTTGATAAGGTCACAGAATTTTGAAGTCTTGAAAAAGGTTGGGAATCTGGAATTCCATATGAGGTTTTACTTCATAAGACTTTACTTTCTCACATTGATTTTTGATGAACTAGACTAACTGAAGTAGGTTGACAACTTGTCATCAATTGAAAAGATCTAATGTATATGGAGTTTAATGCTGCAACTTTTTGTGTATAGGGCTATCAGTATACTTTGGCAATTGTATTTATGTGAATGGATTAAGCATATAAAAATTGCATCTAGATTTAACGTTTTTAACTAGTGAATCCTAGTCCTTTTTTGAAAGCCAATGTTGACAAATAATATTGTAGATGAAAATAGCTGTGGAAGGGTGCATGCATGGGGATCTGGATAATGTTTATGCTTCTATTTTACATCTGCAAGAAGTTGAGAAAACGAAGATTGATCTTCTCATTTGCTGTGGGGATTTCCAGGTACATTATATTATCGTAATTGATTATCATCAACTTCATCGTGACTTTTAATACTATTACCATTGATATGAATATTTGTCCCTGTTCTGCATATATTGGTTGATTTGTGATATGATCAATTTAACTACTAGATATTCGTAGACATATTATTTCAACTAAAGTAAAAATTTCTGGCAAATATTCGCTACGCCGGCTTCAAACTTTTTTTTTTTTTTCAAGTGAGGGAATCTCGGGTGAGATTCCCGAACGATCGGGAGCTAACTCTAGCAGCAACCCCCCCAATCCTGTACTACCAAAAAGGGACAAAAAGGGAGGGATGGAACTGACTGAGTTTCACTCAGTACTTCTATATTTTCTATGATTCTTTGTTTCTGCTCGAGGGCCATGATAATTTTTTAGTATATTTCTAATACTGTCGTGCTCTTTCTCTAGCCATTTCGTCTTTTCTCAATCTTAAATGACTTTTAACATTACTTTTTTTTACAAGTTAGTAGTTTTAGCCGATAAATGCATGTGCAATTCTAAACGAACTTTAGATACTACAGTCCATTTTAGGCTTTATAGTATGAAATGAAGTATTTTCAATCTGCATTTTTATTTATTTGATATATGTGCAATCAGGCTGTTCGGAATGAGAAAGATCTAGAAAGCTTAAATGTTCCAGATAGGTTTCGGACTATGAATTCTTTTTGGAAGTATTACTCAGGGGAGAAAGTTGCACCATTTCCGACTATATTTATCGGCGGAAATCATGAAGCATCCAACTACCTTTGGGAGCTGTAAGAGTTACTTTGATAGCTTGTATCTTCTAACATTAGATTGTCATTTATTATTAATCTTTTCATTTAACTATTATGTTTGACATGCTGGATACATTTTTCTTCTAAAGCATCTCTTCCTCATACATTTTATGTTTTAGAGAAAAATCATACTCTATTTTCTAAAATAATGAACAATCTAATTTTGGTTGCATCGTGTCTTTCAAATTTTCAATTGTAAGAGGAATGGAGATTATTAATCAGATTTATGTGTATATATATGTGTGTGTGTGTGTCTGTCTGCATTTGAATTGTTATGATGGCTGGATGGAAGATATATAAGATGAGACAGTTGGTCTCACATTTCTTGAAAATAGAACTCATATAATTAGTATATGCGTGTTGCTAAACCTAGGAATGCGAAGAACATTTTGTCAAAAAGAATAACAGAAACAATAGAACTTGGTTTGACATCCTTTCCACTCCTTGCAGGCTTCGAAAAAGTTTTATGTATGACAATCCTTGTTAACCTTAATATTTCATTTATACAAACCACCATTTACATAATTTTATTTACTTCTGACCCAATTTTCCATGACTTTCTTTCATTCAAATTTTCATATACCACTTTGTTAGTGTACAAGTCTTATACTTTTAAAATACTTATTTGAGTTATTAGTTTGGTATTGTATCCTTTTTACCTATAGGCGGAAGTCTTAAAACATTGTCCATTTCCGTTATTTTAAGTATTTGTGGTAAACAAGATGCAATTGTAGAAAGTTCTATTTGTTTTCACTTTTCAGATATTTCCAACTGAATGCAAAAAATTGGAGTGGCTTGCTAACACAATATATATTTGTTATCTCAGATACTATGGGGGATGGGCTGCACCACAGATCTACTTCCTGGGATTTGCAGGAGTAGTCAAGTTTGGAAATGTTCGAATTGGTGGACTTTCTGGAATTTATAAACAAAATCATTATTATTCAGGTATTAGTAGTGGTAGTAGTTATCACCTGGTCAGCAGCCGCTTCCAATGGTGCAGATCGATCATCTTTAAATTTTATCGTTTATTATTTAGACAAAAACTTCTATAAACCCAGGTGCACGTGAACTCTCTTCCTCAAGAGTATCACCTTTTAGTATGTGAAGTGTCACTATTTTGTGATTTTGAGAAGAATAACACATAAAATCAAGCATTTCCTAAATGGTGATACTTCATATGCTACTTTGAAGAAGAGAGTTCACGTAAACCTGGGTTCACAGACCTACTCTTATTTTAAATACGCAAGTTTAAAATTTGCTGCAAACATTGCAATTCTAATATTTAGTCAATGAACAGGACACTATGAGAAGGTGCCTTACAATGAACAAGACATTCGATCTATATATCATGTTCGAGAGTATGATGTTCATAAGCTCATGCAAGTTCAGGAGCCAATTGATATATTTCTTTCACATGATTGGCCTGTTGGCATTACTGACTATGGGAATGTGAAAAATCTTCTACGCAAGAAGCCTTTTTTTGAAAAAGAGGTATTTCCATTATTATATTATGTTAATGCATTAACTTCAACAATATATTACATGTGTACTAAGTTGAAGAAAAACTGTCTGAATGTGCATCTATGGTCATGATCTGCGGAGGAACACAATTGTGTTATCGAGTCTTTTAGATCATAGAAACCAAATAATTAGTTCACCCTTTTTGTGTAGCACTGTTGTTGGAAAAACATGTTTGTGTCTGATTGTGAGCTTCAATATTTTTGTATTCAACCTAGAAAGTCTTGTATGCACCAGGTGCACCGTGCAACTCAAGTATATTTTTCAATGGTATTAGTTGTTTTCATGAACAGTACTAGTTGCTTTCACTGAACAGTATTGGTTGTTTTCATTGAACAGTATTAGTTATGCACCAGTTGCACGGTGCAATTGTGATTTACTATTCATGTGTACATGATACTAGGATTTGTTGAGAGATAGTGGTGTTGCATAATTTGTTTGATTTAGAGGGTAGTTTCTGAAGAAGTTCATTTGCTAAACGGTATTTTATTTCAGGACATCCCTAGAAGCAGTGATAAATTTGGGATAGAGGGAGTGCCACTTTATTTCGGTTGCATGTTCTATACATAAGTGAAATAGGGGTGGTTATATATTTTTCGTATATTAATGTTAATATAACAAACTTATTAACCAGGTTATGGAAGGAACTTTGGGAAGTCGAGCTGCAACAGATTTGATGGCTAAGTTGAGGCCTTCGTACTGGTTTTCTGCACATTTACATTGCAAATTTTCTGCTGTTGTTCAACATGGTGATGGTGGCCATCTTACAAAATTTCTTGCCCTCGATAAGTGCCTACCTGGACGAATTTTTTTGCAAGTTGTTACTTATCCACCCAAGATACTTCTACAGTTACTTTTTAAACTAATAATTTTCTTAGGAAACACTTTGAATCTTGCAGGTTTTCGAAATTGAATCATCACCAGGGCCTTGTGATCTTCACTACGATGAAGAATGGCTTGCAATCACGAAAAAGTTTAACCCAGTCTTCCCTCGAACTAGAATGCGTGCAAATTTTAGGTCTGTATATGGATTTTTACTAACAAATACTCCTTCCTTTCCACTGTAACTGTCGCTTTTGGAGGTTTCACATAGATTTGGAAAGTCATTTAATACCATTGCTAATTTGTATAAGATGACTAAAATACCGTCTTGCAGGTTATCATTAATTCTCGTGTCTCAATAAATGAGACCTATCACAAAAAATAAGAAAATGGCAAAGTTGTAAAAAAATATTTAATTTCTCTTGGAAAAGGAAAAGCGACAGATATTTTGGAACAATTTTTTTCTCTAAAACGACAGTTAAACTGGAATTGAGGGAGTTTACTTTTGCTAAATTTTGTGTTTTATTGGAATTTCATTTCTATATAGTGATGCTAAGCTCCACATAGATGAGTGTCGTGAATTTGTAAAGAGTAAGCTGCAAACTCAAGGCGGCAAACCTTTTGAGTTTGTCCGGACTGCACTATGTCATAATCCTTCTCGATCTGTTGCTAACAATTTCCCCACTGGTGAGTAATGCCTACATGAAAGCACCATTTTTGTATCTTCATTTACATAAGCATTCCATTTTACTTGTTGAGATTATTACTTGCTAATAAATGTGAAAATAGGTGAAAACATGTTGAAATATATAATAATATTTTATTTAAATTTAAGTTCTTATTTTTATCCTTAATCTATTAGCTTTTTTTTTTTTTTTTTAATTTTCACACACACACACATGTATATATATAACTTGATCGATTTTTTAAAGCGGTCCAACCGGCTGAACTATTTGACCCAGTATAGGCAACAAAAAAAAACAATTATACTTGAGGAATATTGTTCCTGAATTATCTGATACAAGTTCAGGAATTGTCTGCTTTTCCAGATTCTTTCTCTAGTCTTGATTTGTTGGTATTAAATATTTGTCATCTGAAGGAAAATATGCTTCTGTGCTAAACTTGTAGACAATTACTGTGTTGAAAGGAATATTATACAAGAATAAATACTCTGATGTTTGGTTATCATTCTCTGATGTTTGTTACTCTTCTTTATTGCAGGACATTGTCGGAATCCTCAAACAGAAGCTTTCTTACAGTTACTAGGACTTCAATATTGTCTTGATACGTCTACTGAAATTCCCGGGTCTTTCGTTTCCAGAGGTGAATAACTTTCAATTGCGAATGTCATGCTTATAATGCTTTTGTTTTCTGTGTTTGGCGTACATTTGCCGGAATCTATTAATATGTTGTTCACCATACAAAAAGGAACTAAAAAGAAAAAACAATCATTTTAAAGAGTAACACATAGGTGCACCAGTTGCACAACTAATACTGACCAACTAATATCTTTTAGTAAAACAACTAATATCATTTGAGTTGCACGGTGCAACTGGTCCATAGAAGTATGTATCAATTTTAAAAAGCGTATAGTGTGGGTACACTTCTGTTTATATTTTGAAGCTCATATGTGGTACAAATCTTAACTTTCAGTTATCGAACTCACTTTTCTCCTATTTGATATTTATATATGGAGGGCAACACTAAATGGATATTGTATTTTGTCTTTATGCCATATTTTTCAATTTCTTAATTTTCTAATGGTTGTATTCGAAACAAGCATGCATATTATTTCCCAATTTAGGGGAGTATTAACATAACGATACAAACTCCGACAAACTATGATCCTTCATATTATGTCTTAAGTACTTTCACCAAATGTAACGTATTTCGGTACAGCTGCAGCATCTGTTGATTACCAGAGTGAAGATATTCCAATCGAGGATGATGATGATGACGACGTCGTTGATGATGAAGAAACGTAGAAAGAATCCTATAAATTGTATTCGTCATCTAGGATCTTTAGACCTATTTTCTGTAATTTGAATGGAACAAGATCTCTATCAATTGCACAAATTTGTTTGGACCTTTATCCTCAGATTGAGTTGCATTGGCTTTTAGAATATTAGGACTATATTATGTAAATCAAGTATGGAACTGATCTTTAACAATAGTATGCTAGAATTTTTTGAGACTTTTTGTTTCAAGAATTTATTAACAGTGGAAGTGTGTCAACCTCTTTCAGATATGAATCTATCTGATTCAGAAGGGAAGAACTTGTATCAGTATCTCAATTCAGTGGGCCTTAAGTCGGCTCGGTTGGGGAGGTGGACAACGAAGGATTTACTGAGCGAACTACTAAATCAACAAGATCAATCGTGTTTGCTTCCGCGGCTTACCGTCCGTTCCTTTTTTCCTCTCGGAATCCGAAAATAAAACAGAGAGAGAACGGATTTATTTCAGTGACATATCTAATCAGACCGAGTAGGATTTGGACCCACGGGTAGTAGGTGGAAAGAACTAGGTGATAAAATAGAAGAACTTACATTCTTTAACCATTGGGATGTATGAATTAATTTATTATCATTGTAATCTACAGGGTATGATACCTTATAGCTTCACAGTGACAAGTCATTTTCTCATTACTCTGGGTCTCTCATTTTCTCTTTTTATTGGCATTACTATAGTGGGATTTGCTAAAAGTGGACTTCATTTTTTAAGCTTCTAGGTTCAGTGAAGTGATGCGTTGGTATTCTTCCATGGGCACCCGTTTTTTTGCTTAATACACGAAATATGTAGAATATTTTTTAGCATCTTGTACCGTCATATACAACTGTGAAATGCATGTATTCAGCAAATTGATGCTGGCCATTGTATTGAAGATAGTGTTGTATTGTGTAGTAGCATCTGTTGTGCTTGTATGTATTTTTTTTCTGCCGCCCTCTTAAATTTGACAACGTAATGCCTGTTTACAAACTCTAAAAGGTGGTTTAGAAGCACTTATTTTAAATTTTGAAAAAATAAGTGCTTCTACTCATATACTATAGTTTGCAAACAAGCATGTAGAGACGATTTTGAATCTCGTCGCCTATTTGCCTGCTCGTTCTGCATTTGCTGCATGTAATGCTAGATGTTGATTCTGGACATTTTCTTGTAGCTTGTAACATGATTTAATTATGCAATTGATCCAAATAAAGAATTGTGGATGAATTTGTACTTGCAAGGCAATTAATTCATAAACGATGCAATATTTTCATCATTAGGTTTATCGTTTGAAGATTTCCTTGAGCTTTTTATATTAAGCAATCCATGGTAGGAGACATAACATAACTAGGGTGGCATTATTTTTGTTAGTGCGAGAGCGACATAGGTTTCAAAACAGTGGAATATAAGAAAATATAATCTATACAAATAATAAGTTTAAAAATAGGAATCTGAAGCAAGTGGTTTCGTGGTGTAGTTGGTTATCACGTCAGTCTAACACACTGAAGGTCTCCGGTTCGAGTCCGGGCGAAGCCAAAACAATTTTTGAAGTTTTTTATGCTTTTTTTTTTTATGCTTTTGTTATGTTTATTCTCATGCATATACAGTTTGTTATAGTTCAGTGGTTATTTTGTATTTTTTTTTTTTGGCGCGACAAAAAGCCCTTATTATAAAAATGTTTATAGCAATAAGTTTGTTGGTGCGGTTAGTGGAAACAAGAATTTATTGCAGTGCCATCGCCGTTACGTCATGATTATTTTTAATAGTCTCATTCTGCACTTAAACTTTCCAGCGTATTTTTAGTCTTGAGTACGTCATACCGCATCAATAGTATGACTAATTTGATACTACTATTTTTTTAAAACTAATGAATTAAATATTCTTGTTCTGTGATGGGCCTTTTTTTTCAAAGTAAAAGTTCTTTTATTACTAAAAGACAAATGACAAAATATCTTCCTAGCATGGTGAAATGGGTGAACCGTGAAGCTAATACTTTAGCTCATTGTTTGGCGAGGAAGGCTAGGAATTTTTCTAGTCCTTATTGTTCAGTCGAGCGTCCTACTTTTATGGATGACCTTCTCGATATTTATCTTTCATGTCCTGTTTGAGTGGTTGTTTTTCTCTAAAAAAAAAAGCATCTTCCTAAAATTTTCTAATCAATCTTCCATTTTTGTCCTTTCAAATAGCCCGGACTATATAATCCCACATGCTTGTTGCAAACATCTCACCTTTCTTGTCTAGAAGTATTCCAGCCTGAGATAAAAAGTGCCTTGATATTTAATATGTCCAATCATTAATATACCCAACCAATTAAACAAACATACCAAATTTTAAAGGTATTGCATTCAAGAAAGAGGTGAGAGCAAGTTTCCAGCTGGAGATTGCAGAGCGGGCCGTTTATGTTGTTGTGATGGGCATTTCTGTTTTTAGTAAAATAGAAAGGCATAGAAAGGCGTGCTAAAAATTTAGCAAATATTATTTTTTTAATTCGGTATTTCAACTCATGAATTGACTAATTCGGGAAATCAAAACCCACGTTTAACTTGTGTACTTAATCCATATATTGAAACAGTTTCAAAATATTAAAAATGTATTTTATTGGTTTAGGAATAATAATTGGGAATTGTATTGATATTGATATCCAGATTATAATGGAAATAAATGTAAACAAATATGCAGGCTAACACCTCACAGTTCATTTTGATGCTGCAGGATATTTTTCGCAACTAATTCACCACAACTATTGATTTTCCTATTTGTTACTGCTACACAATTTTAATAAGCCACCGAGACCAAACATGATACTTTTGCAGAATTTTGTAATATTTTTAAATTGTTAAATTTCTAAAAGTGTCGTAATAATCTGCAAAAGTATCATGTCTCATGCATCATTATTTGATACGCATTTAAAATTTACATCACATGATAACAAAGCATCACTCAACAAATTGCCAATTTATGCTATTATTACAACTACAAAGTCGAAAACATAAATCCATATGAATGTATTTGTATTTCCCTCTGCCATTTTCTGGGAAGCCAATTCTTAGATCCTTACAAGATGCTCTCATATACTTTTCAAGTGCATCTCTGCTATTTACAAACCAACCAACCATAACCATGAATCCTCATTTTCCAATCACCACGATGAATATAAATCCTCATAACTATAAATATTCCAATCTTGAAATTTTTCATTTGACAACAAACGATACCTAAAGGTGAATGAGTCGGGGTTTCTCAACCCGTGTTCTAGGAATGGCTAAGATGGCTATGATCCCACCCATTAATGCAGCAATTGCGGCTACGACTAATGCTGGTGAGTTTCCGCCACCAAAGAGTTGATCCCATGGACCAGCTCCAACGGACACAATAACCTGTATCAGAATCAGAGAGCGTAAGAATCGAATGAATTCACTTTTTAAGACTTCCAAAAATATCTCAAAACAGGTAAATTGTAAAATTGGTCGCTTTATCTATTGAGTGTTGGTGATACTAGTCTCGTAAGGATCAATTTTCTCAACCAAGTCCCGTAACTTTTAAAATCATGCAATTTTTGTCCTATATTGACAAGGTTGCAGGATTCTTACACGTGCTGCTCACTTGAGCCGCTGGAATTCCATGTAACAACCAGACTATGAATTAGCATAACTTACGTAGCATAATGAGATCCCAATATATTAATTTCAATTAAGAAAAACCATAATTATCATCCTTAAACAAGAAATTGTCAATATACTAAAATTGCAGTATTTTGAAAATTATGGGACTTAATTGAGAAAATTGATTCCTATGAGACTAAAATCAAACACTCAATAGATACGAGAGCAATTTAGTAGCCTTATTCATCCCACAACTGATGATTTTTGAACTATTCTTTATTGAAATTGTTACAAATCGAACATAAACAAAGATATTCCAGACACAAAAGAGCATGTAGGGTGAAATTTATGAAAACGACTTTCAGAATGAAATCACATTAATTTTAGTCATATGAAATCGAGGTGCATTAGAGCAGGCTATACCTGTGGAATTACAATTGCCAGATTCAGGACTCCCATGGTTAACCCTGTAAGATCGAAATAAATTTTTCAATGTTCTATACCCACTTGATCACAAATTCTGAAATCAAAAGAACATTTAAACAAACCTTGGCCCAAGCCTAAAGATTCGATACGTGCAGATACCATTGCATAAGGAACACTATATGTTATCTGCAATTCATAACACAGGTCAGAAAATTAAATTATTATTCCAACTTTGGCTTCTTCCAAATTTTGTGATTGTCTCATTTATTGAGATACCCAAAAGGGAATATTAGTCATCTTATACAAATTATGACAGGTATTAAATGACTTTCTTAATCCATATGAAACTCCCAAAAACGACGGTTAATTTGGAACAGAGGGAGTACTTTTTAAACCGATTTATTCATTTAAATACTTCAACAGAAAAGAATTACTCCATCAACTTGAGAAAGAACGAAGCAACTTACAGCTAATGGAACACCAAGAAATGTAAATGCTAGTAGGGAAGCTATCACGATACCATCTGGAGGAAGACGGTCACCGATATCCATACCACTCTTGACGGCACTTATAATAAGCATTCCCACAAAGAGGAGAGACAACATAATGTTGGAGAGCCCCCACGTAAAACCGGCTCCCCATTTCCTGCAAAGCTTTTCCAAGAGCACAGACGTTAACCCAAGAACCAACGAGTTCAGCATGAGGCCAAACGACCCCATTCTCACTCCCAGGCTGTAATTCTTTCCATCATTCGGTTCTCCACCATATATCTCACGACCCATCCAATCAGTATCGAAGAGAAGAAAAGGAAACCACCCAATCCAAGTCAGAGCAGTAACAAGGAGTATAATCCAAACAGTACCTGGAAGAAATTTTAGAGTGCCAAACAGTTCCCAGAGAAAAGGTTCGTTCTCAGACGAACCTTCTTCACCAGAGTGAGGGAGGGAAGCTAAGGGCTGTTCTTTGGCTGCTGAGAGGCTTACAAATGTAGTTGCTATAATGAAGATAATATCGATAAGAAAAGCTGCCTTCAGATTGGCACAATTAGTAGAACAAGTAGAAGAGAGAGTGAACGGGAAAATCTTGAACCAGTTACTGTAGGACCCGGTAGCATATCCAAGGATATTGCCAATAGCCATTGATAGGGAGAAATAGGCGTTTGCTACTCGGGTTCTCCTGTGGTCCTTTTCTAGCATGACATAAAAGCAAAAGATTTCCATTAATCTCTTGTAAGCTAGTCCTCAAATTTCTTAGATGGTGCTCAAACAAGGACCTAAATCTATGAAAACGGTGATCATGTAGTTTAATAAAAAGCAATGTGCACAACTAATACTGTTCAATTAAAATAACTAATACTATTCAGTGAAAACTACTAATACTGACCAACAAATACCTTTTAGTAAAACAACCAATACCATTTAAAAACTCACTTGAGTTGCACGTTGCAACTAGTGCATAAATGTATGTATTCTCTTTAATTATATTATGTGCTTCTCAATATTCAGCTTTTCATGTTTTCGAAGAACGATAGATCCCTTAAGACGAAAGCTCAACAATCGACTAATTTGCGGGATCATAACAGTAACACTAGATTCCAAGTTTAAAGGGCTATTCAATTATCAATTCAATCATTGTCTCAATTCTAGTGACTTTTCATGGCTTTAGAAAAAAGTCAAATCCCATCTCCCCAATTGAAATCTCAGCAATTACCGTGATTTTTACGCTCGCACTAATCCCAATTACACGCTACGTACATCCAAAGTTACATAAACAGTAAATTACAGAAAAAACTGAGGAAAACGAAATACATACCCGTTAAATCAGCGAGGAGGGCCCGACACGGGCCCTGGGTCATATTGTTGGCAACATCAAGCACCCAGAATCCAATCACGAAAACCACCACCGCTCGCATTTTATTCTCGCCGCGATCCCCCAACAGCCGCCCGATGTCGGCAGAGTAGCCGATGATGAGAACGGCGACGACAATGGAGGCGGCGCCCACCAATATGAAAGGGCGGCGCCGCCCGAATCGGCTGGTGCAGCGGTCACTGAAGTGGCCCGCGAGCGGCTGAACGAACAGGCCCGAAATCGGTCCGCAGAGCCAGATTAAACTGGACCATTTGTGCGGAATTCCGAGCTCCTGCACGTACGGGGTTAATAGCGATAGTTGCAGCGCCCAACCGAACTGAATTCCGCACGCCACCGATGCGACTCGGAGCAGGGTCCGTAATCGGACTCTTTCGGGCCGGGTTCCGAGCTGGTGGTATTGGGCTTGCGGTGGGCGGTTAGGGCGCGGGTTTCCACGCGCCGCCTCGGGGTTCGTCATGCGGTGTCGTTTTGGGTTGTTGTTTTTATGGGGTTTGGGGAGAAGTTGGGAGCATGTTCCGCCGGGCGGAGGCGGTGGAGAGTGGAGGAAGGTGGTGGTGGAGGGAATTAGCAGAGTGACAGAGGGAAGAAAGAAAGTGTGTTGAAATTAATGGGACGAAATTGCCCTCATTCGACCACGAAAAGGACTTGTTAAAGTGAATTTTTTTGTTTTTTTTAAATTACTATTTTTGGAGTTATTTGTATTTGAATAAATCCAATTTTGAAACTTGAGAGAGCATTGTGTACGTTGATTATTTAATTTGAATTTGGCTAGTTTAGTACACCATCCGTCACCGTTATATAGACTTGTTTCTATATAAAATAATTTTTTTAATTAATTTATTAATATAATTTTATGTATTAATTATGTTAAAAATTATAATAATTATTAAATAAAAATATAATAAAAATTTTGTTTGTTTAATTTATTTTTTTAATATAATTTTTTAATCCGTGTGAAAAATCAAATAAGGTTGTATTTAAAATGGAGGGAGTATATATTTATGCACGGATTTTATACGAAAATGGTTCTTTTACGAAATCCAATATCAAACATAAAGTATCTGTAACGTATTATGTTGAAAGTTTGCATAAAGTCTTAATTTCAAGCTGAAAATTGAGCGATGTCTTAGTAGTTAATTCCAAAAGCCGGAGTTGCTCTCCCATGAATCAGGGATATTTTATAAATTTAGATTATTTAATTAATTTTATTAATTTTTAACATAATTTTCTAAATTATTATACTTAACTCGTATTATATTTTGGGTAGAGTCAAATGTCATGAATTTAAAACAAAATTCATAACATGAATCAAGTTTATACAAGTTTTTGTCTAAAAATGCAAAAACTCTCTTAATTTCGAGTAACCCTTTTGTGAACGGGGAATCCTCTTGTACATCTATATACAAATAAATTGTGCACTTCATAATATATTCAATTTGTTGTATTAAATTAACTTATTGATATTCACATTTAAGTGTAAATACGTTGTTTGGTCTAATGCAATAAGTTGAATATTTCAAAACAAATTATGCAATGCATGATGCACCTGGTGTGTACAAGATCTTACCGTTGTGAGTGAGTCTCATGTGTATTTAGGTGCACCGTGCATTTATAATGCATTTAGAACCATGCAACTTGTTATATTAGAATATGCAATTTACTTATATTAAACTGTGTAGCTATTTTTCATATTAATAGTTACACGATTCAATATTAATAAATTCCATCTTTCAGTATAATAAATTGTATGGTTCTAAAATACACTATGAAAGCACGGTGCACCTGAATGCATACAAAACTTAACTATTATTCTTTCTATTTAATTTGAATTACGTTAACGACCTCCTATTTATAAAAAGTTTAATCAAAACATAATCCAATATGAGACTTACCTCCAATTCCTGAAAACACTTAAATAAACAAAACAAAATATTTCTTGACATTCTAACTTCGTATATTTATTTTTTATTTATTAAAATTTAAATTTTACGATTATAAAACACACTGCGGTCTATGGTGATATACTTCAAACGTAGACGGTAGATCATGTCTTTAATAATTCAAAAATTGAACTTTATAATCTCAAACGATTGGTAAAAAAGGAAAATTCAACTCTTCATTAAATAATTAATTATTAATTAATTGATTTAAAACTAATTTATACAACATTTATCTTTTTGTAAATTTTGTAGAAAAAAAAAATACTACAATATCAATATGTGACTTAGTGAAAAAAAAAAATCCATTATTTTTTTTCCTATTTATCTCTCCTCGAAATTTACCAACACTATTTCATATATGAAAATATTGATAATCTCCTTCAAAAAATAAAATAAAAATTGATAATCTAAACTCCCTGAGGGCAGATTGTGATTATGAGGCAAAAGCAAGGGTCAGGGGTGGGAGACATTAGTGCGGGTCCAATGACAAAAAATAGCGGACTGCACTTTATTCTCTTTTTAACGTTAAAGAAAATTGCGAGTGACGTCATTGACTTGTGACGTGTTTCCTTCCATGTATCAATTACTATTTCAAGTGTATTTTTAAATAGAGTAAGTCTAATGTAAAAAAATTCATGTATGAAATTTTATAAAATTGTCATAAATCAATCATTTAGACCCTAAACACTAAATAATAAATTCTAAATTATGATTCATTCGGATCGGGTGAACCATGAACCATTTGAGCCGAGTGAACAATGAACCACTCAATTTTGTCTTACCTTCACCAAATACAGATTTTGGTTGTAAATTAAAGTTTTTTCATGTATGAAATTTTTTATACTGGACTTTGTCTTTTAAATATTACTCCCTCTGTCCTATATTTTTTTATCCCTTTTTTCGACACGAATATTAATGTGAGAATTATTTATTAGTATTAAAAGGAATAAAGTGAGTTTTAATTAAGGGTATTGTAGGTCTTTCTACTTTATTATTACAGTAGATAATTTTTTATGGATAAAAGTAATAACATGAAATGTAATTATAAGATGTTGGGAGGGGATAGTAGAAACGGTACTAGTTATTTTATTACTTTTTATAAAAAGAGGTAAATAAGTATGAGATAGAGGGAGTATTGATTGTTTTATTAAAAGACATCTAATTTTGTCCTTTTTTTATTTAAATATTTGCTCAAAAAGTTCGTTTTTTATTTCATTGAATAGTTTCTTGGTAATATGTATTTTTCTTTTACAAAACACCTTTAAATATTTTAATATTATATTATATGTTATTACTTTCTTCACATTAAAGTTAACTTTATCTCATTTAATTTACACATTACTTTATTATTCAATCTTCACCAAAAATCAATTTTACCCTTTTAGTGCTAATAAATAACTCATATATTAAAATTCGTGTAAATAGTAAATGTTCAAATAAGAAAAAAGCATATGGAATATTATTTAATCAGCGTTAGTTATTTTCACTAAATATTAATATTAGTTATTTTTATTAAGTAATATTATTTGTTTAGCACTTACCAGTGCTACGCTAAAATGTTGCTTGTTTGTTATCAGCGGGCTGCGCCTTGTTTGGTAAATAGTAACTGGAAACTTGAATGATGGTGTGTCAACTTTATATAATTTAATATAGAGACACATTTGCGTAAGACGGAGTATAATTTAATCATTGACGCTTTAACATGTTAAAATGAGTAGGTGTTGATTTGTGTTAGGTTGTACCCTGCCTCATACGAGTTTTTATCCATTTTTCCTAATGTAAGAAAATGTACATGAATAAAGAAAAGTTTAACATAGTATATCAGCAAAGTCGGTCCAACAATTTAAGGGGCCGATAAAAAATATTGATCATTTGTATTTCCTTTAATTAATAAAAAATAATATGAAAATTAATATGAAAATAATTTCATAAATATAGAAAATTTTATAGGAAGTTTTTTCATTTTTCTCATGAACATGAGATGCATAAGAATAACTTTTAAAATAGAAAATTTTAAAAGTGAGGAACTTGAAAGTTGAAACAGGAAAATAATTGAGAAGAAGTGAAAATTTGGAAAAAGAAGAAAGAAAATATAAAGAAACCTGGTGGCCGAGACGGGTTGAAAAATATAAGTGAAGAATTGACGAAATTGAAAGAAAAAGGAGAAAAAAATAAAACAAGTGAAAATTTGAGATAGGAAGAAAATTGTTGAAAAATGTTGGGTGCATATCTCGCGACTGGGCCCCGACCCACGTTTCGCCAATATACGAAACATATGAAACCAAGCAAGACATTAAGCATCTCACTGAGCGAGGTGGATCTGCTTCGACCTCATTCACAGCGAGCTTAATGACCTCGGATTGTCCCGAGGTCAGTGCATTAACTACGATAAGACTGGTGTCAGAGATTTAGTATAGGCGATCTTTCCTGAATTGGTTTTAAATCAGAGATAATTCAGTGAAGGATGATAACGAATGACCTGTCAGTGAAAGAAAATAGCTAATTTCCTGCAAACTTGGGAATTATCTTGATCGAGGTACAAATCAAGGCTGCAAGGTGCAGAAACCTCGAGCGACCTCCTGCGACCTCCGGTGACAAATCAAATCAATCTTATAACATTTAATGTTTTGCAGGACGACTTTCGGCCCTTTGTCCTTATAAACCGGGAGAGTGAGCTCCACTCTCCCAAACACTATAAATAGGGTCAATTTATGACCCAAAATGACTAGAAAATTCATATCATACAAAATCTCTTGCAAATTTACTTCTTGCATTTAATTCCAACACTTATTCTCCACACAATCATGAACAGTTAATGCAATTCTTATCATATAATTACTTGTTTGTGTTATCAAGATGTTAAGCCACATTTAAATCTCTAACCTCGATATTTTGATGCAAAACAAAAAATATAAGTGAAAGAAGTGAAGAAATTGAAAGAAAAAGAAAAAAATATATAAATGAGTGAAAACTTGAGGAAGAAAAAAAATGTAAGTAAAAGAAGTGAAGAAATTGAAAGAGAAAGAAACAAAAAATAGAAAGAAGTGAAAACTTGAGAAATGAAAAAAAATTGTTGAAAAATGTAAGTGAAAAAGTTGGGTAAGTGAAAGAAGTGAAGAAATTGAAAGAAAAAGAAAAAAAACGAATGAAGTGAAAACTTGAAAAGGAAACAGAGTTGTTGCAAAATGTAAGTGAAAAAGTTGGGTAAGTGAAAGAGGTGAAGAAATTGAAAGAAAAAGAAAACAATAGCAAGAAGCGAAAACTTGAGAAAGGAAAAAAATACTATTATAAAATGTAAGTGAAAGAAGTGAAGAAACTTAGAGAAAAAGGAAAAAAAATAGAAAGAAGTGAAAACTTGAGAAAGGGAAAAAAATGTAAGTGAAAGAAGTGAAAAAATTGAAAGAAAAAAATACAGAAAAAATACAGAAAAAATTGAAATTTGAGAAAAGGAAAAAGACCTGTTGAAAAATTTAAGTGAAAAAAATTAGGTAAGTGAAAGAAGTGAAGATATTGAAAGAAAAAGGAAAAAAAATAGAAAAAAGTGAAAACTTGATAAAGAAAGAAAAAAGGTTGTTGAAAAATGTAAGTGAAAGAAGTGAAAAAATTGAAAGAAAAGAAAAAAATTAGAAAGAAGTGAAAACTTGAGAAAGGAAAAAAAGTTTTGTTGAAAAATATAAGTGAAAAGGGATATGACTTCAAGGCGTAATAGAAATCAACGCTTTTTAGTAGGGATGACAATGGGTCGGGCTAGGACGGATACCTAATTATCCAAGTCCGCTCCGCGTATAAACCCAGCCGGCCTGGATTGCCCCATGGCTCGCTGTGGATCAGAGCTTTAAGACCCAAGCCCAGCCTGCTCGGTGCAGGTCGGGCCCGCCCTGCCCCATTTTTGACCCATCATGTTACATTTTTTTTCTAATAAAATTGAAATTCAATTTTTTACCTATAAAAATATTTTCTCACATTTAATACAATACAATAACACAATTCAAGTCAAAATGGACTATAAACTAAATTACCAAATTCATCGTAATAACATTATTACTATTATATATATATATATATAAATATTTATTTATATAAAGAGCGGGGGGCGGGATGGGCCAAGTCGGGCAGGGTCATTACAATATTAGTATCCAAGCCCTGCCTGACCCATGTTCGGGACGGGCCTGACCTGGCCCAACCGGAGTGGGGCAAGGCGGATTGACTTCGGGCCGTGGTGTTTTGCAATCCCTACTTTTTAAGTGTATGAGCAACTAAGTTGACCGACAGAAATCAGTATAATATAATAGAATTGCAAATATATTAAAAAATATATATTATATATATTGCACGTTTAAAAAATGCACCTGAATTGAGTGGATGCATTTAATGCAAATGAGACCTACTCTTATAAATTTGCAAAGTTTTATTATGTTACTCCCCTTGAAATATTAAATATTTATCTCCTTTACTCTATGAAAATTTTGGCCTCTTGGAACGAGATTTTGAATTCATCCCTACTTGTAAATTGTAATGAATTCATATACTTTGTATGTCACTAAATTTATTTCATATATATACCAAAATTTGTGTGAAATTACCTCAAAATATGTTCCCTAGACAACCATCCCCCCCCCCCCCCCCAAAAAAAAAAGTATCATTTTGAAAATAAAGATGTTTTACTTATATTTCACACACAAAAATTAATTTTATGATGCTTTAAATTTAAAAAGTAAATTTTCTACTTCTACCATCAAAGTTCAAACACAATTCGCGTGATCTCACGCGAAACTTGTCTTGTAATTTTTTGTTTAGTCACGGTTATTACTTGCACCCTAAAAACAAAACAATGTAAATATAATACAAAACAATGTGAATATATCACTGAATGTTCTTTGTAAGGCTTTTACAAAATAGTGTTTGGTTTACGAGACTGGATTGATTAGATGTGATATAATTGAGTGAAATTGAATAAGATTGAATTAATTGGACTTGATTTGTTTGAATCAAGATATGCATTTGGAATGTAGTATTGAATTTATGGATTAAATGAGATATCTATTGAAATGTCATAAATACTCTTAAATCGAATTAAAACAACTACACTTCATTCTTGTGAATCTATTCAAACAATAGAAAGATAATTTACAATATTTCATTCGACATATGTTTTATCCCACCTTTCACATGAGATTGACATATCCTTCCACGGAGGGATTTAGACCCGCTTGGTTAGGGGTAATGGAAGTGGATAATAGAAATCACTTCTATTGATATTGTTTGGTAGTTTTTATACATAAGTAATGAGAATAGAAATAAGTAATTGAATACCTCACTCACTCAGCACACCTCATATGATACTCATTGTTAATGTTCTAATCAAGCAACAACAATGCAATTAATAATTCCTAGTGATTTTCCCTCAATGATACTCATTATCATTGTCATTCCCAAATTATACCAAGCGGGCCCCTTAATATATTTTTTATCCAAGCTTGAAGTATATCATGAACTCTCATTCTGTAAATCAAATAGTTAATTAGTTGAGATTAAAATTTTACTTCTGGTCTATCTCTCGATTAATCCGCGAACCAAATGGGGCTATAGAGTAGTAAATCTATTTTATTAGCGCTGGTATATACATGTTAATACATAATTGCTTCTCTCAAAATCAATCATTGATATACTACTTTATTCCGTTTCTTTAAATTAATCAAGTTAAGTTTGAGTGCGCCATTAATTTAGTTAACTGTTGCTATAATATGTATTAGAAATGATTTCAGATATATATTTCAAATTTAATATTCAACTTTTTAAACAAGTTTGAATGATTAGATAGGGATATACTTATGATGACTAGGGGTGAGCATCGGTCGGTTTGGTGACCAAACCGAACCGAAAAATCATAACCGAACCAAATCGAAGTTTCATATTTGGTAACCGAACCGACCAAATGAACATGATAACCGAACTTTAATCGAACCGAAATTTTCGGTTCGATTTCGGTTTTTAACCGAACCGACCGAAGTTTTTCCTTTTTTTTTATATGGAATTTAAACATTTGCCTCTTTCTACTGACCAAAAAATAAAATTTCTAATCTAATATAATACACCAAGATCAAAATAAACTCTTAAGATTAATTGACATCTAAAACATGGGAAAAATCAAACACTAAATATATACTTTATGCAATCTATCAAATATGAATAAGTTCATCAAGTTCATAAATCATACTTCATAGTGATAACATAAAATCAAGTTCATACTTCATAGTAATAACATAAAATCAAGTTCAATTGTTCACACCCCTACATACTATTAGTCCAATCCATAACAACTAATTGAAATAAGATAGTTCAACAAAGACAAAAAAAGTGATAAAACTTGAGATAGTTTGACCCTTCTATTTGTTTGTTGGAAGGGTGCAAGCGTTGGTCATGGTCAAATTCATCACTCCACACTTGTCGTGCGTATTGACCTCAAGCCAAAATCCGAATCCAAACAAAAAATCAATTTCAGTTTGTTCAGTTCATCATCATCTAACATCCAATATCGAAGAACAATAAAGAACAAAGTTCAGAAACGGGTTAACACGGCGACGAGGGTACTCAGGCGAATGAACACGACGACAAAACTCGAGTCGCCAAATACAAGCGTGAGCAATGACCCGTCGTTCTGCCATTGGGCGTCTGCAACGAATCGCCGCCAAGTTTCGAGAAGCGGGACGATCTCACCGCGTTGCTCGAAGCGTATTGGTGAGTCGCCTGTGACTTCCGCGCGGCGGTCGATTAATCGCTCTAAGCAATGGATTGAGACTCGGCCGCTTCGGCAAAAAACCCTAACACGGTTCGACTTCTCAAGACGACGACATTGAATGTGCTGGCTAAGAGTCATACTGCGGACACGATTCTCGCAGCATTTAAGCGGAGAGGTGAGGATTAACGACGCGAGATAAGTTGCCACCTCCAGCGGCCTTACCGCAAGACTCATCGCCCATCGCCAAATACAAAGAAATGCATATGAAGGCGACCAATTTAGGTTTAGAAAAACCCTAAAAGTGATGGGCGGTGGCTTAAATCAAGTGTGCACAACAAACAAATAGAAGGGTCAAACCCAAATAAGATAGTTAAACCACGAGAGACTCGAGACTCAACTTGAGACTCGGACTTCGGAGAGAAGAAGTTCTTCTGGCTTCGGACTCGAGAGAGAAAAGTTCTTCTTAAAATTTGAGACTCAGACTTCGAGAGAGAAAAAGTTCTTCCGAATCGCTTGTCATTGTTCGCTACGAGTGACCTCCCCTAAGTAAATAAGTAATTAAAAAAAATTATATAATAATTAATATTTTATATATTTAACATTTCCGGTTTTTGGTTTTTTTTTTTCGATTTTTGACCGAAAATTAATCGAACCGAACCGAAAACCGAAATTCTTAAAATTTGAAACCGAAACCGAACCGAAAACTGAATAACCGAACCGAACTTGAAAATTCGGTTTGGTTCAGTCGGTTAATTCGGTTTTTACCGAATTTTGCACAAATGGAAGTGGCTTAGGGTGTGCTGGACCGCTGGTTGTGATTTTTTTCTCTCCCACTTTTTTTTTTTTTTTTCATGCTACTGTCGTCCGTAAATTAGGGTGTCCAATAGTATGAAATATACTCCATCCGTTCCAATTTTAAGAGAAGTCTTACCCCAGTTGAGGATTTTTAAAAATAGTGATAAAGTGTTGGTTGTAAAAAAATTTATTTATTAGTATTTTATGTGATAAAGTGATAAAGTAATAAAATATTGGAGATAGAAAAAGTAATTTATTAATATTTCATATGATAAAATGGGTATGTCCATTTTATAAAATGTTCTCTTAAGATTGAGACAAAAAAAAAAGAATTACCTTAAGATTGGGACGGAGAGAGTAACAAATTCCATTTTTTTCTTTCAAAATTCATTTTTCAACACAACCTTGTAATTTTTAATACTATTCATTCTCAAGGTTTAGTACTCAATGCGCATAAATTAGGAACATATTTTGTTTTGAAACAGTGACGAAGCCAGAAATTAGAGTTAGGGGTCCCGACTTAATAGATAATTTTTTTTTTCTTTTTAAAATATTTAAAAAGTACTATATTACGTATTAGAATTAATTTTTTATAAAATTAAAAAATGACTTGTACTACATTAGAATGTTTAATATACTCACGTAACAACATTCAACATATGCATAAATTGATGTTGTTATTTAGAAAATTTCATATATATAAATTGAATCATCAAATGAAAGTATGAGTATTTAGTACATATTAATCATATGGATGTATTTAAAATTAATAAGTAAATTATATAATCAAATAATTAATGTTAATATTAAAAAATTATGATAAAAATTTTGTATTAATAAATTTAAATTTGTTGTAGTGTACAATAAAAAAAATAAAAAAAGAGATGAATTTTCAGCACTACCAAACAAAATCAGGGAATCAAACGTTTGTAATATTCCACACAAGTTAACTCATATTTTGAGATGGGGGAGTAATTGATAGTCTAATTTGTATATATGTGAAACTTGTTCATGATATAAGATGAGATTAAATTTTTTGTAGCTTAATAACTTTGAACCGATTTGAATTTGGTCTAGCACATATGAGAATCTCATTTAACCTTTTTTTTTTGTCCCAAAAATCAGTCAACCGATCATTATACACGTGGATATTATTTACATTTTTCATTTATTTTGCAGCCGACACGTATTCACAATAATGCATTTAATTTTTTTTTGTTTATTTTTATTCACCCGTTTAATGTCGGGTATCGGGGCTCGCATGGATTGGTTACGGGTCGGGTTCAAATACGGGTCATATAATTTTAGTTTTTTTTAATTAAATAAGAATGGTCGGGTTTAACGATTTATAACCGACCCGGATCTATATGAGTCAAATCGCGCGTCTCTTCGTCTTCTTTCTATCCTTTTCAAATAAAACACTAAAAGCAAACACAAATTGAGAAAACCCTAGTTCATACATTGACGACGAATCGAGCATGCGGTTTCGTGACCCAAGTTGAAATGAAGACCCCCACACCTATCTACAGTATGATTTCCGATTTCCCATTAAAAAAAGGCTTACGAATTAATGTTGCACTTTGGGGTATATTATTCTGTTCTTATTACTTGTAGATGAGCCACATTCGTTGTACTAGAACTGAAAATTTATTAGATATTAGTTGGTATACTAAAAAGTATTAGTTATTATACTAAAAAATATTAGTTACTATACTAAAAAGTACCATGTAGAAAATTTCATTAGTTTAATAACTTGAACAAAAAACAGGGGATACACTTGTCCAACTCTACATACTTTACAACACACATTCCTTACTAAACAAAACCCAAATACAACTGAACTAATACCATACTACCAACTGAACGAATACCATACCCAACTAAACAAGACACATTGCAAAGAAAAAAAGCAGGAGCCAATTAAAACATATGTCATCCAATTGCCATTTTTTGATGCATTTTGTTGCTTGGTTTCATATTCACGCTTTTCCTTCAGGAGGGTAGAATTACGGACTTCGCTCTTGGAGATATTGGGGGATTCATCCATTCAAAATAATTGCATCCGCCTCCACCTCCACCTCCACCTCCCTGAACAAGTACAATATTAGGGATTAAAAAATCGAAATGGATTCACATTCAAAATGAAAACTGACCTTCCAATATTTGCACCCATAGAACCTTCGACCAGAATTTTCTTCCAAGAGGTGAGAATTCGAAGAGTAACTCCACAACGAAATTGACCGCATGATTTGGTGGAGAAGGATGACGATGATGACATTTTATTTTGTCCTCTATGCTGCTTCTTCTACCTCCTCTCTTTTCTCCTTCGTTCCATGCCGTCGCGCATGTTCTAAGATGTCGCCGACTTTTTTTTTTGTGTCGATTTTGGTGTGAAAATGGCAATTTGGTGATGAATTTAGGTTTTCATTGGTTGGTCGGTTCTAACCCTAAACCGACCCAACATTTACTAAATAAAAAAAAATTGATCCGAAACCATAAACCTGAACCCGAAATGTTGTAACCCAAAACTCGGGTCTTTAATTAAGTGAATTTTAAAAAAAATATTAAATCAAATAGTATATACACATGTGACAAGGAAAAAATAAACATAAATTATGAAAAGAATTTTCTATTGTGCTGGTGATCGATTAGGCAATTGGCACCAGCTGATTTTCGGGACCAAAAAAAAAAAAGGAGAAACATACAGGGGATAAATGAGATTCTCATATGAGCGGGATCAAATTCAAATCGGCTCAAAGTTATTGGGCTACAAAAAGTTAATCCCATATAAAATTGATATCACTATCTTTATAAATTAATATCTATAATATTTAATATTATTATATTAATTTTAAATATAATAATATTAATTGATAAATATAACAATATTAATTGATAAATATAATAATATTAATTGATAAATATAATAATATTAATTGATAAATGTTACTCTCTCCATCCCAATCTTAACCAATGTTTTGAAAATCGGACCGGCCGGTTCGACCGGGTTAACCGGGAATCGGTCACGGCACCGGTCCGATTATTAGCGGACAACGGTTCTTAAGCGAACCCGGTCTGGTGGCTACGGGTTAACGGTTAACCGAACCCGTTAAAGCAGTTTTTTTTTTTTTTAAACGCAAAATATTTTAAAATACAGTGCAGAAAGGCCAAAATTTCGTTCTCAGTTGTTTGCAGTACAAATAAACCACTTTTTTTTATCACATTTCGTGGAAATCCTTCCATTTCTAATGACTCCACCTGTGATGAGAAAATGGCATACAAACAACTATGGAATATTTACAAGTGAGGAAGATTGAAAAGTGAGAGGGAGGAGAGATGCGGAGAGGTGAGAGACCATATATATACTTAAGGTTAAAGAGAAGAAAAAATGTAGTGGGCATTTTATGTGATGGGCTTCTATTTGTGATTTCATTTTTTGCTACAAAATATGAGAATTTATAAGTGGGAATAACATGTGTATAAACTAATAAACATTAGTTTACTCGTAATTACATTTATTTAATTACATGAATGTTTTATTTGAACCATATGTTATATATTTTTATATAATACAATTTTGTAGAAATTTTATGACATGTGTATATATATTATAATATGTATGTGTTCGAGTCATTCGGTTTTTTCTTAACGGTTCAATCGGTCGAACCAGTAACCCAGTGACCTAAATTATTGTCCGGTTCGGTGATCGGTCCGGTTTTAAAAACAATGATCTTAACGGTGGGTTACCGCGTGTCTTTCGTAGTTTAAGAAAAGAGTTGTTTATTACTCCTCTCCGATCCATGACAACGTCAACAATTTTTTTTTTTCCTAAAATGACAAAATTCCTAAAATAAAAATTCAAAATTCATCACAATATCATTATAATTTATTTAAATACTATAAATAAAGCAAGTTTTCTTAGTTTACATTTAGGATAGGGTGCACATTATCCCGGAGCGGAGGAGTAATATTTTATATGATAAAATAATAAATTATTGATGGTAGAAAAGAATTATTTATTAGTATTTTATGTGATAAATTAATAAAGTGTTGGGAGTAGAAAGAATTGTTTATTAGTATTTTATATGATAAAATGATAAAGTGAGTATTTTTATTTAAGGAAATGTAAATGAGTTAAGATTGCAACGCAAAAATGAAAAAGATTATAGATTAAAATTGGAGCGGATAGAGTATCTTTATTAATTTATAAATATAATGATATAAATTGTATATTACGAATAAGTTTCCGTGAACTTAATATGTTCTATAACGTCTATTTGCCCCGGTTGATAAAAAAAAAAATCGCGTAGGCGCGATTCATGCGTGAGATAAATACAATTTATCACAAATTACATCAATTTCTCTTAAAGTGTTCAAGCTTCATAAATTATCTTTCCGTTCCAATCTTTTATGGTAAAATACCCATTTTTTTTGTCTCAATCTTTATGGTAAAATTCTTACACACTTTATTCTTTATCACTTAAAATATTAATAAACAATACTTTTCTACCCCCAATTCTTTCTTCACTTTATCACTTTTTATCGTATAAAATCTTAATAAACAACTCTTTCTTACCCCATCACTTTTATCATTTATTAAACTAAATACTTATAAACAGTCACAATTCCATGAAGATTGAGACGAAGAGAGTACTTCATCTTACTGTGAAATTGTCACATATAATTATATCTATTTGCCCGCTGTGAAATCAAATAGAATGTGATAAAGGATATCCAGATTCTATTAACTAACACCAATCGGTATGACAAATGAGACGGATGCAAGTTCCAAAAAAAACTAACCACGTGGCCAAATCAAAACATTTTAATAACATTTTCGTTGACAGCCAAACATTATTTTTTCATATTTTAATTTTCAATTTCCAAAATTAGAGAGAAGCAAATTAACTCACGTCTAATTTCTGAAATAATTAAGCACACGCACACAAATCAAATCCCAATTACAAATCTATCTCGGAGCAGACATTAATGACTCGAATAATAAATATACAATGCATCTCTCCTCATTTTAATATTCACAATTTCAATTTCAATTTCCAAAATCACAATAATATCAATTTCTCATTTCCTGTTCCTTCTCATAATACGAACAGAAGCTACCACCGCCGCCTCCGTCGTTCCTCCTCCGTGTGTTCCGTTCTTTCCTCATCGTCTCTCGCCGGTACTTTCTTCTCTCTTTGTTGTGATTGCTCAATGTCTGGCTAATTTAATGGATTTATTGGTTTTAGATTTTAATTTTTGATTGTTTTCTATGTTTTTTGTTGTAGTTTTGTGTGTGGATGTCTGGACTGATTTTTGTTATTTTCGGTGGCGTCTTGTATTTTTTTGTTTTTATGGAGTGTGGATTTGGAAAATGGTAGAATCTGTTTGCGGATCAACCTCGCATGACCGATCTGATAACTACAAGTGTCTTTCTGTGAGTGCGTGTGCATGTGTGTGTGTTTTTTCTTTTTACTTTTTTAATTTCCGTCTGTTTATTGTAAATGTGTCGCATTAGTGATGAGATTAGTAGGAGGAAGCATCGTCGTGGTTGTTTCTACTTTCCTGTTTATTTAAGTTGGTGTCGATTACCTATTTAGCTGATGATGGAATTGTAACTATGAGATTCGTAGTTAATCTTATTTGGTGGTTCATATTGAATTTCTGGAAATATCTTTAGACTTGTAGGAAGTGTATTAGGATAAGTATGTCTGAGGAATATTACTATGAAGCAAGTTGTATGCAATGTCATGTAATCTTTGGAACACTGTTGATGAAGAAGTGTATAATTTTGGAATATGCCATTCAACATTTAGTAAAAGGGACAAGATTAATGTTGAAGATGCCAATTCACATTTGAGTTGTCTCACATTAGAGGGCTAACTTAAAACGCTTCGAGCTACTCCCCATATTTCTAATTGATCGTACCTAGTCCTTTATGAATTTTCTATATTCTCAATAAGTGGAAATGCCTCTTATTTGACTAGCTTTTTATTTGTCCATAATTCTCGCCTACCGCCTGCTTCATCTAAAAATGTTTTTGATTGAAGACCACAGATTCATTGATTCTTTTATGCTTCCAACTCCATGTATATAAGAATATAAGCATCCCTTTAGATCATTATTTGTTAAGCCTACATAAACTCTCTAAAGGTGTTCTGCCAAATACGACTTATTGGTGCTACTGTTGTGAATTTGGTTAGCTTAGCCTTACTCACATCTCACTCAGTTTCTCTCTTATTACTGAAAACAGGGGCTGAAAAAAAATTCTTAAGAGTGCACGCCATCTTATGCATGTCAGTTTTCATGAGATGCTATGTTTTTCTTATTTTGAATATATTCTTTCTGAAATCTATTGCAGATATGGATGCTGCAAGAGGCCAAGGCATGTACCCTTTGCACCATTGCAAAACTATTCACTTGGTTGTTGTTTAATTCTCACTGAATATGGATCTTGGACTGTAAAATCCAATGCATCTAATATGTTTATTTTATATGCAGGTGAGACATGCTCAGGGATTCCATAATGTGGCTGGAGAGAAAGACCATTACTCCTCTTGGCTGGGAGCAGGTTATACTTGATTATGTATCCTGTTCTTGTGTGTCTGTGGAACTTGGCTTTGAATCTCAATTTCTTTTATATTTCTACAATGAGAAATTATGGTTGGGCTTGAGCTTATTAACCATCTGAAGAACTTATGCTGTTTAACTGGAAAACTTTTGATGATGCTTGTCAATATGTTTTATTTTAATTATCTAACTTAAAGGAAAAGAAAATGACTTTAAAACACTGTAACAGGTAGATAATTTGCGGAAATATGTTCAATCGTCAGGGCTTTCTAGGCGAATTGAACTAGTAGTTGTTTCTCCTTTGCTAAGGTGAGTATGCTGAATTCTGATTGTTCTGGAAGTAATGATTGTGTCTCCTTTGTCTTAACCATCTGCGGACTTCTTTTAGTGAAGAAATGTCTCATATGCTGCACCTTGTGTCATGGAGAGAGAGAGAGAGAGAGAGAGAGAGAGAGAGATTAAAAATTTGTGATCTTAATGTTGCTGACAATTCTAGCTACTGAGTACTGGCATTTTTAATATCGAACAACTTAATTTATCACTGACATATAAAGTTGATTGCAGGACTATGCAAACAGCTGTTGGTGTTTTTGGTGGAGGAGGTTATGAAAATGGTATTGACATACCACCTCTAATGGCATAAAACACTGGGGACAGTGGTCGTCCAGCGATCTCGAGTTTAAATGCTCCACCATTTGTTGCAATGGAACTTTGTCGAGAACATTTGGTACAATCGCTTACTCTATAAAGATGGTGGTCATTGAATCCTCAGTATAATTGTTGTATATCTGATTTAACGTTTCTCACGGTCAGTCAATTTTGCATATATACTGTTCCAGAATTGAGTATCCAATGATCAAACGTTTCATAGATTGGTATAGTTTTAATGATCTTAGTTGTAACTAAAGAGATGGCAGTTAGTGTGTCCAGTTATTTAGAAGAAATGCATGTACTTTTCACTTATTGAGAAATGTTGGCATTAATCTTTATTTATATGTTAAATGTTGCAGGGAGTTCACTGGTGTGATAAAAGGAGGAGCATAAGCGAGTACAAGTCACTTTTTCCTGCAATTGATTTCTCGCTGGCAAGTAGTCATTTTCTTCTTGTAAGAGCTAAAAAAGAATATTGATTGTATACTTTTTTTTAATTACAATAAAACTTGTGACTTATTCTCCAAAACTCATACTTCTCTTCAGATAGAAAGTGATGATGACATTCTCTGGAAACTTGATGTCAGAGAGGCGAATGAAGAGCTAGCTGAGAGGGGCCTGAAATTTTTGAAATGGTAACTTTTGCTTCTCAACCAAGTTATGAGGACTGATTTCATTATATTTTCAGAATCGTTATATGCATAAGCTATCAATTTTTGTAATTTGGTGCAGGTTGTGGACACGGAAAGAGACAGAGATAGCTGTTGTTACTCACAGTGGATTCTTAATTCATACCCTTGCTGAATTTGGAAATGATTGCAACCCTTCTGTAAAGAGTGAAATAGGCAAACCGTGAGTTGTTCATTATCTTAAAGCTACCTTATTATATAAGTATAAGTTGATTGAGGTCCACCAAAAGCTCTTAATTGCCGAGTAATTCAGTGGTCAGTATACCCTGTGATTACTGCAGTGTGATATTCTTATGGGGGTACTTGGTTTAAGTTCCTCCATGGAATTGACACTGAGTCTCATCAAGGATCAATCACAATCGGAATTGTGATTATATTAGTTCAAATGAATGGGTATCATTGTGATTGATGACATTTTGTTCAATTCAACTTTAGTAATGATAACTATGTATACGTTACATTAAAACAAAATTTGTCCATTAAGAGAAGTGAATTTACATTTGCAGGTTCAACAATTGTGAACTTCGATCGATGGTCATTGTTGATAGAAGGTACACATGCAAACTATCAAATGTTGACATAGGATTCATTCCTCTCGCTTTTATATTAATTATTGTTTCACATTCTGACCCTCTTTACTCTCTGATTTGCAGTATGATTGTCCCAACTTCTTCGAAAACCGATTATCCAGGAAAGAATCCCCATGGTGCGGATGCTCCTAGCGACGACGCTGTTGAGAAACAGTAAGGGATTTTGCCTATATGATTGTTTTAGATTCAACATAAATGATCTGAACATTGTTTAGTGATTCAGTGAGGTAGATTCATCCATCATTAATCCGCTTATGGTTCATTAAAATCGTTCAGGGTACACGTAATTTGGTGACAAAATATAAACTCATTTCTATACCAGGGTTAGATGGAGCTGTTGATTATTGAAATTTGGACGCATAGATTATTGAATTCTTATTGGTGCAGTTTGTACCAATTACGTGTTCAATGGAACAAGGACATTTTCGATGAGTTGGGGTTCTACATTTTCGATTTTTTTTTTTAATCAAAGTTGAGTTCGTAAATCCGTACAGTCGCATACATAAGGTGTATGACTAATGAAGATGTCCACAGGTACTTTCTGCTTTTTTTTTTAAATTTAGGGTTAAGTCTTGTATGCATCCAGGTGTACTGTGCCCTCATAGTGCATTAAATTCATGCAACTTGTTACTTATTACACTGAACCGTGCAATTATTAATATGAAAAGATAGATGCACGATTCAGCGTAAATAAATTGTATCTTTCTGTATAACAAGTTGCACTATTTTAAAATACACTACGGTGCTCCTGAGTGTACATGAAACTCACTCTTTATTTAGTTAATAATTTATTTGAACCAAAATGGCTACTCGAACACTTGATAATATGAGGAAACAGCATACCCTTCTAAATGTGAAACTCGTGTGCAAATTATATAAACATATAATCATTAAAAAAATGAAAAAGCCATTTCATTTTATGAATATTAAAGATAAACTTCTAGCTTTCGGGAAAAAAAAAAACTTCCATAGATAAATTAAGGAATGCATGGTTCAAATTTTCCAATGATAATAAGAATAATTAAATGGTGATTTATAATAGAGTTGATGGTTACATTTAAATGTTTTGCTCTTATATTTGAATAACTTGAAACAAAAAATAATTGTTTATTAAAAAATAGTGGAAAGATTGCTCTAATATTTGAATAACTTGAAACAAAAAATAATTGTTTATTGAAAAACAGTGGAAAGATTGGAGATAAATGATTATAAGGAGAGGTATGTATTTCTGTCTCATTATCCTTCTTATTACTAACTATCACAATTACTTTATGTTCAATTTCATTATCATGCCCAATTGAAAAAATTGAATACCAAGCGCTCCTAAATCTTATGAATTAATTTTTTTTTAGTCCAATATTTTGTCACATTTTTTAAATTAATCCTGGTAGTTTTGACTTTTTAAATTTGGTCCTATAAGTTTTTAAAGATTTTGAAATTGATAATTTTACCGGCAATAATGTCACATATCCGGTCAAGCCTTTTCCTTTTACGTGTCATGCGGCTTTTTTTTTATTTTTCAATTAAAATCTTATTTATATTTATTTATTCAGAATAATTTAATTTATAATTTAGAAATATAATTAAATTATAAGATAATCATTTTCAGAATTATACAATTATTCCTGTTAATCTGTAACTTTTTTATACAATATATTTAAAATAAAAAAATTAAATATAGTTTTAAAATAATAATTAACAAAACTTAGTATAATAAATTAGAGTTGTTAGATATATTTCTTATACGTTCTCATTATAAAGTTTTTCAAAATTTATATTACTATAACTTTTAAATAAATGTACAATTATAGCCGCGCATCGCACGAGTTCAATTACTAGTCAATTTTAATATAAATGGGTAAATGATATTTTTACACCTTATTGTATAAATTCTCTCTCTACCAAATAGTCATATTAGGCTTCGTTTGGTAGCACTGACATATTATCTCATGATCATATTAGGCCTCGTTTAGTAGCATGGACATATTATTTCACGATTGGGTCGTCCAAATAATATTGGTAGCATCAACAAATTATCTCACGATTGTGCCATCTACAAGTCGTGGTGAGATCACGTATAAGAACTTTAAGAAAACACGTCCTTCGTATATCAAATTAAAAAACCATTATCTATGTCCCTCGTCAAATTAAAAAGAAGTGAAACTGTAACTATCCAACAAACCGTCCCCTCGTCATCATCTATGCACTAAGCTATGAGCTGACGACTACCCAACAACATGTTCCTAACCTATCATCTATTCACTCACCTGAGCCAACAAACGACGACAGACCAAGAAACATCTGAAATGAAAATTTAAAAAAATGTGGGCTAGACTCTACCCTTTCCCCATTTTTGGGTCCCGCCTTCCATAATGTAATATTCCATCCGTCCCAATCATAATGACATTTTTACTCTTCATAAGAAAAAAATAAACATAAATTATGAAAATAATTTTCAATTGTGCTGGTGATCGGTTAGGCAATTGGCACCAGCCGATTTTCGGGACCAAAAAAAAAAAAAAGGCGAAACATACAGGGGATAAATGAGATTCTCATATGAGCGGGATCAAATTCAAATCGGCTCAAAGTTATTGGGCTACAAAAAACTTAATCCCATATAAAATTGATATCACTATCTTTATCAATTGATATAATTTGTTTTATAAATTAATATCTATAATATTTAATATTATTATATTAATTTTAAATATAATAATATTAATTGATAAATGTTACTCCCTCCATCCCAATCTTAACCAATATTTTGAAAATCGGACCGGCCGGTTCGACCGGGTTAACCGGGAATCGGTCACGGCACCGGTCCGATTATTAGCGGACAACGGTTCTTAGACGAACCAGTGCGAACTGGCTAAAAACCGGGTTAACCGGCCGAACCGGCAAAACGGTTAACCTTTTTTTTTTTTTAAACGCAAAATATTTTAAAATACAGTGCAGAAAGGCCAAAATTTCGTTCTCAGTTGTTTGCAGTACAAATAAACCACTTTTTTTTATCACATTTCGTGGAAATCCTTCCATTTCTAATGACTCCACCTGTGATGAGAAAATGGCATACAAACAACTATGGAATATTTACAAGTGAGGAAGATTGAAAAGTGAGAGGGAGGAATGCGGAGAGGTGAGAGACCATATATATACTTAAGGTTAAAGAGAAGAAAAAATGTAGTGGGCATTTTATGTGATGGGCTTCTATTTGTGATTTCATTTTTTGCTACAAAATATGAGAATTTATAAGTGGGAATAACATGTGTATAAACTAATAAACATTAGTTTACTCGTAATTACATTTATTTAATTACATGAATGTTTTATTTGAACCATATGTTATATATTTTTATATAATACAATTTTGTAGAAATTTTATGACATGTGTATATATATTATAATATGTATGTGTTCGAGTCATCCGGTTTTTTCTTAACGGTTCAATCGGTCGAACCAGTAACCCAGTGACCTAAATTATTGTCCGGTTCGGTGATCGGTCCGGTTTTAAAAACAATGATCTTAACCGGTGGGTTACCGTGTGCTCGTAGTTTAAGAAAGAGTTGTTTATTACTCCCTCCGTCCCGCAACAACGTGCACATTTCCTAAAATGACAAAACACTCAAAATTTACATCCTCACAATATCATTATAATTTATTTAAATACTATAAATAAAGCAAGTTTTCTTAGTTTCTGTTCCCGGATAGGGTGCACATTATCCCGGAACGGAGGGAGTAATATTTTATATGATAAAATAATAAATTATTGATGGTAGAAAGAATTATTTATTAGTATTTTATGTGATAAATTAATAAAGTGTTGGGAGTAGAAAGAATTGTTTATTAGTATTTTATATGATAAAATGATAAAGTGAGTATTTTTATTTAAGGAAATGTGCAGTTAAGATTGGAACGCCCAAAATGAAAAGATTGCAGTTAAAATTGGAACGGATAGAGTATGCTATTAATTTATAAATATAATGATATAAATTGTATATTACGAATAAGTTTCCCGTGAACTTAATATGTTCTATAACGTCTATTTGCCCCGGTTGATAAAAAAAATCACATGAGACGATCTCATGCATGAGATAAATACAATTTATCACAAATTACATCAATTTCTCTTAAAGTGTTCAAGCTTCATAAATTATACTCACTCCGTCCCAATCTTTATGGTAAAATACCCATTTTTTGTCTCAATCTTTATGGTAAAATTACTTACACACTTTATTACTTTATCACTTAAAATATTAATAAACAATACTTTCTACCCCCAATTACTCTTCACTTTATCACTTTATCATATAAAATACTAATAAATAACTCTTCTTACCCCATCACTTTATCACTATTAAACTAAATACTTATAAACAGTCACAATCCCACTAAGATTGAGACGAAGAGAGTACTTCATCTACTGTGAAATTGTCACATATAATTATATCTATTTGCCCGCTGTGAAATCAAATAGAATGTGATAAAGGATATCCAGATTCTATTAACTAACACCAATCGGTATGACAAATGAGACGGATGCAAGTTCCAAAAAAAACTAACCACGTGGCCAAATCAAAACATTTTAATAACATTTTCGTTGACAGCCAAACATTATTTTTTCATATTTTAATTTTCAATTTACAAAATTAGAGAGAAGCAAATTAACTCACGTCTAAATTCTGAAATAATTAAGCACACGCACACAAATCAAATCCCAATTACAAATCTATCTCGGAGCAGACATTAATGACTCGAATAATAAATATACAATGCATCTCTCCTCATTTTAATATTCACAATTTCAATTTCAATTTCCAAAATCACAATAATATCAATTTCTCATTTCCTGTTCCTTCTCATAATACGAACAGAAGCTACCACCGCCGCCTCCGTCGTTCCTCCTCCGTGTTTTCCGTTCTTTCCTCATCGTCTCTCGCCGGTACTTTCTTCTCTCTTTGTTGTGATTGCTCAATGTCTGGCTAATTTAATGGATTTATTGGTTTTAGATTTTAATTTTTGATTGTTTTCTATGTTTTTTGTTGTAGTTTTGTGTGTGGATGTCTGGACTGATTTTTGTTATTTTCGGTGGCGTCTTGTATTTTTTTGTTTTTATGGAGTGTGGATTTGGAAAATGGTAGAATCTGTTTGCGGATCAACCTCGCATGACCGATCTGATAACTACAAGTGTCTTTCTGTGAGTGCGTGTGCATGTGTGTGTGTTTTTTCTTTTTACTTTTTTAATTTCCGTCTGTTTATTGTAAATGTGTCGCATTAGTGATGAGATTAGTAGGAGGAAGCATCGTCGTGGTTGTTTCTACTTTCCTGTTTATTTAAGTTGGTGTCGATTACCTATTTAGCTGATGATGGAATTGTAACTATGAGATTCGTAGTTAATCTTATTTGGTGGTTCATATTGAATTTCTGGAAATATCTTTAGACTTGTAGGAAGTGTATTAGGATAAGTATGTCTGAGGAATATTACTATGAAGCAAGTTGTATGCAATGTCATGTAATCTTTGGAACACTGTTGATGAAGAAGTGTATAATTTTGGAATATGCCATTCAACATTTAGTAAAAGGGACAAGATTAATGTTGAAGATGCCAATTCACATTTGAGTTGTCTCACATTAGAGGGCTAACTTAAAACCCTTCGAGCTACTCCCCATATTTCTAATTGATCGTACCTAGTCCTTTATGAATTTTCTATATTCTCAATAAGTGGAAATGCCTCTTATTTGACTAGCTTTTTATTTGTCCATAATTCTCGCCTACCGCCTGCTTCATCTAAAAATGTTTTTGATTGAAGACCACAGATTCATTGATTCTTTTACGCTTCCAACTCCATGTATATAAGAATATAAGCATCCCTTTAGATCATTATTTGTTAAGCCTACATAAACTCTCTAAAGGTGTTCTGCCAAATACGACTTATTGGTGCTACTGTTGTGAATTTGGTTAGCTTAGCCTTACTCACATCTCATATTTCTTCTCCCTCAGTTTCTCTCTTATTACTGAAAACAGGGGCTGAAAAAAAATCCTTAAGAGTGCACGCCATCTTATGCATGTCAGTTTTCATGAGATGCTATGTTTTTCTTATTTTGAATATATTCTTTCTGAAATCTATTGCAGATATGGATGCTGCAAGAGGCCAAGGCATGTACCCTTTGCACCATTGCAAAACTATCCACTTGGTTGTTGTTTCCCCCTTGTAATTCTCACTGAATATGGATTTTGGACTGTAAAATCCAATGCATCTAATATGTTTATTTTATATGCAGGTGAGACATGCTCAGGGATTCCATAATGTGGCTGGAGAGAAAGACCATAGTGCATACATGTCTCCTGACCTTTTTGATGCAGCACTTACTCCTCTTGGCTGGGAGCAGGTTATACTTGATTATGTATCCTGTTCTTGTGTGTCTGTGGAACTTGGCTTTGAATCTCAATTTCTTTTATATTTCTACAATGAGAAATTATGGTTGGGCTTGAGCTTATTAACCATCTGAAGAACTTATGCTGTTTAACTGGAAAACTTTTGATGATGCTTGTCAATATGTTTTATTTTAATTATCTAACTTAAAGGAAAAGAAAATGACTTTAAAACACTGTAACAGGTAGATAATTTGCGGAAATATGTTCAATCGTCAGGGCTTTCTAGGCGAATTGAACTAGTCGTTGTTTCTCCTTTGCTAAGGTGAGTATGCTGAATTCTGATTGTTCTGGAAGTAATGATTGTGTCCTTTGTCTTAACCATCTGCGGACTTCTTTTAGTGAAGAAATGTATAATATGCTGCACCTTGTGTCATGGAGAGAGAGAGAGAGATTAAAAATTTGTGATCTTAATGTTGCGGACAATTCTAGCTACTGAGTACTGACATTTTTAATATCGAACAACTTAATTTATCACTGACATATAAAGTTGATTGCAGGACTATGCAAACAGCTGTTGGTGTTTTTGGTGGAGGAGGTTATGAAAATGGTATTGACATACCACCTCTAATGGCAGAAAACACTGGGGACAGTGGTCGTCCAGCGATCTCGAGTTTAAATGCTCCACCATTTGTTGCAATGGAACTTTGTCGAGAACATTTGGTATGATCGCTTACTCTATAAAGATGGTGGTCATTGAATCCTCAGTATAATTGTTGTATATCTGATTTAACTTTTCTCACAGTCAGTCAATTTTGCATATATACTGTTCCAGAATTGAGTATCCAATGATCAAACATTTCATAGATTGGTATAGTGTTTTAATGATCTTAGTTGTAACTAAAGAGATGACAGTTAGTGTGTCCAGTTATTTAGAAGAAATCCATGTACTTTTCACTTATTGAGAAATGTAGGCATTAATCTTTATTTATATGTTAAATGTTGCAGGGAGTTCACTGGTGTGATAAAAGGAGGAGCATAAGCGAGTACAAGTCACTTTTTCCTGCAATTGATTTCTCGCTGGCAAGTAGTCATTTTCTTCTTGTAAAGAGCTAAAAAGAATATTGATTGTATACTTTTTTTTAATTACAATAAAACTTGTGACTTATTCTCCAAAACTCATACTTCTCTTCAGATAGAAAATGATGATGACATTCTCTGGAAACTTGATGTCAGAGAGGCGAATGAAGAGCTAGCTGAGAGGGGCCTGAAATTTTTGAAATGGTAACTTTTGCTTCTCAACCAAGTTATGAGGACTGATTTCATTATATTTTCAGAATCTTTATATGCATAAGCTATCGATTTTTGTAATTTGGTGCAGGTTGTGGACACGGAAAGAGACAGAGATAGCTGTTGTTACTCACAGTGGATTCTTAATTCATACCCTTGCTAAATTTGGAAATGATTGCAACCCTTCTGTAAAGAGTGAAATAGGCAAACCGTGAGTTGTTCATTATCTTAAAGTTACCTTATTATATAAGTATAAGTTGATTGAGGTCCACCAAAAGCTCTTAATTGCCGAGTAATTCAGTGGTCAGTATACCCTGTGATTACTGCAGTGTGATATTCTTATGGGGGTACTTGGTTTAAGTTCCTCCATGGAATTGACACTGAGTCTCATCAAGGATCAATCACAATCGGAATTGTGATTATATTAGTTCAAATGAATGGGTATCATTGTGATTGATGACATTTTGTTCAATTCAACTTTAGTAATGATAACTATGTATACGTTACATTAAAACAAAATTTGTCCATTAAGAGAAGTGAATTTACATTTGCAGGTTCAACAATTGTGAACTTCGATCGATGGTCATTGTTGATAGAAGGTACACATGCAAACTATCAAATGTTGACATAGGATTCATTCCTCTCGCTTTTATATTAATTATTGTTTCACATTCTGACCCTCTTTACTCTCTGATTTGCAGTATGATTGTCCCAACTTCTTCGAAAACCGATTATCCAGGAAAGAATCCCCATGGTGCGGATGCTCCTAGCGACGACGCTGTTGAGAAACAGTAAGGGCTTTTGCCTATATGATTGTTTTAGATTCAACATAAATGATCTGGACATTGTTTAGTGATTCAGTGAGGTAGATTCATCCATCATTAATCCGCTTATGGTTCATTAAAAGCGTTCAGGGTACACGTAATTTGGTGACAAAATATAAACTCATTTCTATACCAGGGTTCGATGGAGCTGTTGATTATTGAAATTTGGACGCATAGATTATAGAATTCTTATTGGTGCAGTTTGTACCAATTACGTGTTCAATGGAACAAGGACATATTCGATGAATTGGGGTTCTACATTTTCGATTTTTTTTTTTAATCAAAGTTGAGTTCGTAAATCCGTACAGTCGCATACATAAGGTGTACGAATAATGAAGAAGTCCACAGGTACTTTCTGTTTTTTTTTTTAAATTTAGGGTTAAGTCTTGTATGCATCCAGGTGTACTGTGCCCTCATAGTGCATTAAATTCATGCAACTTGTTACTTATTACACTGAACCGTGCAATTATTAATATGAAAAGATAGCTGCACGATTTAACGTAAATAAATTGTATTTTTCTGTATAACAAGTTGCACGATTTTAAAATACACTACGGTGCTCCTGAGTGTACATGAAACCCACTTTTATTTAGTTAACAATTTATTTGAACCAAAATGGCTACTCGAACACTTGATAATATGAGGAAACAGCACACCCTTCTAAATGTGCAACTCGTGTGCAAATTATATAAACATATAATCATTAAAAAAATGAAAAAGGCATTTCATTTTATGAATATTAAAGATAAACTTCTAGCTTTCGGGAAAAAAAACTTCCATAGATAAATTAAGGAATGCATGGTTCAAATTTTCCAATGATAATAAGAATAATTAAATGGTGATTTATAATAGAGTTGATGGTTACATTTAAATGTTTTGCTCTAATATTTGAATAACTTGAAACAAAAAATAATTGTTTATTGAAAAATAGTGGAAAGATTGCTCTAATATTTGAATAACTTGAAACAAAAAATAATTGTTTATTGAAAAACAGTGGAAAGATTGGAGATAAATGATTATAAGGAGAGGTATGTAATTCTGTCTCATTATCCTTCTTATTATGTATGATGAAAGTGAATTGATCATCTTTTATTCTAACTATCACAATTACTTTATGTTCAATTTCATTATCATGCCCAATTGAAAAAATTGAATACCAAGCGCTCCTAAATCTTATGTTCAATTTCATTATCATGCCCAATTGAAAAAATTGAATACCAAGCGCTCCTAAATCTTATGAATTAATTTTTTTTGTAGTCCAATATCTTGTCACATTTTTTAAATTAATCCTGGTAGTTTTGACTTTTTAAATCTGGTCTTATAAGTTTTCAAAGATTTTGAAATTGATCATTTTACCGGCAATAATGTCACATATCCGGTCAAGCCTTTTCCTTTTACGTGTCATGCGGCTTTTTTTTTTATTTTTCAATTAAAGTCTTATTTATATTTATTTATTTAGAATAATTTAATTTATAATTTAGAAATATAATTAAATTATAAGATAATTATTTTCAGAATTATACAATTATTCCTATTAATCTGTAACTTTTTTTATACAATATATTTAAAATAAAAAAATTAAATATAGTTTTAAAATAATAATTAACAAAACTTAGTATAATAAATTAGACCTTCGTTTAAATGTAATTTATGTTGAGTTTATGGATTCAGAGTTGTTAGATATATTTCTTATACGTTCTCATTATAAAGTTTTTCAAAATTTATATTATTATAACTTTTAAATAAATGTACAATTATAGCCGCGCATCGCACGAGTTCAATTACTAATAAATTTTAATATAAATGGGTAAATGATATTTTTACACCTTATTGTATAAATTCTCTCTCTACCAAATAGTCATATTAGGCTTCGTTTGGTAGCACTGACATATTATCTCATGATCATATTAGGCCTCGTTTAGTAGCATGGACATATTATTTCACGATTGGGTCGTCCAAATAATATTGGTAGCATCAACAAATTATCTCACGATTGTGCCATCTACAAGTGGTGGTGAGATTACGTATAAGAACTTTAAGAAAACACGGCCCTCGTATATCAAATTAAAAAACCATTATCTATGTCCCTCGTCAAATTAAAAAGAAGTGAAACTGTAACTATCCAACAAACACGTCCCTCGTCTGTCATCTATGCACTAAGCTATGAGCTGACGACTACCCAACAACATGTTCCTAACCTATCATCTATTCACTCACCTGAGCCAACAAACGACGACAGACCAAGAAAAATCTGAAATGAAAAAAAAAAAGTGGGCTAGAGTCCACCCTTTCCCCATTTTTGGGTCCCGCCTTCCATAATGTAATATTCCCTCCCTCCTAATCATAATGACATTTTTACTCTTCATAAGTATTTAGTGGAATAGTGATAAATTAATAAAGTGGTGGGGGTAAGAAGAGTTGTTTATTAATATTTTATATGATAAAGTGATAAAATGATGAGTAATTGGGGGTAGAAATTGTTGTTTATTAATATTTTATGTGATAAAGTAATAAAGTGTGTAAGTAACTTTACCATTATGATTGAGACAAAAATATGGGGTACTTTACCATTATGATTGGGACGGAGGGAGTACTATTTTTTAATATTTTTTTTTTAAATTGCACTTCCTAAAAAAAACTTTATCTTCCCCGACAAATTGCTGCAAAATGTACTTTCCCATTAAAGCTTTGCCCCTTCACTTTTTATTTCTTATACATCAGCATTATGTTATTATTATGCAATTAATTAATTCATTAAATATTTTATTTCTAATAATTTCTAATAATTCATTAAATATATTCAATTAATTCTTATACATAATCCATATATCAACATTATGTTATTATTATTCAATTAATTCATTAAATCCTTTCAAAAAAAAAAATTAATTTAATTCATTAAATATTTTATTTCTAATAATTCATTAAATATATTCAATTAATTTTTATACATAATCCATTAACGTTTTTGGTCTGTTATCGAAATTGCATTTCAAAAAATTGCAATTCGGGCTTGAAGTGCATATTTTTTATGGGCTAAAAAAATTATATTGGGCCCATTTTTTTTACATAGGTGCAGGTTATTCACACCTCATCTTTAGGAAATACACACCCATGATGAGTTCACCCCTCAAAACATTAATACACTCCAAATAAACTCTCTAAATTACCCTTGTCCCTATTAATTGTTCACTCCATTCAAATCAAAACATACACCTCCAATACTTCTAAATTTTGAAACGTCCACCACTGAAGCTACTCTACCACCAAGGCATCGCCCATCGCAACCGCGACCTGTAACATAAAAAACTCAAGTTTTTTCTTTTCCAAGATTTTTCCACCGTGACCTGTAACATAAACAGCCATGGCCGACGGAGCCGCTATCTACCACCCGCCTCCCTTCTCCCTCGCCAAAGCAATACCTCCTGCCTCCCTCCTCTCACTTGTAACAGTAATAATAATAACCAATTTTTTTTTATTCATAAATCTGTCCCTTGTTGTGGGTAAAAAGGTAGTCATCAGTGTGGGTAAAATGATACCCATTTTCTTTAAAATGAAACTCAGGTTTGGCCGCATACAATTCCTTTTTTTTTCTCTTTTTTTCTGCTCTTCGAAAATTTCAATTGAAAATGTTGTGAATTTTTTATTTTTCCGGCCGAAAATGTTGTGGTTTTTTGAATATTTGAAAAAATTTGTGGTTTTTCGATAGTTTTGACTGAAAATATAGTAATATTTTGGTAAAAAAATTCGAAAAAACTTTTTTTTTTTCAAAATTGTTCTTCCTTTACGCAGATCATTTTTTTAATGTCATCAGTGTGGGTTTAGATATTAAGTTTGTCTTGAACACTGTAATGGTACTAAATAATTAGTGGAGGTTAGAGCGCCTTTTTGCACCAAGAAAAATGAAAGGGTGAATATGTTGTTGAAGAGGTGAGGCGCTGGGGACGGTGGTGGTCAGCGGCGGTTGAGTGGTGGGGGAGGAAATGAGCAGAACCAGAAAGTAGTGATTTTAGGGATAACATAGTATTTTTCTTAGTGATTTTTTTTGTTAAAATGTTGTTGTAGGTGTATTTACTAATAGGCGTAAATAACCTGGGCCGGGCCTTTTACATATACTTACTTTTGGCCCGTTATCGAAACTGCACTTCAAAAAAATGCAATTTGGGCCTGAAGTTCATATTTTTTATGGGCTAAAAACTAAAAAACAAATTGAACTCATTTTTTTTAATATTTGCATTTTTGACCCGTTATCGAAACTGTACTTTGAACCAAAGGTACAAAAAAATTCATTGGGCCCAATATTTTTTTCTACATTTGCACTTTGGGCTCGATGATAAAACTGCACTTTAAAAGTTTTTAATTTGGGCCATATTTTTTATGGGCTAAAAATATAAAATACATGCCTATAAAAAATTTACGTACATATAATCTCACTAAGTGCGAATGTGTATATATATAGGTAGAGAGAAACTTATTTTAATTTTAATATCTATTTCGTTTCATTTTAACAAATAGACGTTACATGTTGCTTCCCTATTTATAATTGCTCAAAAACGATTGAAGCATGATCCTTTATATTTGTGGTAAGAGATTAATTGGCCTCAAATTTTCTACGACTCTTAATTCACAGCTGCAATATTTTAAGATCTTCTTTTCCTTCCTCTCTTTTCTTCTAGATATTTCTTTATTTTTCTTTTCTACTAATAAATGTTTTGCATGTGGAGGTTTGTGCCATTCAAATAAATGTTTCGCTTTTGTGGCGGGTCGTGCCATTCAAGATAATGTCTTGATAGCTTTTGAGATTTTCCATGGCATGAAGAAAAAACGGCATGGGAAAATTGGGAATATTGCATTGAAAATCGACATCAGCAAAGCATATAATAGAGTGGATTGGACTTTTCTTGGGAAAAATTCTTGTAAAACTGGGGTTTTCTAACAAATTCACGTGGATGATGATGTATGTAGAGCAACGGAGCTAGAATGTGCAAAGTTTAAGGAAGTGCTTGATTCATATGAGGAGGTTTCAAGGCAGGCAATAAATTATTGCCAAATATGGCAATTTTTTCATCTCACCAATCAACAAACCAATTAATATTATATTCCTTAAAACATTTCTCATCCTCCAAAAGTAAAAGGCTTTACTAGGGCCGAAGGGAGTACATGGCATTGGCGACGGACAACTGAATTCCAACTTCCAATGTGAGGAAAAGACTTACAAATCCCGCTGTTATTAGAGGCCCAAAATGGTTCACTTACATTACTTCTATAAATACCAAATGGGAGCCACAATACTCCCACATCACCAATTCCGGTAAGTCTTTTTTAAATTTTAAGATGAGACGGAATATAATTTGCAAATGATGTTTTTAAAGTAGGCACAAATTTATGCTATTTTGTGAATCATTTCACAATTTTTTGCAATTTATTATTAATTATGATTTCCGCATCAAAAAAAGAACACATAATAAAATGAATGGTAACAGCACTAAAAACGTTGAACCAAAGAACAGATTCGACTTTAATGTGGTGCGACAGTTTGCTGGAATGCATTTTATTACACATCAAGAATTCCTCAAATATGAATAATCTTCGCTGTTTTTTTCCTCAAAACCATAGAACTGCAGTCTTTATCAAATAACCAGCAATGTTCACAACTTTCAAAGGGAATTTTATCTAATAAATAAACTAGGCACTCCCTATAAAATGCATTGCTACTCCGATTATGATAGAAGAGACTAGAATCAGAATAACTATCTTAAGATCAGCAGCTGAGAAGTTAGGGTTTTCAGTTCCAATTTTCCTTTTCGTAGAGACCAAACTATTCGGCTTACCTGCTGACGAGTAGTCAGTTGCAACAGACCAAAAAGTTTTGGCAGTTGAAGCCATTTCAATGGAGGCTTCAGATTCAGGCTCCAAAATTTCAGAAGTATCCATTGGAAAATCTACTGACATCAACTCTACACAATGATCTTTGAGAACCTGGTAAATAAAGGAGTTAGCGTTGAAATTAATATTATTGGTGTTGCTTTAAAGCTACAATGTTATTCTCCCAGAAAAGAGACAATATTTGGTCTCTAAAGTTTACCTTTTCCCAGTTCTGGTCCCCCTCTTTCACTGACTATCAAACTTTGTCCTGGACGTACACTTTTACCCCCATTGTTGATCCCGCTATTAGTTGATTCTGTTAGTCAATGGACGGTGAATTAATGGTGGACCAAATGTGGGAGTGAAGTGTACTTCCAGGACCAAGTCCGATAGTCAGTGAGAGAGGGGGGCTGAAATTGGAAAGAATGTAAACTTTAGGGACCAAATGATACTATCCCACCAGAAAATGAAGGTGATGACCAAACAGTGAAAGGACAGACTGGTAAACTGCCATATCTATTGTTTGTAAGTTTACAGTTGGCACAACTTCAACTCGTGTGTAGCTTGAGTTATTGAGAAAATTTTGTTGATGTGAAAGAACCTAGGGCTCTAGAGCTTAGCATGCGAAAATCATGTCTAAGAGTAAGCTAACAAAATATTGCTCAATTTTGGTTCATAAACATACTTTGAAACAAATATACATGCACTTTTGGAGTCCTTCCCCTTAACCCCTCATGACCCAAAAGTACTGTTAAAAATTGCAGATTCTAAATTGGTTAGAGATTTAGAGTAATTCTAAAATACAATAACAAACAAAAAAAGAGGACAAATATCAGAATTAAGACAGTTTGCAAGCATATGCTCACCGTCTACATATTTATATAGCGTACTTTTACCATCCAAGCATGTCTAAAGAAGTCCATAACAATATAATACGGAGTATATATTTTAAGTATGCTCATGTAAACAAAGCAATAAAAGCTCTATTTTTAAATTTATTATTATTTAGTTTTACATTGGACCGGCAAATAAATACATTGACCAAATGACAAGGTAGAGGAACAAACCTCCAATGATTCAGTTGACTGAATATAATCGCAGATGTATGTGCCCTCCAACCATGGAACAAATACTCTTCTAGGAAATGATAGGTTGCATTGTTTTCTGTCAAAACAGATAATTCAAAAGTTCCAGTCAGTTCAAAGAATTTGCATTCCAGTTTATCAGGAAGTTCAATTTGATAAATTAGGCTTTGCTAAAGAGAAACAAAAATCTCCTGAGGTGAAATCAATCAAGAATGAAGTATGCATCAGCATTTCAGTCGGCGGAGCAGAGTTGTAAATTAATGCATTTTAACACAGTAGCTGGTTGAGAATCATTTCATCCCAATATAGTCACATGATGAGTTGGTCTTGTACTATAAATTCAACATAATTTGCAGAATATTTCGTTAAGGTGTCAAACTTATGATACCTAATTATTAGTTTGCTTTTATTTCTGCAGAAAAGAAACTTGGTAAAGGAATGAGGCCTTTGAACGATAAGACAAGACAACTCAATTTTTTTGAACACTCTTTATATACTTGCATAAGAGGCTTTCTCCATGATTCCAGTTGCGGGTCCTAATCACTTAGAGAGGAAACTGGATGAAGAGAAATGAAATGATACAAAATGATGACTGATGTGGAACTAGTTCTTTCTTCCAATATTAAAGTCTTTATAGAGTTCCTTCTTCCTCCCCCCTCCCCCCGTTTATATTGAGTAAGAACTAAATTATTTTTTGGGTTACAACACAACCTATTCATGAGGCTTTGAACATCGATTTAGTTTCTAATTTATTTCCTAATACCACATGGATCAATTGATTGATAATTAATTAGATGATTTAATAATCGTATTATTCTTGGGAGGTGATGTATGTTATCTACTTGTAGAAAACTATGATTCTGGGAGGTGAAGTATGTATTCGAGTCTAACTACAAAGATACCAGAAAAACTAGGCTGTTAAATCATTGATTACTTGCTTACGTATTACTTTTAGTATTCCTTTTACTGTAGTTATCATCGCTTTCATCCTTCGTTTTCTTTAAATAAAGTTAGAATTTGCATAATTTTGGTATCCAATAAACTTAAGTTACTTATTAATTAATTACTCGCTAATTTAAAAAAGTTAATACGCTTAGCTGTCATTCTTTAGTTCCTGACATCAATAATATATTTTTCTAGTTTGTAGCTATCCTGCCCCACGAGGTAATTTCTTTCTCACGTTGGAAAGTATTCAAGTTAAATGCTGTGAGTTGATAAAATTAACGTGTGAATCAGGAGTCTTTAGATAATTAGGGGAGCAACTAATGAGAGAAAAACGTCTTTATTGAGGCTAAAATTGTAATACCTTTGCACTTGAAGGTCAAAATGGGGAACAGGTTTCTCAGATGAGGTAGGTTGGTTTGTTTCAAGAGCACCATCACTGATGGATTCTAAGTTCCTGTCAGCCTCATCACACATAAACTCAAGTCTACTCCGCAAACTCCTTATGATGTCTTCCTAATCACAAGAACATTCAAGATTATAACACTGAAGGGACATAAAGGGAATATCACAATAAACGTTAACTTCATGTAAATCATTTTCATCTTTGGGCTAAAGAATCTTATAGCCCCTTTTAACATAATCTTTTTTCCATATGATCCAGTCTATTAGCTGAAATACATCGTATAATCTTTGCTGTCATCATTAAGAAAAAATAAAATAATCTAATATATATAGACACATTTTTGCTTTATTAAAGTAGTATGATCAACATAGTAATCAGAACATAACTTTCAAGGCTTTCTGACAAAAACATGATATATCTCCTGAAGTACAAATAGATGGAGTCACCTTTATATCTACTAAAGCTTGTGAAACAGGTTCCTTTGAATTCAGGTATGCAAGAGAACATACAGAGCCTCTAAAGAGAAGAACACCAAGAACCTCTTTATGGCTAAATGCTTCGCAGACAAAGAAATTATTTTAATAAGAAAAGAATTGGCATAGACATTGGCAAAAATCAACATACAGGTAGAACTAAATCCCACCTTCTAAGTATTTATCTTGTAAAAAAGGTAAAAGAAATTCAACTTCATGAAATTCATCTGGTAAACTTGCATCATCCTCGCCCACCTAAGTAACAAAAAAAGGAAAAGAAGAAAACATTTGACATAACTGTTTCCAAGGTGGAGCCTTATTCCAAACAATAAACAATATCAGAAGCAAACTTGAATTAACTGTCAAACAGAAAAAATTTACATGACCAATGGATAATATGCCTATATACATAAAATTAAGATTGAAGCCTGGGAAAGCAGAGGCCGATTGACAGAATTTGTTTCTAAGCAGTTGTAGAAGCATTACCAATCTCATCACTTTAACAACTGAAATTTCCATCTCTTGAATGCAAGTAAATTGTGAGTTTAAACAATCCTTAGACTCCTAACTTTGAATTTCCTATTATCCCATAAAGCTCATAAAATATTTTAGTGATTTAATAAAATAAAATATAATAACAATGAGATGATTTTACATGATTTAATAGATCCCTAGATCTTATCCACCCAAATTATAAAACAGTGTTCCTAAAGTGTCCTACCACACCTTGCAGGAGTTTCAAACCATGACAATTGGGAGTGAAACTATTACGTTCAATTTTCAGAAACTTTAGATCAAAACTGTGACATAATAGCTGAAATTGTACTGTAACATTATAGTTATCCATAATCAGAATGTAAATTGACAAGTTCAAGGGATCTTACCAATTTGCCATTGATCAAAGCCTTGGCACCAGTAAGTTCCTTCGTATGAACCATAATTTCATCGCGAATAACATCAGAAAATCTATTAATAGTTAATCCATCTTCACGGGGTATAGGAAACCTGGGAGGAGGGAGCTGATAACAATCAAAACAATCATAGGGAAAAAAGAATATAGAATTCTGAATGAAAGAATGCTACCAAGTTAATCATACCAGCCAATAGGAAGAAACTTATTTCAAAGTATTTATCTTCGCAACTCACAAAAAAATTAGAATTTGGACAAAATTTTCAACAAATTATACATGTATTGTCAGAGAAAATATTTAGGACTGCGCGAAAAGTGAGGAAATGGGGCAACTCCTTTCTGCCCACAAAAAATCCGACTTCATTTTTATTATAGCATAATAGGAGGAAGAAACTCAACTGCTCTAAAAGAAGAAAAGTATGAAAGATCAGTTATTCAGATACAAAAAGATATAGCAAAACGTTATTACCTTACATCAAAATTGTATGTGCATCTAAATGTTTGAAGGGAACCCAAAACTTTTCCCATTTTGAAATCACAGGGATGTAGACTGCTCGAAGTTATATTTGATGCTAGTGAGCAATTTCGGCATGTCCACCTGAAAAGAAATTTTAGCTGGTTATCATCTACTGAGAATTCCAGATATTTTTATACGAGAAAAATGTGCGCTCGATGGTACCTCAGAGGGCTATAACTAATATGAATTAGCAGTTTTTCATTCCAACCATCCATCATTGAAGAGGCAGCTTCTGAAACTCCTATTACAGTCTGCAAGGCAATAATGATTTGCAGATATCACAATTTCGTACAACCAGAACAATGTGATAGTAACACTGGTAGTCAAGTGCCATTTCTACTTTTCAAAGTGCCTCCATGTTAATATTTGTACCACCTTTATGTCCTAACATATATGACGTTCTCTATTTCCACCATATCATCATCGAGGAGGATGCCTACATCCCCACGCCTCAAAAATTAAACAGAAGACTACTAATAGTAAATTTGAAATTGGTAGAGAGAAAAAAAAAGTGTGTGATTACTGATTACTAGTTTATCATTATTGGCACACATCTTTAATTATAAAAAAATCACAGGAAATAGAAAATAGAAATGGAGGAGTCACCAACATGCTCAAAGGGTACAAAATGAAAAATTGTAAATAAGATGATGACAAAACCTGGCATAGAGTTGTTGTTGAATTCTTGAACAAGCTCTCATTGACCCATATGTAGATGCCAACCACCTTCATGCCACCTAATAGCATCCTTGAGACCTAAAAGAAAATGTTAGCATGAGGAAGCAGATGGACATCACAGCAATAGTCATTTTAACAACATAGATAAGGACTGGATTGAGCAGCAAAAGTACGAAGAGTGTATTTTCAAATCACAAATTCGGACCTGACGCGCATGTTCGGAAACCCAGTCCTTATCAACAAGAAGATAAGAAGGCTCAGACTGAGACTTAGGTTTGGATGAACTCTTTTTCTTGTTTTTGTTGCTTTCTCCGCCGCCACCGTCGATTACTGAACACGGCGGCTCTCCGGCGTCATTTGGTGGCGTCGGCACCAAGTCATACACGAATCCTCTGTCTAACTTCGAACTCAATTTCCCAATCACTAGCCCAATCTGGCAAATTAAACGGACAACAACAAAAAGAAAAACTCAAAACCAAAACACTCAAACTAAACTTCAATCCACAAGAAAAAATCATATAATTATAACGCATTTGGAATCAAATCATGGGGGTACCTGAGAGGGGACAGCGGAGCGAGTGAGGCGATCTTCAGCCAATTTGAGCTGGTTTTCATCTCCAATTACGGCTTTCACCATTATCTGTGAACTGATCTTTTGTGTTGATTTGATCTGATGGAAATTACAAAATTTATAATTGAGTGAACTGAATAGAATATCTAATAACTAACTTTGTCCCAAAAAAAAAAAAAGAAGGGAAGAAATAGTTGGTCCTTTTTCTTAGATGCGGGGAAACACAAAATATTTTTGTGTGCACTGCTGTATTAAAAAATATCAAAATTAAGTGTATTTTTTAAATATGAAATTTATTTTCATTGAAATACAAATTTTACATTTGTATTGAGATTTTCGTTATTTTATTAATAATCAAAATAATAATTTTTTATACACATCTAAATACCATAAAATACATAAATATATTTCGCTTTTGCAAAATATGTCATCCGAAATTCTAAAATGAGAGATTCACAAAGAACGGGATCTATACCACTTACTACTTTGATGCTTATGAGCGTGATATTCTTTTGAATGGGGAGGGACACAATGACATAAAATTTGAACGCTCAAAGTAATCCTAAAGATTAGATTCTTCTTGTGGAAGGTTTTGCATTGTATCAATCCAACCAAAACTAACCTCGTTAGTAGGTTCGTTGATGTAGACCCGTTTTGTGTGAGATATGGAGAGAGGTAGAGACGGTGGAGCACGGGGATTGTGGGTAGTCTCGGAAGGTGTGAGAATTGAGTCCACTAGTACTATGCCACGATCAATCTTCTTTTGATGATTGGATCCCCAAGGCTCTTGTTGAGTTAGACAAGGAATCTTTTTGTACTTTTCCTATTTCATTATGGATGATGTGGTTTGCTCGTAATGTCCTCGTGTTTCAAGGAAAAAAGTTGCATGTTTTTAGGTTGTTGGGAAGACAGTCGTGCACAGGAGAGAGTTCTTGTTGTCGATACCGTCTACAACTTCCACCAATGTCGGTGGCATGGAAGCACCCATCATTTGGACAGGTAAAGTTTAATACCAATGCATCTCTTCGGATAGGGGTGGGGGCGAGCATAGCTAAGGCGCTCCGGAACATGACTGGGGTATGATTTGGTGATTTGGGGAATCGTGTGAGGTGATGGACCTAGACGGCAGAAGTCGTCGCTATCAGGGGAGAATTGGAGTTGGCCAGTGTTCATGGAATTCGTGACTTAGAGCTGGAATCAGATACCCAATCGATGATTAATGCAATTAATCAACCAAGACACGATCTGGAGTTGCTTGAGCAGCATTCTTCGTGACATTGTGGATATGGCTACGAGTTTCGAGCGGTTCTCATTCTAATGGACTAGAACAACTGGAAATTCGGTGGCATACAAGATAGCTCTTTTTGCCTTTTTTTTGTTCTTCTATTTTATTTTCGATCCATATTCCGAACTCGATTGTTGCTACTGTTGAAGCTGATTTGCTAGCTTCCCTTTGACTCTGCTTTTCCCATTCAAAAAAAGAAAAAATAGGATTTTATATTATGTAAAGTGATCTCATTATGTCCCATAATAATTTGCACATTTTTCTTATTTTGACACCCTAAATAATTTGTACACTCCAAAAATAGATAATACTTCATAAACTTTACCCTCATAAAATATTCACAACTTAACATACAAAATGTTTTTACTTTTGGACCTACGCTTACACACAATACTAGCTCTTCAAGATAGTGCAGTAGAGAGTGGTGGAGAGTGTGTGAAAATATATTTGGAGTTATCGGTGTGGGGGGGGGAGCTCTTCATGATATGTTTGGGGTTATCTAAGGGGAGGGAGTGAGAGAGAGATCCCACGTCGTTTAGTAATTATACATCGTTGTCATTATTTTTAAGTATTTTTCTTTTTCTATTTAGTTTAGATTATTTTATTTTCCTTTTATGTTTAAATTTAGAATATTCCATAAGATATACCTTGATATATTTTTCATGTTTATCTTGATATTTATTTAAGAACAAGGTAGGTCTTTATATTTCACGAGTATAAATAAGTTTCAGTTGGGCCATTGTAAGATGCTGTCTTATATTAATAAACTTATATTTTCAGGATTATTCCTGTTCTTGAGACATAGTCTCAATACGTCAGGGAGAGGGGAAGATAAATGACGGTTATTTGTCATAGAGTGTAAGGGCAATTTGGGTTTTTTAGTGACACTTTATACCTCTGAATACTGTTTTAATTTTCTTGTGCTTATGAGTAATGGGATCTCAAGTTTTATATCTATGAGTAATTATTTCTTAGTATTAGTTATATATTAGAAGGGTGTGTGCACAAAACCACATTTTCAAACCTCCTCCTGTTTGCACTTTTAGTTGGGCCCCCCAACAAAAGAATTGCAGAACAATATTGCACGAGAACAAAATTTATCCAACGTGCATTCTTGAATAATGTTTGTTGGTTCCTTGCCAAGAAATGAAAACAGGGAAGAATTTTTCCCATTCTAAGATACCATACTATGTCCTAAGTTTTAGAGGGTTACATATGTTTTGGAGGGTTCGAGTCCAATGAGAAAAAAAGTTTAGGCCCTTAATAGAATCGATAATATGAAGACAGTTTTATTAATTGAACAAACATAATGAGATTTATATTAATGAAAAATAGCAAATTCATTTATATTGTATCTTGCTATATACCAAATTATAAAGAAATATCAAGATATACATAAGATTTTCAGATGGGATTTAATTCATCTTGCCTCCAAATCAGTTATCGTGATGGTGTTTCTATCAGACATGGGTGTAGGTAAGGTGCTACTTCTTTCAAAGCCAGGCTCTTTGGGTTCAGGAAGAATAGCTCCATCAGTTCCTAACATGAAAAGCACAGATGACATAATTGGCCTATCTTCTGCATATCTTTGAACACATAATAGTCCTACATGAATACATCTTTTCACTTGATTCCACAAATGTATTCTTCAAACATTCATCCATTAACTCTACAATCTTGTTTTTTCTCCACAACAACCATGTTTGTCCCAGTTGCCACAACACAAGGTTGTCAGTTGTTCTACACACTTAACCACTTGATTAACAATTCAAAGACATAGAGCTCGTTTGGCTGAGTTTATAAATTTTTTGAAACAGTTAATTTATAAGATGTTTAGGAGTTTATAAATTTTTAAAAAGTATTTTGTAAAAAAAAAAAATCTTAAAATGAAGTACTATGCCAATTTATTTTTCTAAAATCTTTTGAAATATATTTAAATTATAAATATTTTTATAATAAATTAATTTTTAAAAACAAAAATCACCCCCATCCCATCACCCCAGCTACCCTACATTGCGGCCTAGCCCCACCCAACCCCCACCTCCAACCATGTAAATTCTTTGATGATAATTCTATATTAAGGGGTGTTTTCAACTTCTACTCATCGGACAGAAGTACTTATTTTTTAAGTTGTGTGACCCAACTTTAAAAAAAAAAAAGCACTTCTACCTTTTCATTTGAGTTCTAAAACATACCCTAAAACTATAATAAGCATTTCTTTCAAATTATTAAAAAAATTATTAGGTTTATTAGCCAATAACTTAAATAACTTATAAATTATAAATTATTTAAAAATTATATCTTATAAACTCTTGAAACAACGTATAAGATGTATAAAATAAAGTTAATCATAGTCATAGTGCAGAGTATTTGTAGATGAGAAAAACATACATGTCCCGAGAGACTATGAAAATAATCCCTGCTCCATTCAAATCCCCTGTTCTTTTTTCCACTCACTATTTCTAATAGTACCACTCCCATGCTAAAGATGTCTGACTTTACAGAAAATTTCCCAGCAATCGCGTATTCTGGAGCCATATAACCACTGCATAAACTAATAGTCAAAACTTGATCTTTTAGTGGATCATTTTGAAAACAAAGAAGAGGAAAAAAGCTTACTAAGTCCCAACAACTCTCCTTGTTCTTGCTACAGGTTGATCCTCTCCAAAAGTTCTTGCTAAGCCAAAGTCTGAAATTTTTGGATTCAAATTTTCATCTAATAAAATATTACTTGTTTTAAGATCTCGATGGATAATCTTTAATCTGGAATCATGGTGGAGATAGAGTAGTCCTCTAGCAATTCCCATGATAATTTCAAAATGGTTAGGCCATGTCAAAAGGTCCCTTTGATTTTGATATGCACACAAATTATTTTTTTATGATACTAAAGCACTCATGCTTTTGGTAAATTTAGAAGAGATTTGAAAACAAAAGAGTAAAAGATAATCTTAGGTTGTACCAAAAATAAAATAATCCAAACTTTTATTATGCATGTACTCATATATTAGCATCCTTTCTTCTCCTTCAATGCAACATCTCAAAAGTCTGACAAGGTTTGTATGTTGAAGTTTCGCAATTAAGATGGCTTCATTCTTGAACTCTTCAACACCTTGGCCTGAAGTTGTTGACAATCTTTTAATGGCTATTTCTTCTTCTGATGGTAAAATGCCCTGTTTATGCATGTTAAATTAAGGGGGGTGTTTAAAAAATATTACAAGCAATTATAATCATTTAAAATTGTGTTTAAAAATAAATTTGAGCATTTTCTATATAAATGCTTCTACTTAAATCAATCATCTAAAAGTTGAGAGTGATATTCATCTACTTAATTCTAGCTTCTTAATAATGTTGAATTCTATTCAAATCTTTTACTATTAATCACTCAACATCTATTTCCTATAAATGTAAATATTTGATCACGTTTATTGTTAAACAATTTTTCTCACCATCACTAAATTAATTCACTTTCTACAAAAAACAATATTTGCAAACACCCCCTAAGAGTCAGAATGATTGTCCTTTGGTGAGCTATAATGGAGTATGCTACCTTGTAAAAGGGACCAAAACCACCTTCCCCGATCATGTTTTCTTCGGAGAAGTTATTTGTTGCAGCCACAATAGTCGCAAACTTTAACAAAGGTAATTCAAGATCCTCAATATTCTTTTTTGTGGCTGTGACCAAAGAAAAAAAAAAGAATATAATGTCTGCTTCACTGCATGTTTGCTAAAGTTGAGATTTGTTACCTTGCTTCTTTGGCCTTGTCATCATAAAAATACTGTCATTGATAAATCCTGACACAATAACTCCAGTAGCAATTGATATCAATATTAGCCTCGTAGGCCTTTTCTTCTCTTCCTCTAAAACAGGATTGGAATCTACAAATAAAAACAAATATAACTGAAATAATATATATCTTATTAAGGTGGCATTTGATTCAAATTCTTCAATGAGAATAGGAATAAAAATATATTTTTCCTCTATGCCCCCATAATGAAAGGGGTATGTTGGAGGAAGAATCATCCCAAATGGTGAATATATTGTTAGTATGTTGCCCTAGTTTTAGAATAAAGTGGACAACAAATGGTTGTTGATTGAGAAAAGATAGAAGATTTAGGAAAAATGATTATAGGACGAGAGATGGGTAATCAAAATGGATAATGATTAGCTTATTAGGGGGGAGGTAGTGGATTGATTATCTTTTGTTCTCACCAACCATCAAATTTACACTGAACTCATTCTCATCGAAGAAATTTCGGATCTGGATCTTGTTTTGTACAAGACCGTCCTGTGCAATAAAACCACATGGTTTTGTGGATTTTGGATCCAATGCAACAAAATATCGTGTTGTGCAGTTAAATAATGCACAATAGAACCGTGCGTTCCTGTACAAGACATGATCCAAATTCATAACTTTTTACCAAGCGCCCCATGAGTTTATATGCTTTTCTAGCATCGTTAAGAAACACTTACATTCAACTAGTTCTGAAATCGGGACGCGAACGTAGATGTTTTGCTTACTATCTGCCCCGGGAAGGTCTCTGGTGTCGATGAGATCCCCAAACCACATCACACAACCACTGCCTCCGTTGGTTAGATACGGATTAGCATAAGCGGTGCAGCTACAGTTTTTAAGGCACTCAGTTTTGCACTCGTCAAGGCTCATGCTGATGTTTAACCGAAACTTCAACATATCCGGATGCTTCACCCCTCTAACCATTCGAAAACCATCCCCACCCATGCAATTCAATGGCGCGATTCTAGCGCATCCACCCGACCAATCTTGTAGGTCCCACTCTTTCCTAAATACAGGCGCGAATCCCTTTAAACACTGGCAGCGAATTGGCTTGTCGAAACTGCATATACCGTTAGGACCACATAGACCATACTGGTCACACTGGTCTCCTGGAACTGTGTACACAAGATTCCACTTATCTTTTCTTGAGTTCATGGTATAGTGGTGGACTACTCCAGACGAATCCACTATTATCTTCGCAAAATTGATTTGTTGTCATGATCCAGCGTCATTGATATTAATCTCTCCCCTCTGAAAACCAGCTCTGGTTTGGACATTGAATTGGGAAAACGCGGGTATCCACCAAAGTAAAGCCCGTTCCATCTTCCATTACGGAATGTTTTCGTTTTCCCTCTGTGAACCACCAAGTCAGGCAGGCCCTGGTTTTCAATCCCGACAGCAAATTCTCCAGGAGAAGTATCGCTCGGATTTCTCCATGGTGTCATTTGCATTAGCACACCAGCTTCAATGTCGTTAACCAGCTTCATTCCTGGTAATAAGGTGTCAGTTAGGTAATCGAAACTCTGCCATATGTACAACCTTTCTTTCATAGTCTCGTTTACAAGAACCAGGTTCCCATTATCCAGGAGCTGTAAGATTGGATTTGATGCGGCCTGTGATGGAAATGCAGACCAGATAATGCTTCCATTTCTGCTGATCGCAAGAGTTCCTTTTCTGGAAATAGAAAAGGCAACACCATGCGAGTTGGTGATACGATTGTTTCTGTTTGCAGCCCAAACGACGACTTCTGGCGTCTTTTTGTACCATATTCCCAGAAATGTATGTGGGGACCTCCAGGGGAGAAAAACCCCATCTCAAAATCTTGGTTATGGGAGATCAGAGTTTGGCCAATTGATATCGTTTGGTTTGGTATAAGTGTATCTGCTCCATATGAAAATTTCAGGAATCTTAGGGAAATAATTAGCAATGTGCACAGAATTGTAGTGTTGTAAAGGAACTGGACCATTTTCGGATCAAGTTGTGAGTGGGAAATTGTTGGTTCCACTATTAGACTCAAATGAATATTTAAAGAAGCAAGAGTTGAGAAAATGAACGAGACTTCTAAGCACACGGCAAACGTAGAGAAAATAAACAAAGAGTTTGACACGGCAAGCGTAAAGAAAAAATGAATGAATATGCATGCCCCTTGTACTATTTCCAACAGCAGTTAAATGAATGAATGTATAACAATTAACAACATACAGTAAGAAAAAATGTGGATTCTTATTCTATAACATGATCATTGCATCAAACTTCTTTATCTCTACTACAAATCAAACAAGACTCCCAAAATCTTTACATGAACACTCTCCACCACAAAATCTGTGCAGCCTCTTGCTATCTCGAATAACAATAGTTCTCGATGTCAATATTGAGACGACTTTAATAAAATTATGGCAATCCCTACACATTCCAATACTCTTTACAACCCGAATATGGGCCCCATTCGATGTGTTGAGTAACCCAAAAGCAACTGCCAGCTTTTCACTGTGATGACCATCCAAGCCTATAGCTTCCTCCTTCTCATCGATCATCTCTAAGCTCGTCTCTGCTTTATATCCCATAACCTTTGCTCGATCGACCAAATCCTCCAAAAGCCTACAAACCTCATCCGATCGATGTTTCTTGTTGCTAAATGTATAAACCTTGTCTCTAATGCTAATCCTACTCCAATCTGTCACCTTATCCACCTTTTCCTCTCTCATAATTTTTCTCACTCTTGAAACATCCTTCCAACTTCCCACAGAAAGGTACATATTTAGCAGCAAGAAATAGGTCTCGGAATCTTTTGGTTTAATTTCGAGCAGCTTTTCTGCTGCATGAAATGCCAAGTCTAGTTTCCCTTGATTTCTACACCCAGAGATCAAGATTGACCATATGAATTCATTTGGCTCTAAATCTGTTGACTTGATGAAGTCAAAAGCTTCGTCGACCTGACCTAATCTCACAAACATATCTACCAAACACGCATAATGGTCCATCACGGGGTTGATCTTGTACTCGTTTTTCATCATCTCGTAGTATGTTAAAGCCCGTTCAACCAATCCAGCTTGGCTACAAGCGGAGAGCACCCCAGTAAAGGTAATCTTGTTTGGTCTAATTCCTACGAATCTCATATCCTCGAAAAGCTGCAATGCTTGTTCTGTATATCCATGCTGGGCAAATGCAGTTACCATGGACGTCCAAGAAATTAACGTTCTTATAGGCATTTCAACAAACGCCTTGCCTGCTCTATCTATACTTCCACATTTGTTATACATGTTAACTAGGGCAGTTCCCACAACCACATCAGACAAAAAACCAGTTTTTATCGTTTGGGCATGAACTTGTTCCCCTTGGTGCAAAGCCACTAAACTACTGCATATAGTTAATACACTTGAGAAGGTATACAAATCGGGTTTCAACCCTGATCTTTTCATTCTTTGAAAGATTTTGAGGGCCTCGATTCCATAGTAGTAGGCTGAAAGGCTATCATCTGCAACACTTGTGATTTCTGCATGTCCTGCAATCATAGCATTCCATGCAACCAAGCTGGTGGTTTTCATACCATCAAACAACTTCTTTGCTTCAATAATGCGCCCGCTTTTCAAGTACAAATACATAATCGAATTTGTTACGGGTAAATCAGATTCGTATCCAAGTTTTGTGCTCAATGAATGAACCTGAGATCCCACATCTAGGGCCTGCATTGTGCAACACAAGCTCAATATAGTTGTGAGAGTGATTTCGTTTGGCTCAACGCCCTCAATAAGCATCTGAACGAACATATCCAATCCCGTAGCAGAATTTCCATTATCCCCACATGCTGATATAACAGCAGTCCACGAAATCACATTCTTTTCCTTGATTCTCTGAAAAGCCTTGATTGCCATATCTAGCCTACGACATTTGGAGTATAAGCTACAAATCGCGTTCCCAATGCTTGCATCATCTTCAAGATCATACTTTATGATGTATCCATGAATCTGCTTTGCGAATTCAAAATCACACAACGACGAGCAAGCATTCAAAACAATTCCTAATGTGTAATTTGTAGGGTACCCCCCAATTTCCAACATTTCCTTGAAAACAGAAATAGCAATCTCGGGCTGCGAATTTTTAACATACCCAGTCATCAATGAAGTCCATGTGACTACATTTCTTTCAGGTAAATTATCAAACACCTTTCGTGCACTCCCTATCACCCCACATTTTCCATACACATTGACAAGAAATGTCATGAGGAACAACTCCTCAGATAACCCACTTTTTATAATGTGGGCATGAACAGATTCAACCCCTGAAACTGAATTCTTCTCCATACAATCTTGCAAAAGTGGAACGTAAAAAGATGATTCGAATTTTCCATTACCTTCTCTAAACAAGGAAACCGCATCCTTGATTTCCAAACCGCACGAATCCAGCTCTTTCGTGCTATAATTTCTCTACATAAAAGTCAAAATTCTTGAGCGTTATACACAAAATACCCATCATTGTATCAAAATTTGAGTTGAATGAATGTAAATTCGCTCTACCTTTTCAAACGAAAGAGAAGGAGAGGAGCTCTTCTTGACTTCTAGGTCCAGCTTGACGGTGTTGCCAACCAGAACTGGAGGCAGGGACGCCATGAAAACTGAATTGAATTACAGGGGAACTGTACACTCTACATGAATTTATGCGCGTGATTTTTGGTTGATCAAATGTGTATTTGTTGTTCGGATATTTGAGTGAGTTCGTTATCTGGTGTGTTTGGATGAAATAAATTTAGGTGCGAAGATCATCTCTCAGGAAATCTACGGTTGTCGATTGGATAGGAAAATGACAGCTTATTTAATAGAGGTTTAAATGAGATATATTTGGTTGAAACTCGTCTTGATTTTAAAACTCGAAAATCAATATGAATTTATTCGGACTCAATTTTCTTGGACTCAAGCTTGGTAGAAAATTTGAGCTCGTCTTCACTCAATTCCATAATTTATGTAATTATTGCAACAGTAGTAAGTAGGAGTTTTCAACTACTTATATTGTATTTGTAATTAATTAGCATATTAAAAATAAATTCTTATATTTGGTTAAGTTTGTGCACCGATCGAATCAAGTCTCCAATGTTTGACACATCTCACATTCTCTGTCTTTGTATTGCAATACATTCATCTGTATATTTTCCGTCCCATTTCAAACATTTATTTTTTACTTGTTTTATATCGGGAATGAAGTTGTTTATTTATTTGATAAAGTGACTTTTTTAAAGATTGGTATGATAGATCTATCTTTATTATTATATGTCTTTTTTAAAAAAATGCTAAAATAAAATGACTTTTTAAAGAGTAATAATTATGCCATAGTTTGACATCCAGTCAAAATACTAAAGACTTGTCGGAAAATTATATTTGCATTGTTTTTAAACTGACCAAGAACACGTGATTGCAGTCATGCATAACATGGATTTAAGAACAACATGTATGAGCATGATTATTTTCTTAACAAAGCAATTATTGCACCTACACCAAATATCGTGAATTTTATAAATGAGTAAATAATTCAGTTGAATGAAAATGAAATAGTTACGTATCTAATGTTACGATAGTGCTTGTAGGTCTAATGCATATGTTGATATACAAACCCCTATATATTTTTAATACTTCGAAACGTTGAGATGTTTCCAACAATGAGCTTAGTCTAATAGTTTGACATCCAGTGAAAAATACAAATTAAAGAGGGTTTGTCTATGAAAATTATATTTGCATTGTTTTTTAAACTGACCAAGAACACGTGATTGCAGTCATGCATAACATGGATTTAAGAACAACATGTATGAGCATGATTATTTTCTTAAGTTTTCCTGAGGAAAGGGTTCAATTATTGCCAACCTAACACAGAAAAAAATCGGCATGATGTGAAATTTTATAAATGAGTAAATAATTCAAGTTGAATCAAAAAGTTTAACAAAATAAGTTTTAGTGCAGGTATGATTATTTAATTAAATAGATACACAATTAATAAAATATATTGAAAACTAAAATACACTATTCGAGCGTAAATCACAGTGTGAATCACGAGTGTGTTACTGGTTATTATTAGAAATCAAAGAGAAGACCATTTAAAAAAGAAGCAGAGTTTAAGCATAAAAATTGTTCCACGGAATTACAAGTGCCTGCAGTGAAATTTCATAGATCCCTACATTATCGAAGCTGCCATGATTCGATGCCTTGGATTCTGCACACATATCATAGTATTGGTCAGGCTCATCGTGTTAAATAAAATGATGAGTACAACTCGTTGCATAACTCGCCCTTCACGAGTTTAATCGCCAGAGCACTGCAAGACATAAGCTCGGATTCGTTCACTGAAAGTTGCACTCCTCTTTTTGAGTAAATTAGTCAATTTTCCTGTAGTTGCAAAAGCTGAGAATTTTGTGGTTTTGATTTTATACAAGTTTGCCCAAAAGTTAGAGAATGAACATGAAATGAAACACAAGCAAGTTATAAGACATTCTGTAATTAAATAATATCCTATTCTGATACCACATCATGTTTAAGCAGACATCTGAACACCCACAGCCAATTGGATCCTTTGTCCCAACACTTGAGCAACACCTAAAACTCTAAAGGTGGTATGTGCAAACTCCACAAGATAGGGTAGAATCACCTTTTTTTTTTTCAAAAATTAAAAAATATTATCCTAGAAGTTGTTAATAGAGTTTGCAAGAACACCCTTCAAATTGTCACTTTATATATACAGTGTTTGTCCCTAATGTTTGGTTTAAATATGCCATGCAATTGAGCAAAAAGTGAAGACTTTCAACCCCCAATTCAGGCATCAAACTCCAATTCATAAGTTTTATCTCAAAGTGAGTCAAAAGAAAACCCAGATTCTCAGCAACAAATATAGCAACCAAAATCATTGCACAAATGTTCTAGCAACTGGTGCACAACAAATACTGTTCAATGAAAACAACTAATATTGTTCAATGAAACCAGTTAATACTGACAAATTAATACCTTTTAGTAAAACAACTAATACCATTTAAAAATGCACTTGAGTTGCATGGTGCAAGCTGTAAATACAACTATTTGACATGTTTCAAGTCATGTTTTCAGTCACTAGACGAGAGTTTGGCAAAATTAACGTTCAGAGTCTAATAGGATTTTCCAGAAGATTTTACCTTTTCAAGACTTCCAACTTGGCTTCAGTCCTTATATTTCATTGAACCTTTCTCAAAACCAATTGTAGGGAATTGTTTCGCGTAATCCTCAACCCCAACACGCAACTTCGACAATGCAGATTGATGAACGTCTGAAGTCATAGATGCCACAAAGTCTTTCAATTTGGTGCCTGATTATGCAACCAATGACTACATTAGAATGCAAATACAGAAAATTATGCAGTAAAGGTCAAATTCAAAAGAAATAACAGAATAAAGAACCATTTGTTTCGGCCTTTATCTTTAGAGCCAATTTTACAGCTTCATCAAAGAACTCAGCAACTTTGACAAAATCTTCTTCAATGAATCCCCTTGATGTGAGAGCCGGAGTACCTATTAGATATTAAGGAACTTATCGTCAATGAATCTATATAAAAACTCTAAAGGCTGCGAAAAAAAGAAAGTCACAATTTTCCAGCGAAAATCACATTCCAAAAATAGATTTTTTTATTTTTTTCCTCCCAAATTTTAAATTGCACTATCTTTTTCGTTTCACGTCTGTTTTCAACATATAATATAACAACTTAAATATTTTTTTACGATCTTCAATTTGACATCCATAATTGCATATTGCATACATAAAAATAAATTTTCAAAATTAAAATATTTGTTCATTGTTATATGAAGTGTTATTTTATTGAATTTAAATTTGCATCTTTAGACGTGTCTCAAGTTGCACAATTCACACAAAACAATTGTCAATATACTAATCGTGCATTGCACGAGAGAAATTCTAGTAATTAGTAATAAATCAAAAGACTGGTATAATCACAAGGGAAAGGCTTACCCATACGAATGCCTCCGGGTACCATCGCGGAGACATCCCCAGGAACAGTATTTTTGTTGGCTGCTATATGGACAGCCTCCAAAACCTTTTCAACTCTGGATCCATCAATGCCCTGCAGAAATGATATCAGTAATTAGCAAATGAAATTATTTATGATTAATCATTCATTAGGATTCAGAATTTGTGAAGGAAAGCAAAAGGAAAAGTTTAAGTTGTTGAACTATTGTACTCGCTCACTCTCTGGCTCTTTTCCGCATAGAAAACTTAGAATGAATAGTTCACGATTAAATAGTAATGGAAAAAGAACACTATATGCAACTGCAAGATGAGACTCAGAAGAACAAAAAAGGTTTAGAATTTGTACATTGTAATAGTAAACATTTTTTAGCATAATTCCACACTTCAGTTACTTTTATTCGGTTCTCTTCATCAAGATATGAGATCTTCATTGAATCCAACCTTTGCTGAGAAATATATATGAACTGCTAAGAAAATTGTTTAAAAGACACGGTAAAAGATGTAAAGAACTTGCTGGAAACACAAAAACGTACTTGCGAGACAAAATTGTAATATTCGTTAACTGCTCACACACATCGCCGTTCAAAGAGTTCAAACAGTAATATTTAGATAAATTTGAATTTATCAGATTAAAGCAAAGACCAACAAATATCAAGAACCAATTTGTAGCAATTTGAAAATTATAAACTAGTAAAAAGAACACAGACACTGTGACTCAGCCAATATGTTGCATATAAACTATCTTACTTCAAAATGATTCATCTTTGGCTAGAAGTGAGTCAATGTATGATTCTAAAAAAAGATAAGCAGACAAGGCCACATAAATCGTCTAACTTAGCATTTATTTTGACTGGTTACTAAGAAGCAAGAGGATGATGAAATATTCACATGATAGATGAAAATGTGGGTGTACCTTCTCTCTTAAATTGACCAAGACGAGATGGTTATCAGTTCCACCAGATACAATGTCGTAGCCTCTCTTTAACAGAGCCTGCACATAGGAGTTGTTTTTATCGTGCAAAAAGGTGTTACCTACTCACAAAAATGAGTAAATTTCAATATTTGCACCATATCTATTGGGTGCTGGCCATTTTAGTCTCATACGAATCATTTTTCTTAATCAAGTCCCATAACTTTTAAAATGATGCAATTATAGTCCTATATTTACCATTTTTTTAATTAAATTATGATTTTTTTAAAATTCATTATGTCACATATGCAAAGTCAAGTCATTAGTCAGAGTGCTACATGGAATTCCGGCACAGGTCACGTGAATGGCACGTGCAAAAATCCTGCAACCTTGTCAACAGTCATATAGGACTAAAGTTGCATCATTTTAAAAGTTATAAGACTTAATTGAGAAAATTAATTCATATGGGACTAAAATCAGCTACACGAAATAGATACGGCCATACGGGACCAATTTTGCAATTTACTCCAAAAAAGTAGTGGTGGCAAGTTACATTGCATGCAATGGAACTTCTAATTTGGAGGTATTACCTCAGCAAACTTTGAGCAATTACTTAGAACTTGCTCCTGATATGCTTTATATTCTGGTGTCATAGCCTGCAATCAGAAAGAAAAAGGAAAAAGTTCAGCAAGGATCAAAACAACATTTTCTCAAAAAATTATTATGAAATCAACCTGTTTTAATGCAACTGCTAAGCCAGATATTGTATGATTGTGAGGTCCACCTTGAAGCCCAGGAAACACGGCTTGATTTATTTTGTCTTCAAGGTCATACATCACCTGTTTCACCAGAATCAGTAAAAAAATTGCAGTGCCAACAAGATTGAAGTACTTTTACTAATACATAATTACACAATTTGCTTTCATTCTCATGCTCGCAAACCCACTTGTACAGCCAAACCCCCACCTCTAACTAGGCTTGTGCAACAGTCGCTCCGGTTAACAAACTAAACCGAATTACAAGCCGATCAAATCGAAATTTTAGAAAATCTAAACTGAACTGAATTGTACCAAAACCAAACTTTAGCGACCGAAATATTGGTTCGATTGGTTATTCGAATAACCGAATTATAATTATTTTTAAATTCAACATTTTTAATAAAATTTCCCCACAAAAAAAAAAAAAGACATCTCTATTTAGGTAGAATGACAAAAAATCATAAAATAATTTCATTACATTCGATTTCAAATTATAACACTTAGCACCATCTTAAATTAGAAATAATATAATTATGATTTTTTTTCCTTATACATGTAAAATTCGGTGGCTTTGATTTTTTTTTTCGGTTTTCATGTCATAAAAACTGAAACTGAACCGATTTAAAAAAAAAAAATCAATAACCAAATCCAAACCGAAATAAAAATAACAAAACCGAATTTATCAATTCGGTTTGGTTTGGTCGGTTTTTTATCCAAATTATGCACACCCCTACAGGCCCACACCCTGAGCATTGGGATGGTAGAGGTCAAAAGGGAATAAACAAGATGCTAGTCAACCAATATCAAGAATACAGCAGATGCAAGAATAAGAAATCACTCTTTTTCATACAAAAACTCACTTCTTTTCCTTGTTTATTGATCTCTTTTACACCTTTCCTAAAGAAGATCATTGCTCCGCGCGGCCCACGTAACGATTTGTGTGTTGTGGTTGTAACTACATCTGCATAGTCGAATGGAGATGGAATGACTCCAGCAGCAACCAATCCACTAATGTGTGCCATATCAGCCAACAGGATCGCCTTTTGTTTGTCACAAACCTGCCAAAAATGCAACATCAAGACATTATACGGGTTGAAAAGAATAAATGGATCAATTATGACATAAAAAAAAAAAATCATAAATCCAGCCTACCTTGCGAATTCGTGCATAATCATACAGTCGAGCATAAGCGCTTGCCCCAGCGACAATCAATTTTGGCCTGAAGAGCACAGTACTCTTTTCCAGCTGCAATAACAAGATTTAAACCTTTTTTTTATTATAAGAAACAGAGGTTTTATTGCTGGAAATAATAAAGGAATAACTAATGAGAAATCCCTAAGTTACAAGCAAAGAGACAATCCTAAAACATTACAAAGCAAAAGACCAATTACAAGCAAAATCTGTCAAAGATAAACCTTTGGACAAGTTATGCCTCAAGGACTGTTCATACTTGGTAGAAGGGCTCTAAGAAAACCAGCTCAGGTGATAGGAGGAAAACTATGGTTATTTTTGTTCGAGTCTTCGAGATCTCCAATTTTTTATTTTTTATTTGCATTACAATTCTTTCTCCTAAAACATGCTAAAACACGTGCATGTCTTTCGAAGTGCTTTCTTGCTAGTAGATATCATTTTCAATATAGTACGTCACAACTTTTCTACAAATATTTTCACCAAAAAACTCCCAAAACATAATCGAACAAAGCTGCCTAAACAGCTTACCATAATGAAACTAGAAGAACCATGATGGTGACAGAGTACAGTTTTGTTGTAGCAAGGATATTGTAAATAACTCACAGTCCAAAATATAGGTTTTGACGTAGTATTATAGCCTTGGAAAACAGGTAGGTACTTCAATACCTCCATGTGACAGTTATAATGCATCGGCAAGAGAACGGAAGAATGTTTTCAGATCATAAATAGTGCAGAAAACGGAGAAATTGAAATTAGACAAATTGCCATCATAGACTTCGAAAGTGAAGATTGGAGCAGTCCTCTCAGCAAGGGGGAGGGGCTCTTCTTTGCATTGAAGTTGGACAAAATCTCTTTTCCTACTTTGTGACATCTATTAATGCTGTAAGGAAAGTATAGGCAGAATATATCCTATACCCTACAGGCAAACTAATAAAAGGATATAGTTATAGTGTTAAGACAAATGTGCATCTCTTTTTCCATCCATAGACCTTCTATGGAATGCCTAGATAAATTATAAAGTGGTATAGCTTGAGTGCAGCCAGTCACACGATAGCTGAGTTGGCAAAGACTTAAGCATCTTAAAATTATTTATCAAAGGTCAAAATGATGTACCTGGTCATAGTCAATATAGCCCGTGCTTTCGTCCAGTCTGTAGGGCATTGTCTCAAAAAATATAGACACAGCACTAATCTTCTTGGTGTCCGTCTGTAACATAGATATCAGAGGAATTATAACTGCTGGCTTACGAGTTAAGATGTGTAAAACTGAAGAGAAAATAATGAGATGTGAGCAAGTTAAGGAAGTTGGAAGCACCTGATAACCATGTGACAAATGGCCACCATGAGGAAGATCAAGTGCCATTATCCTCTCATGAGGTTTTAATAGAGCAGTGTAAACTTGAAAATTAGCAGGCGACCCAGAGAGTGATTGTACATTCACTGCAAAGATAAAGTGTGTTGTACTTAATTATAAGTAACTTATAATGAGAAAACTAACCGTAGAATATATCGCAAATGACTATTCTCTCTCTTTACTTTTTTAGTTACAAAACATTATGCTACAACCCTTTGCCTTTAAGCAATGATTTTAACTTGGCAGTTTAGGTACATGCTGGCATATTACAATGAATTTAAGAGGAACCTATACACAATTGCATAAACTTTCTCTGTTTAACATCTAAAGATATTTTTTTTATCTCAGTACTAGCAGAATTCTGGATCTGTAATAGGTGCAATATTGTATACAGTATATATCCAGTAAACCTAGAAATTAAAAAAAAAAAGTAAGTGCTCACCTCCCCACTTCTCAGGGTCCAATTGAAAGGTTTCTAAGGCACGCTTCTGACAAAGTCTCTCTGCCATGTCAATATACCTAGACAAAGGAAGATCAAGGTGACACTAGTGAAAAAGTATTGGAAAACACTCCATCCATCCACTAAAAGTTTCATATCCTAGCTCAAACACAATAAGACAAAAGTTGAAAAACTGGAAATTTGAAGGATCTTTTGCACATTGTCCTCAAAAGTGTAGTTGAAAATTAGTAATGTTCCCAATCCCAATTCTAAGAAATAATATACTTTCTGAAGAAAATTTTATTTTTATGAGGCAGCTTCTTATTTTTTGAAGCCTCAAACAGAATTTGAAGCAATAAACTTGGGATACGAAAACAGTTTCGGAAGCTCACGCCATTACCAAACAACAAAATTTGCATGCAATTGAAGACAAATTACTAAGACTGGAACAGAGAAGACGTTAACATACTCATTTCCTCCATAATATCTCGCACCAGGGTATCCTTCACTGTACTTGTTAGTCATAACTGATCCAACAGCTTGCATCACCGACAACGAAGTGAAATTTTCTGATGGAATAAGTTCCAGCCCCTAAATTCAAGGTTAACTCAATAACCCAAGCTCTAAATATTGCAAAACACAACACATCCAAAAAAAACGATATTGAAGAGGAGTCCAAATAAAAAAAACACAGAAAACGAGTCCGCATAAAATTAAAATACCTTCCATTGTCTTGCCTTCTCAAGCTCTATAATGTCGGCAATCTCTGGATCGATCTCTTCTAAAGGCGCATTCAATTGCTTTATCCACTACACACATCCAAATTAAAGTCCAAAACAAGATCCAGTTATAGCAGATAATACCATCTTCACCACACACACACACAAAAACAAAAAGAAAAAACAGAATCAGAAAGCGAGAATAGTAGAAATGGTTACGGTGACTCGAGGACTGTCGTTCTGGCTAGCAGCTTGATTGGCGAAAGAGGACTGTAAATCGAAATCAAAAAAATACATGAATATTAATAGAAGATAGAATAGCTAGCGAATGAGATGAGAGAAAACGATACCGGAGAAAACTAACCATGTAACGATGGGAGGCGGTGTTGGAGAGAGGACGAAGGGAGGAAATCCGCCGGAGAGCCATTGCCGATTCGCTTCTGCAACCAATTGAGTGTCTCAATACTCACCAATGTGTGTGTGGATCTCTGTTGGGGAGAAATGGCAGCAAAATGGAAGTGGGGGTTGGTGGGAGGTGATGGGGCAACGCACATCTGTAGATTGCTTTCTAAAAATACATACGCATGTATATATATATGGCGCTGCCATCGAGGTACGGCAACACAATTATCTTACCTCTTTTCACCTCTGGTTATAATTTCGAGTCATCAATTAAAAAAAAAAAAAAATATATATTTTTATTTTATTTTATTTTATAATAATCGCAATGCACTGCATAATATATTTTAGAATTTTACAACTTATTGAACTTCTTACAACTAATATTATTTAAAATGACACAACATATAAAATTAATTGTACGGTGAAAATGATTTTCATAAAAAAAATTATATAGTTTTATTATATTCATGCAAATAAAATACTACCTCCGTCCCAAACTCAATTGTCACATTCTCGATTTTTAAGAAAAAGTGATAAAGTGTTGGGGTAGAAAGAATTGTTTATTAATATTTTATGTGATAAAGTGATAGGTAGTTGTTGTTAAAAAGAATTATTTATTAGTATTTTATATGATAAAGTGAGTATTTTCATTTAAGGAAAGTGATAATTAAGTATGGAACGCCCGAAACGAAAATGTGGTAGTTGAATTTGGGACGGAGGGAGTAAATAGTTTTTCTATAGTTTATTATTTGCCGCGATTAACATTATCATTGTTAACTATTTGTTAACACAAACTATCATGTGAAACTTGTTTATAGTATAAAATTAATATTATTACACTTATAAATTAATGTTATATTATCAATTTATAATTAAATGTAATTATATCAATTAATAAATATTCTTATATTAATTTATAAATGTAATTATATCAATTTCATACTATAAACAAGTTTCAACGAAGACTTGCTCTTTTCACAAACTCTCATGTGAAACTTGATCATAATATGAAATTGATACTATCATTCTAATTATAAGAGTAATAAAATAAATCGATAAATGTTATAATATTAATTTATAAATAGAATAGTATAAACTTCATATGGTGAACAAATTTTATCAAAAACTCAATCTATATTTTTTTACTATATCACGAATTTTATCAAAAACTCAATCTATATTTCTTCACTTATATAGTAAAAGTATAAACTCTTTTAAATATAATATTTTCATACCTAGGAGTTAGAAGTAACAATTGGTTGCACCATTTGCACTTAATTAGTGTACAAAATATTTGCCCTTACCTGGTTAAGTAATATATTCCAACAATCTTAATAGACACATATTCTGAGTAAAATTAGTTATGAAGAGCCATCAACCATTCATGCTTCCTTCTCCAAGCAGAAAGCTACTGGTCATGACATGTTATCCATAAAACCTTGAGCACAAACATCAGAAACCTTTACTCAATCAAATGTCTAAATACAGATATCTTCAAATGTCAAAATATATTAAATGAAAGATAGCAACAATGCTATTCATAAATTAATTCATACACCTCTCAACCAGTCCAGTTTCTTCATTTGCCAAGTTTCAGGGCATACATAATCAAATCAAATGGAGTTAACGGAATCACCATCGCTGCTATCACTATCACTACTGCTGCTTCCACTCCCGCTTCCGCTCCCACTCCCACTGCTGTCGCCGCTGCTGCTACTGGAGCTTGAATTCCCGTCTTTTCCCACCTGGGCATTCACCTGCGCTCTCAGTGCTTCCGCAGCACTGGGTCCCTTTCCAGCTTCATCATCGCTAAGATCAACATCAGCAATCTCATCGTCTGTATAGTTCTGATGTGGTACGTTGATATCAAAGTCCAGCTCTTTTACTTCAATACCCCCTCCTCCTCCTGCATTACCATCATCTTCGTCATCATTCATTATATCCAAATCCTCGTCTTCTTGCTCGTCATTCTTCTGCTCCGGTGATGATGGGATTCCTGAGTTTGCTTGGGCTTCAACTATATTCTTATCCGCTCTAGGTTTTGCATCTGATACAAAGATGAAAAAGAATCAGAATTTCAGATGAGTCGGATTTGAAAGTGTGCAGTTGGTCTTCAAATTTAATTTACAAAGAAAGTCATGGAAAAGGCACTCTGATTAACTGAAATATGGATAAGTTAGTGCACAAATACTTATATGCACCAGTTGCACCGTGCAACTCAAGTGCATTTTTAAATGGTACTGGCTGTTTTACTAAAAGGTATTAATTGGTCAATATTAATTGTTTTCACTTAACAATATTAATTGTTTTCATTGAAAAGTATCTAGTTACTCAAAGTAAAATGGGATATAGTCAACAGCCTTACACCCTTATGGTGTCTCGTTATCTCACTTCACATCTTGTATGTAATATGCAACAATACGAGGTTTGTATCTTCTACCTAACAAATTCCTCATTCAGTCCGACTTCAAAGTCCCCCCCCCCCTCCCCCCCTCCACCATCAAAAATAAATAATAACAGGCATGTAAAGCTCAAGTCCTTTGCAGGCAAAACCAACGGATTGAACTAGGTGAACTTAATAAGAATTTATCACAAACCCTACATTATGTATCACATTCAATATATATATATATATATATATATATATATATTCAATTACAGTTTTAAGCCGTTTGAATTGTCGAAACACTTAAAACAGCTTCCAGAAGCACTTATTTTCAAAGTTTCCTCTCACAGCTTTTGAAAATAAGTGCTTTTGGAAGCTGTTTGAAGGGTGTGTTTTGAAACACTTAAAACAGCTTCCAGAAGCACTTATTTTTAAAAGCTGTGAGAGGGAGCTTTGAAAATAAGTGCTTCTGTAAGCTGTTTTAAGTGTTTCAAAACACACACTTAATACAATTTATTATCATCAAAGAGGTACATTAATGAAATCATATGGAGTGCATGCTGTTTAATTCTGGATTCACATACCTGAGCTCTTGAAGTCTCCAATGTCTATTCGTTCAACTTCAACCTGCAGCAGAGCACAGGAAAAAAGAAAAAGAAAAGCTTTCTTCATTAGCCCAGTAGCTACAACCAAGCATTCAATGTGAATTTCAAAGAGACTTCATTCACAATCAGAATACAAGCCTTTCTTATATATAATCTGACCAAAAAAAATGAAAAGCCTTTCTAATATAAATCTTCTCATTGTAACTTTGGGGAGTTGAAAAAAGGACATTATGTTTACAGGTCTGTAAATTAAGGACAATACTTTTAAATTATAAATGTAGTTCAAATTGAGCTAATTCGGGCCAATTTGGCCTACATTTACATAAATTAAAAAGTATTGTCCTTAATTTACAAGGATCAAAGCCCGACTTTCAGTCCTCTCAAGTGCTTTTTAAACCCATTTTGGGATAATTGCGGGCCAATGTAAACTACATTAACATAAATTAGAAGTATTGTCCTAAATTTATGGACCCGTAAACATAGTGTCCGCCAGAGTTACGGGACTAAAAAGGAATTTTTCCCTTCATTTTAAAGAAAGATTGACAAGAACTCAAAGCAGCTGTAGAAGAAAAACTCACAGAAACGGGATGAAACGTCTCTTTGTTCAAAGGTTGATGTTTAATCCCTTTTCCAACTGGTGGTGAACTCGTATCAGAGGGTCCAACTGAGGCAGCCCCTGCCCCAGTGGATTCCCCCATCATCCTATTATGTCTTAATCGTTTCACAGCACGGTGTAACCGCTCTAGCCGAAAAGACTCCCCATCGAAAAAAAGAACAGCATCATTATCCTTGTAATCCTCACTAGTGCCCTCAAAGTTCACCTTGGGCTTTCCAGGTTGTATATTTTGGAACCCCACTGTAACCTTATTGTCCTTGCTTTTGTGCAAAGTTCCACGCTGATTTTTATCAATTGATGCTGGCTTGAACTCATCTGATAAGAAAATAGAAAAAATAATAAAAATTCCAATGATCATCTTCAAATGTTGAACTCATAAAAAGCAACTTCTAGGAGACTAACGTAAGCACTGGAATGATATCGAGTTGGTCTTATGAAAAACAGTTTTACTGTGCAACTAGTTTGCAACTGATACTTTTACTTTATAGTAAAACAACTAATACTTTTTGTAAAACAACTAACACTGTAAATCTAATACCTTTCAATGAAACAACTAATACTGTTATGAAATAAACAGCAAATGCAAACCAGTTGCATGGTAAAACTGGTTTACATAAGACATTGACGTAAAGCAAATACGTGCAAATTAATGACAATGTGAAAAGACAACAGTATACGCCCTTCAATGCTTATTTTTCCTATTGATAATTAATCTGCACAAAGCTCACATATTATAGAGCGAGAGAGACGGTTATCTAATGATCTCTATATTTTCTATCCACATCAACAAAACCTCAATTAGCCAATAAAGGAGGCTAATTGAAAACTTTAAGCTAAAGAAAGGAAGGAATTAGCACTTCACCACCATAATTAAGTGAGTTAATATATAGGGTAAATTACCAAAAACCCCCCTAGAGGTTTGTCCAACTTACCAAAAGAACCCGAATTAATTACCAAATACCCTATAACAAGACAAAAAATTCCATTCGACTGACGAGTAATGCAATACGAAACAATCAATTGATGCAAATATGAGAACACAATAGATGAAATGATTTTGCATTTTTCGATCAATCAAACAATTTAATTATTTGGTCTTTTTAGAAGGTATCCGGTAATTATTCAAACCACGACGTTCTTCTGGTAACTTGGACAAACCTTGAAGGAGGTTTGATAATTTACCCTAATTCTAAATTATTGATTAATATAACACCGATACAGAAATTATCAACCCATTTTCTGATTCAAATTGCATATTCACAGATAGAGAAATCTAAGTGGGAGAGTAAGGGGGCATACATCGAAAAGTGCAGAATTTGGAGGGGTTGTGATCCTTGAAGGAGGAGCCTAGGGTTAGGTTGTACCATCGATCGGCTTGAGGCGCAGTACTCGGCTCGTTAGAATCGTTGATCCCTGCCATCTTTATCACAAATTAATTAGAATTCTCATCAGGAAAGTTGTTTAAAAAGAAATTGTGGATTATTTGTGGTTGTTATATTTAACAACATTGCTTGTGAAATGACAAAGAAAGACAGAAGCAAGAAGCATCAACTTCACAAAGCCACCTACCAATGACTCCAATAGGCAGATGCAGATGCCACTATTCGTTGAACTATAAATCAAAAAACTTCTCAACTACCTAACAAATCAATCCAAAATTTCAGTAATCCTAAATGCAAACAAATAAATCCTAACAAATCAAAACAAAAATTCTGAATATAACATCAAAGCTCAAACCTTTTTAAGTATATTCACTCTCTTATGTCAACTATGCCAATCATTTCCACCACATTTTCCCTAATTATTGATGTTTTCCTTGATTAATCATTTTTGTAACATTGTAATAAAATGGGTATGTGAATTGTGAAAGGGAGTTAACAATATATAAACACCTAATGCTTTTCACCTACACCAAAATAAAAAAGACAAACAGAGAAAAAAAAATCTTTATTTTTCTGCCTCATTTGAGTACACATTGGGACACAGGCAACACGAGTTTCTTTGAGTCTACATCAATTAATGAAAGAAAACACGGAAGATGAGGAAAATAATCCAAACGTATTACAGAAAAGCCACGATGCACATATCTCATTTAAGCAAATCAGATCGCATGGCGCACATTTTAGGAAATTAAATTATTTAAAAAAGAAATTTGATGAGGGCGCATACCTAAAAATCTCAGCAAACTTTGGTCGCGTTCTTAGATGATCGAGCAAGCAGGAGGAGGGAGGATTTCGAGGGGTATAATTTCTGAGAATTTCAAGAAAAAAAAGGGGTATGAAGTACTCCATAAACTAGCAATTAGGGAAATAATCAATCGAAAAAACCTAGCATAGAAATTGTATGAAATATGTAACCTGAAACAGTAACTCTTCAAAAATCGCTAGGCGAATCACCTATCTCTTGCATTTTCTCGCGACAACTGAAAAGCCACAACTATTATCATCTCTCTAATATGAAAAAACCAACACCACGATTTTCAGGTTTCCATTTTGATGCAATTTCAGCGATCAACTTGAAATATCATCAATGCGTTGTTTTCGAAATAGGTAAAGGAAACAATACTTGGTCTCAAAAGGTCACAGAGGGGCAGATTTGTAATTTCCTATAACAGAAGGATAAAAACGACTTTTGACCCAATTGCCCCTCCCACCAAAATCGTGGGTTTATTAAAAATCAACACCGCCGCCGCCCACAGACACTCACTAAAATGGCCTGCTTTCAGATGAAGCTCGACTTCACCGCCACCACCGCCGCCGCCATATTCTCATCAAAACCTCAACCCCAATCCCAATTTCGATTTAACCCATCTACATTCGCAGTATCACCCTCCACCTCTTACACCAAACTCTCCGAGCCCCAACCCCTCTTCTCCTCCGTCAAAACATTCGCACCCGCCACCGTCGCCAACCTCGGCCCCGGCTTCGACTTCCTAGGCTGCGCCGTAGACGGACTCGGTGACCACGTCAGCCTCCGGGTCGACCCGGATGTCCACCCGGGCGAGATCTCCATCTCCGACATCTCCGGCGCCGGCTCCAAGCTCAGCAAGAACCCCCTCTGGAACTGCGCCGGAATCGCCGCCATCGCCGTCATGAAAATGCTCCACATCAGATCCGTAGGTCTTTCCCTCTCCCTCGAAAAGGGCCTCCCCCTCGGCAGCGGCCTCGGGTCAAGCGCCGCCAGCGCCGCCGCGGCCGCCGTCGCCGTGAACGAGATGTTCGGGGGGCCGTTATCGGCGTCGGAGCTCGTGATCGCGGGTCTTGAATCGGAGGCCAAGGTTTCCGGCTACCACGCTGATAATATAGCGCCGGCGATTTTAGGAGGTTTTGTCTTGATTCGTAGCTACGATCCGTTAGAATTGATGGAATTGAAATTCCCACAAGAAAAAAGCTTGTATTTTGTGCTTGTTAATCCCGAATTCGAAGCTCCGACGAAGAAGATGAGAGCGGCGCTGCCGCCGGAGGTCACAATGTCGCACCATGTGTGGAATTGTAGTCAAGCTGGTGCTTTAGTGGCATCAGTGCTGCTAGGGGACCTCCATGGATTGGGAAAAGCTCTATCATCTGATAAGATTGTTGAACCGAGGAGGGCTCCCTTGATTCCGGGCATGGATGCCGTAAAGAAAGCGGCTATCAAGGCCGGGGCGTTTGGATGCACGATTAGTGGGGCCGGGCCCACCGCTGTGGCGGTGACGGACAGTGAGGAGAGAGGGAGAGAAATTGGGGAGAGAATGGTGGAGGCTTTTGGTAAGGAAGGAAACTTGAAGGCTATGGCAATGGTGAGGCAGCTTGATAGAGTTGGAGCTAGGCTTGTTAGTAGTGTTCCCAAATGAGATCATCTTAGCTATTTTCTGAACTTTTTGAGTATTTGATGTTTGTTTACCGTATGATTTATGCATTTGATTGACACTGCTATGTTACCATTGTTGTAGTTCTCTTGCGATGTTTGAGAATATCTTATGTTTAGAAATAATGGAGTAATGATTTGCAATTAAGCAATGGATATTGTAAATAGTGGTTCGTAAATATAGCTGAGCCTGAGGCATACATATTTTTGCCAACATATGTGTTATAGCCGAATTGCAATGTGTTTGTTGCACGAGAATGAAGTCCGATGCTCTTTATTAAAGTAATCTTGTTTGGAAACTGCCTTTCTTGAGGGTACTTTTACACTATGTCTTTTTGTACAGCAATAGAGTTCGAATCTAACTATATTTTTGCAGAAAATTCAAGAAACAGTAGAAGACCTAATGTGCGGGTGCTTTGTGAACAGCGTTACATGCACGTTAAAACTGAAAGAATCATTATATCAAAAAATGAGGTAATGGTTATTTTTGTACTCTTTTGAATACTTACATCTCTTTTGGTTTTGTTCATGCTCACAGAATGGAACTCCGGAAAGACATAAGTGAGTTGATAGTTAGCAGGCTTTGGTGATTAATGGAGAGTTGGTAAGATTGGTGAGCATGTGGTTTGCCATTTTTCCAATTTATTTAATAGCATCAATATTATTTCTTCTAATTTTGATTATTTAGACTCGATTTTTACCAAAAACTGCTATTTGATGAGTTAGTCTTTGGAAGATGAGGTGGACTGTTTTATCTATGGTGCTGGGATGTTATTGATAACGATATTGTTGCTGCAATTGTTTACATGTTTAAATTCAAGTTTATTTCTAGTCTTATCACTTTGGTGCTAAAAGAAACTTATGCTAATAAGGTTGATTAATTCAGGCCTATTGTCATGGGTAATTCCTGTTTAAAATATACTTACTAAAACTCTTGCAAATAAGTTTGTGGCACTCTGAAACTTTGTATTTACCCCTATCAATTTGGTTTTGTTCCAAACAAGCAAATTCATAAGGCTGATATTTCTAAAGCTTATGATACTTTGTGTTGGCCCTTTTTGTTGGAAGTCATTAAGGTTAGATTTTACTGATAATTTTGTGACTTTCGTTAAGAATATTTTGGAATCAGCCAAGCTTTCTTTTAGTGCATTGAAATTGGAAGGTTTTCGGAAAAGCCCTCTTTTCCACCCTATTTGCTATGTGCTGATAATATTTTAATATTTGCAAAAGATACAATTGCTAATGTTGGTTGTAATAATAATATTCTTGTTTAATCCGAAAATCTAGGGTTTATTTTGGTAATAGGGTACAAAGACATCTTAATAGAAGATTACATGTTACTAGTATTTCACCCGAGCGAGCTCGATAGGTCTCATTTATTATATTATGTAATTAATTATGAATATATAGAGCTCCAACCTAATCTGAGAAGTATGACCCAAATATCAAGAGAAAAATTATCTCATTTTAAAGTTATTAGGCTTATTAGAGAATATTATATTGAGATTTTTCTCAAGTTAATAATTTATAATATCAATGTTGTAAAATTAGAATGTATTTATTCAATTTTATGCAAAATTAATAAATAAGACCACTAAAAAAATTCAAAACACATTCAAATTAAATAGTGGTTTGGTTAATTAATCACAGATGTGAAGAGAGGGAGTAGTGTCAGAAATAAGAATAAACAATTATTGAAAGTGGAGAGAGAGTGTTAGAGAAATGCACATATAATTATTGTAAAGGAAAGAGAGAAAGATAATAAAGATAATTGTTATAAAAATGAGAGAGAAAGAAAGTGGAGAAAATGGGCGGGAACAGGTATTGCTGGACTATTCTCTTTTTATATAAGTATAGGTTGAGAGGCATCTCCCTTTCACTTATCTGGGTTTTTGCAAAATTGGGGGAGGGAGGTTCTTAGTTAAGGTAATTCACTTAAAACCTATTGCTTATCAATTTATTACAAAGTTTTCTCGTTCTTGGGATTTGATTACTTCATATTGCTAATGAATCTTTTGTTTAAACTTGCTTGTGATGTTCTTTAATAATACAAATTCTGCTCTTCATTTACATAATAGGTTTATTAAAGCTGATGGAAATGTTAGAAATTTTTATGGAGCTGCATCAATTTGGAAGGGTAGGAAGTGGCATTTGCCTACTTTTATAAGAGATTCTTGGTGGATAGTTGGTCAAAATGTTAACTTTTGGCTGCATAATTGGCTAGGCTATGTGATTGCAAATAGGCCGAATAATCGTAACCGTGTTAGGAAAAAACTAAATTTTAGAATAGCAGATTGTTATTTCATTAGTTTCTGGCACATTTTGGAAGATTTTATTGTTAACCATACTTGTGTTGTTAAACATAGAGTTTGGTGTCATACTGTGTGTAGTCTTTGCTATAATGGGCTAGATACCTTGGGTCATTTATTCACTACTTGTAGTTTTACTTAACAACCCTTTTATTTTAAAATAATGTGATTTGTTTGATATTGCTCTTTTCTATGATTTGGGTTTTTTAGACGTTTTTTTTGCAGGCGACAATGAGAAATTCAGTAAGCAAGTTTCTCAGTTATGGAGAGTGGCTTTTGTGTCGCTGTTTTGGTCAATATATAAGAGATGAATATTTGATAATATTGTCCCTAGAATTAATACTTGCTGGGCTACTGCTATCATGCTTGTTAGATAGGCAAATGGGTTAATAGCTGGTGAGTCCTATGGTAGTCACCAACACCTGATAATCTGTAGGTGTAAAGTTGCTGTTATTATGTTTAAACATTATAGATTTAGCCAAGTTTTGTAACTTTTGGATTATGTTTTGATGCGTTATCTTAGGCAGTGTTACGATTTTTTTTTAAATCCATTTATAAAATTCCGAAATAAAACTAGTTTACGATTTTAAAACCCAAAATTCAAAGTAAATATAACTTGAGATAAATAGAGCAAGAGAATGCATAAGCTTGTAGAGGCAAATATCCATGTCTGGTTTGATGCATCCAACTGGTAGAGCAGTGAACAAGAGATGTGTTATTGGATTTATAACCAAATTTGTGGGTCTTTTATATAGCTAATTTTTACTGATTGTGTTTCGGTTATGTGATCATAATGGTTGTTGATTTAAATAATTTGCAAATCTTTGCTGGATTTTATTTTGGAGTAACCCTTTGTATAAATTCATGCGCAGACTGAGATTGAAACAGGACCTAAGTAGGAATATATTTCAGAACATTCATAATAAGACGAGTGAGGCTTACAGCATTTGAACAGAATTTAGCATCTCAAATACAGTACTTTTTTTTTTTTTGATAACTCTTATCCGACCCAAAAATCAATCCCAAGTCACAAGGTATTCAGAAGTACAATTTGTATTGAAAATTAAAAGTAAGCAACCTGATAGAACACTAATTAGCATATCTATACAAACAAAAAGGCAACATAAATGTCGTAATAAAATGAAAGAGAGATCAAGATCAGCAAAGTTTTGTTCGAGTGAAAGTTGTTAATCCAAAACAAAAGGGTGGGCATTTCTAAAGCCATTACTGTAAGTCTCCTTGCCTGCTCCGATTCTCCGTCAGTCGCCTCCACACAGTCTTCCCACAATGTGCCAAAGTTATAATTGCCATGCCGTACAAAAAGAGGAATGCCAATCACACAGCCCCCAGACGCCAGATTAATAAGTGTCTGAATAGTAACAGAAAATATGGTTAATTTACAACATTATATGCTACGAAATCATCTCTAATTTCATAGCCAAGACTTTCTCCATAATCCTTCTTTATTTTCACAGTTTTTTCTTTTTTCTTATATAACACCAAACAAACATAGAAACCCAGTCAACTAGAAATGGATCATGAGAACAAACAGGAGGTCGTATAAAGTCTATAAGACTTCCCACGACGATAAGGTTTCCTGTTGAGGAGACTTGATCACACATAAAAGTAAAAAAATGGTGCAGAAAAGCTGAGTAGGAACTTCTTTGTCGACAAAGAAAATTTTCAGGGTCGTCGTAAAGGGAGTAAATTGTAAAATTGGTTTTATATATATTGGGTGTTGACAATTTTAGTCCCATACGAATCAATTTTCTCAAGTAAGTAACGTATCTTTTAAAACGATGCAATCTCTTTGCCCTAAAATGACAAAAAAATTTCAGGATAAATATTGATTTGTGAATTTTTTTGATTGAAATTCATTTGTTGGGGTCTCATTATGCCATGTAAGAGATGCTACAAGATCAATTTTGCAATTTACTCTCATGCACAGATTCCATGGTTCTCACTACCTCACAGAAAGTCTAGTATCAAACCACACAAATTATTAATCAAATCTATATGAATAATGATTACTAAGTTTACGCATAAGCTGAGGCAAAACCACTAACAAAAAATATATATATTGCAAATAGGGATTATATTATTCATTACTAATTTTTAACATGGACAACAATGAAACTTACCGTCATTCCTGCAGCAAGATGAACAATGGGAGCAAAATACTGATCTTTTTTGTTTCCTTCCGAGTAACCACTGAATGCAATAACCATAGAGAAAGTGTGGATCGTAACAAATGCCAGTGCTATAATAGCTGCAGAAGAAGAAAACCGCAATTAAAGGAAATCAAAACCTGGATATATGTTTTGGTTTCTTTTCTGCAGCACAAGCACTCTTAGAACGATGATAAAGAAACGGAAAAACAATCACAGAGATGCAGGAAACGAAAAGATTATGGATTTTTTCGTTCACTAAAACACAGTCCAAGTTATATTCAACTTATTAAATGATGAAATTGCAATAGTAACAATAACCTTAATACAAATGGATGGATTTATACAAACTTTAATTCTTTAATTGAGCATCTTGACAACAATTCTTGTTTTCAGTAAAAACAGTCTCATAATTATCATCCTCCACGAGTTGAGCTCTTCTTTCATATTCAAACTTTTTTCACAGTTGAGCAAGAATTTTCTCAATTATCAGAAAAAAAAAAAGGACAAGCATTTAAGTACTAAATAGGTTTGCTTATTTTATTCTCGAAAGACTCGTATCCATTTAAAAACTTCAAATGTAGATTTATGATAGTGACATAAAGTACTCGCCTTGCCATTATGCATTTGACTTCTCTTCTGAGACAATTTTGTTAATAATTAGATTCACAATAAATTTTGTTTATTTTCTGCATTTTTGTAGATGACAGCAATAACGTGAGTTCTATTTTCATTTGGGAAAGTACTACACTGACATGAATATGAATAGAGCAAAGAACATGTAATATAAACCTAATGCTTTATTTTCATTCCAACCATTCTATTTCAAATGAATCAAATGCACCATGCATAATGGTGAGAATGGGTAAGCCTAGAACAGATTAGCCCTAATCAGAACAACATAACTCTTCTGCGCACTTCTCCCCCACCCTAACGTCAACCAGTGTGAGTAAATAATACAGATTAATTAGGAAAGAAAATTAGATGGAAATTCAAGATTAACATATTCTCTTTTATAGTTGATAAAAACTTACATTTCTTAAAATATATTTTCTTCATGTTAAGCTTTTAAACCCCACCCAGGTAGATTTAGTAATACTGGGAGAAGTTATAACTTCAAAAATGAGTGTGTCACCCAAAAGAACAAGTGGCACTCAATCTTAAATATTTTAGCAGACATATGATAAGAAGTTGCCTGATAAATATTGCCAGAATTAGACAGGCTATACTCATATGTATGCATTAAAGAGACTATTGTACTCAGCAGCAGTACTTCACAATTTTAATTTTAATTGCATGATCTTAAAGAAACCAACGACTTACCAGAGACGAAAAAAAAGGGTATCTGTGAGCATTTTTCCACATAATATGTTGCTGGCCCGAATGCAGGAGTTAAAAGGCTTATGCAGAAGAAAACTGCATGAGCTACACCATGACCCATTCCACCAGCTGCAGACCAAAAGAAAATAACATTAAAAACATAAAGCTTATTATTATCATGCTAAAGTCCATGCTGACTGGAACACCTCCTCATCCATCCTTCAGACTAGATAATTTATACTTCTAGTTACAGAACAGTTATCTATATGTCTGTTAAAGTTCAATTTCAAATCCAATTTTTCATTTGTCAAACTGGACCTTTAGTGTAGGATTTCAAATTATATAAAATTTTACCATATAATACCTATATTACACCTATTTTACTTTTCCTCAAACACAATTTCCTATACACTATCAATCATCTATCTCCCACTTCTTAATTATTATTATTATTATTATTATCTACCCAACTCAACACTCTCTCTCCTCTTTTTTACTTCATACACTCTCTCCACTACTTTAGACACAATTTCAAATACCAATCAATCATTTATCACCTGTATTTTTAAAATCCTAACCTATCAAATCCTATAAAATCTACACTCTCAAACACATACAAAATTCAAATACACCTTTTACTATTCACCAAATCCACCTACTAGATTTCAAATCCATATACAAACACCCCCTTAGAGACATCCTCGTTCAGGAAATAACTCAAAGCAAAAAGTAGTACTTATCACCTCCCTGACTTGCTAAGGGAGGCAGGAAAGATTGGATTCAACACATGGACGCCCATTTTGGGAGGAATTGGACAAAAGGCTACCAAAAAAGATCCGCTAGTAGATGTTGAGCAATATGATGACTATTAGGAAAACTAAGATATATTTTACATTAAGAAAGCTGTCTTTAGAAAATCTATAACCAGATACAACAGCAGTACATGAATTTATTTGGATTGAGTCACTTCTAGAAGAACTAAAACTTCCAAAGAATAGATCCTATGAATGCTGTGATTAGGAGTAAGTTGAATAAAGTTGGCAAATTGATAGAAGTTCATCAAGCATGAGAGGACTCCATGGTTGTTAGCCTATTTTGTGTTCCTATAAATAGATCTCCTCACTACAGCCCTCCCTAAGCCCGGATTAAGTTTTCAAGTTGGCAATTTAAAAATGAACGCACTATCTTAAGGGGGAGCATTGGCAAGTAAAGCAAAACCCTGTTACAGCAGTAAAGTCTTCACTCTCACTATCTTTAATTGTGTATATAATTTCCTGACCTGCAGCTTTATAATTTAGAAGTTAAATAATAAAGAGATTATTCCTGCAATATCATTTTTCACAACAAAGTAATTAATAAATTGTTATATAAACAACATGTGATATAACCACCAACTAAACAATAATATATAGTCAAATTTACAATATACGATGAAACACCAATAGCAATCTTCCCCAAAAGGGATTTGAGACTACAATATAGAGTTTGAATCACGAAAAGAAAATCCTCAAACAATATGGTTTATGATGACGGGAGTGGTGGAAGGACATGAGGCAGCACCCTAGCACACTCAGCTATGAATATACTACAGCAAGAAAGCTTACCAAGAGCAATTTGCATCTTATCAGTGATAAAGAGGCGAGGTTTGGAAACTCTGTCAGCAAAAGCATCCAATATCTCTTCCATTCTCCTAATACAGGTATAAAATGCAAATGCATTAAAATTTTAGTGTTGTTAATACACCCCTATTTTTATATCTTTGGTAACAACTAGGTAGGGAAAATCATATGCAAGCTGCAGAAAATGAAAGCAAAATACATACATGAGGTTTGCTGACCAAGCCACATCTGGAACATATTCTAGGAAAGACACAAATTACCCCATTTGTTTTCCAAATTCACGTCTATTATATTGAAATACGAAACACTAAAAATATATCAGTTCTACTCATGAAATTACACCAATAGCTTATTAAAGTTTCACATCAATCAAAATTAGATGTCATATTGAGGGAGTATCATAAAATTCTAGACGTATAAACCATGCTGAGATCTTGGGACATGAAACAATCTAACAAATGGAGAGAGTGTAATGTGATAATCATCTGTACATGATCATGTTCCATAATGTGTTTGTATATATAAAATGACAAGGTTCTTAGTTTTTTCCTTATCAATTTAAAAAGGGATCGGTGCTAGAATTCATTAAATAGCAGGAAGACACGAATATATTCTGCCTTACTGAGCATATTCATGTCCTTAAATCAGCTACACAAGAAGCATAAATACGGATATTGATAATAGCTCATATTCATTTTTCAAAGCAATCTAACAAACAATGAAATTACTCTACAACCATAGGAAGCCTCCATAATTCATGAAAATCATATTATTTATAGCCTATTGAATCAATAAAAACAATAACAGAATAAAATTTCCAACAAAATTGATGAGTAACAAGCTTACTTGAAGACTCTCCACAAGAAAAACCGAAGAGCTTCTTGAAAGGCAACGGAAGAGAGAATAAGAAGCGCGTAGGGCCACCAGGCTGCTGATTTAAACGGGAGAAAGGCTCTCCAGACTGCCGATAATGCAATGAGACTCATCAGCCATACCAATGTACTACAATCAAAAGCACGAAGTACAACCGAAAAATGTGATTGAACAGAAGTAATACAAATACCGCTATGTATCTTTGGAAATTGAGGAGAAAGAGGGAAAACCTGGAAAGAAGAGTGAGAGTGAGAAAGGGTTTATGAGAAATGACGGAGATGAAGAGCGAGAGAGATGGGCCAAGTGCTAGCAGCGCATACCCGGTGCCCGCCGCCACCGTCATCTTCCTCTGTTGCAACTGAAACCTCGCCGGAAAACTAGACTCGCGGATTTATGGCTTCCTATTTGTGTTTCCGTTCTTCTTCTTGAATAATTTTATTTCTCTTTTCTGATTAAGCAATTTTGTGGATGAAGAAAGGAAAAAATAGGACATCTGGATTTATTTTTGGAAAATGGAAAGAGAAAGAGAAATTAGGAAATAATAAAATGTCTTTTTTTTTAGTTGGTTCATATCTTGACCAAGCGGGCGGCATCCGGGTTCATCTTCAATATTGGTCATCTTCTACATGTTGGGAACAACATTTCTCTTGGAGCCATTTTTCTGCAACCCTAAAAATTACTGGCAGCCGAAATCACTGCTATTTTCCATAGTCTCAAATTTTGGAAAGAGACCCGTAACGAAAACATTGATGTGCTCTCTAACTCTATGGACGCAATTAACGCCTTAAACAAGATGGATAATTTTTCTGGGCCGGAAAGAAATATTCTTGAAGATACACATGTTCTCCTAAGAGACCCTACAGTGAATGGTCTCTGGTATATTCCCCAACAAAAGAATTGGAATTATCAAGCAAGATTGGGTTAATTCTCTTTTTTTTTGTTATATGCTTTAATTTGTAATTCTCTTTTCCGAGCAATTTTTTCCTTAAAAAAAACAAGACAATTTCTAATCCTTCAATTATATGATTATTAATATTTTTTTTGTTATATAAATATCTTTTCGTTTATCTTCTTTGTAATATAAATTCCATCTTAATCGGTAAGTAATATATTTTTTATAAAAAAGAAGTCACACCATTTAATTATTATAATTAATACCTTTTAATAATTTAAATCACAATCGTTAACTAATTTTACAGATTTTTATGTTAAATTTTTTCACTCTGCGGTTTCAAAATATACTATAGAGCAGGCAATAGGTTTTCATATATGCTATGCTTTAAAAAAAAAAATTGGCACTTTATGCACATATTTTAAATTCACTCGCTCCGACTTGCACCCCTTGAAAAATATTATGATAATGAAATCGTAATTTGTCAAGTTATCAAAACAATCTTTTATTTGAAATAATTAGGGAAAAAAAAATAATTGTGGGGGTTGTTTAGGAAAGTTTCTGTTGACTCCTCTATAAAAATTATAGAATACAATTGAAATTCATTTAGTGACAACATATTTAAATCAAATATAATTATCTTTAAGAAAAATTTCATATCAAGGCCCAATTCTTAAGTTTAGTCTTAATTTAAATACTCATTTTACAAGTGTTTCAAAACAAAGCTTAATTTTTATTTTTTCTAAATTTATGGTTTCATTTAAGTTATTTTGTCTAAATTCAAGACCCAACAAAAAAAGTAATTTTTAATTAAAGTCTTTTTATATGATTTTAATTTTTTTATTGTATGAATATTTTAAAAAAATATGAAATGCTAATTTTCATTACTAAAAAAGAAAAAACACTAAATAAAAATTTTAAACTAAATTAATATAAGATGAAAAAAATAAAAAATAAGAAATATATTTCATATTAATTTAAAAAAAAAAAATTGTAGACGTACATCTCTCATTTAAAAAATTTAATGACAATAGTTTTTAAAAATTAATAAAGTTATTTTTATTTATGAACTATTCCTTTAATTTTTTTATCATCTTGTATGGAGCGGATCTCATGTACACCTAGGTGCACCGTGCACTCAAAGTGCATTTTAGAATCATACAATTGAAAGATGCAATTGGTTACATTGAATTGTGCAATTATTTTTTCAAATTAATAGTTGAACCATTCAGTGTACATAAGTTACACATTTCAGTATAATAAGTTGTATGGTCCTAAAATGCATTATGAGTGTAGGATGCACTTAAATGCATACATGACTTAGTCTCTTATAGGACTTTTATTAAAAATTAATTTTTATTGGGCCTTGAATTGAAACAAGTGTTTGTAAATGAAACCTTAAATTGCGGAAAAAATAATTGAGCATTGTTTTGAGACATCTATAAAATAAATACTTCTATTGAGACTCAGTTTAAAATTTTGGTCTTGGTATATAATTTTTCTTTATATTTAAATACATATATGTGATTTAATTAGTGCTTAAATTAAAAGAAAAAAAATTGAGGTACATAATATACAACCATAATGAAATCTATATCTATACTAATAACAATAAAGTGAGTGAGTTGCCATTTTCCCGCCCAAGTCACGAAGCGATAGGTGTTAGATTTGTTCTTCTATTGTGTTTTCTTCTCCTTGGCGTGTAATTCTGCTGCTTCTGCTTCTGCTTCTCCATACAAAGAATTAACTCATCAACAAGCTTTTGGGCAATTAAACTTTCTTTTATATATATATATAGAAAGAGCTTTGATCTTGTGTATTACAAAATGAAACAAAAGTGAATTTGATATTGCAAAAATAGAGCAAGTGCACGCATATAAAAGACCCTAATTTTGTATATTAGACTACAGTACATGACTTTTAAAACAAAAAAAGAAGTTGATATTGCAAAAATAGAGCAAGTCTTTATATATATAGATAGTTTTCCAAACAAAAAGGAAAAAATTTATACATATCTAATAAGAAAATGTTGGCCCAAAAAATTATTTTAATTTTATAATAAAATTTTAAACATTTTAATAAAATATTGGGCCAAAAAATTATTTTAATTTTCTAATAAAATTTAAAATCTTAATAAATTTGATGTAGCTCAAATGGTATAATAAATATTTTTTTATCTTCTTTGTATGCAAGAGGTACAGGGTTCAATTCTCCATATCTACCCCACATATATTAATTATTTTTTTAAATATTTTCTAAATTATTAATATTATTTTTTAATTTTGAAACGAGATCTATTTATACATATATAATAACAAAATATTATAACAAAAACGAAAAAAATCAACAAAAAAAATTATTACAAATTTATCATGAAATTTTAAAGGTGGCACATTAATGATTAATAATATAAAATGTTATTTTTGTAGTGGATACAGATATATTATTTTTAAAAAAAAATCAGTTACTCCTCTCATCTTTTTTTTAGATTGCTCACTGAATTTTGACACGAGTTTTAATGAGAATTTTTTTTAATAATATTTGAAAGTAATAAAATAGCTTTTTGATAAGGGTGTTTTGTCAATTTTAGTGAATAAGAATAAAAATAAGTTACTTTTGTATGTAATTATTAGTGACATGTGATATAATTTAGTGATGTTTATAAGGGATGACATGAACTTTATAGTTACTTTATTGTTATTTTGAGTATGTGATAAAATATGGACCTTTTGAATTTTGGGCAATCTAAAAAGACGAGGAATATTATATATATGAAAATGTATAATTTATATACTTATTTGTATGATTATATTACATGATATTGAATTTAAATTGATTATTCCAATTTCCATAAATTAGTTGCATGAACTAATGACATTAGACTTAAATTGTTAGTTGAATAATTTTTTATTAAATTACCAGTTGACGTTATTAATTGAATTGTAAAATGACACTAAGTTGGTTGTGATAGAGCTTGATTTGTTTACTTATTTGTATGATTCTTTTACATGATATAATACTTAAATTGATTAGTCCAATCATGGACGGATCCAAAAAACTTTAATGACGGGGACACAAAAATAAATAATATAAAAAGTAGATTTCATGTGAACCCAGGTTCACGTGAATTCTATTTTTTTAGTGTCACGATTATGCATATACATTATCATATCTTAAAAAATATTTAATATTTTAAATAGTGATAATGTATACACATCACAGATCTACAAATTTTTTTAGATGAAATATTTGCATGATTAACTAATTATAACACTGTAAAAAACTCATTTAAGTCATTATATACATATAATATAAGTATTACTCCAAATAATTATAATATAATATATATATATATATTTAAAAATTATGGGAGCACGTGATCCCAACGTAGGACATGTAGGCCGGTCATTGAGTCCGATTACTATGAATTAGTTGCATGTACAATTGACATTAGACATTGGATTGTAAAATGATACTGGGTTGATTGTGATGAAACTCGGTACCCACATTTTTAAAAGAAAATACTAATCGAGACTAACTTAGGACAAAGAGTGTTGATTTCGGGAATGGCACTGACTTCATCAAATAGTAGACTCTCTTTTAACATCTTAGAAAGACAATTTTGACTAATGATATTTTATGGTGTGACAATTAATAAGAATTATAGACAATTATTCAAAACCATGGATTTTCTAAAGGAAATCAATTTCAATCATGGTTAGTTATATGTTATCATGTTCAGAGTAACTAGAGGGGACAATTTGAAAATTTTGACATGAAATGGGAATTGGGAAGACGATAATAGGTGACACACAACGTGGTTTAGAAAGAAATAATTCAAAATTGTAAGGAAAAAAATATTCATTTAAAGTTGCATTATTTAACAATATAAATTTTTTAAGCAGTTGGAGCGCCACTCATTTCCCAGGCCGGATTGCAAAAGCAAATTATGTTAATAAATTGTGCGTTACATCGAAAATAAAAAAAAAATCAAAAAAATATTTAAAAAATGAAAAAAAGATTATTATTATTATTATTATCAGTAAAATAATTTTTTATAATTTATTTAACATAAAAATAAATACATTTCATATCATGTTTATTTTATACTCACAAACCGTGCGTTGCACGGGTGATATACTAGTAGAAATCATAATAGCATAAGAGAAGACGTTCAATTATTGTTATTAAGACAAAACTACAACCATAACTTAAGTTAAAGACAAAAACTTATATGAGACGGTCTTATATATAATATTGAGTATAAATTAGTCTAAATCAACATTCATACCTTTCAAAATATTAAAACATTATGTCCAAATTAATTATACTTCATCTCATCGTGAGATGATGTGTCTTAACTTAAATTGCAAACAAAAACTAGGGACCCGTTTGATTGGGGGTAATGAAAGTGGGTAATAGAAATCATAATGCAATTAATAATTCTTAATGATTGACCCTTCAATGATACTCATTACCATTCTCATTCCCGAGTCATACCAAACGGGACCTAAAAGAGCTGAATGAAAACAACAAATCCATATGCACACCACACACTTGTTGGTTGTTCTCCCATTATTCAAGCCACTATAAATGGAGACGTCGGCGCGAACCTCTTCAACATTTCATTCTCCCTACACGAAAGATAGTATGTGAGATTAAAAATATCTTTGACCTCTCATGTACACCATCATAAGATATTTAAATTTAGGCAAAAAACTCGTATGATAGGGTGAGAATGTTTGCAAAATATATTCAAAATTTTGAGAATCATTTTTTCGAAATTTGTGAGAAGCTTTTGAAAAGGTAATTATATCTCATTTTCTAGAAGTTGCAAACACTAAATCTAACACAATAGAATTACTAACCTTGCAGTCCAATTTCCCCTTATAATTTCCATGAAGAACGCACAAATAGATCCAATGCATCAAAATCTTCCAATGCACCAAGTTTGGCATGCCATTCAACAAATGGACTGCAATCAACTGCTTCAATCTCCTTAATGTTGGGAAGATCCCCAAAATGCAGGTACTCAAATTTGTAGCAGTGTTTTATTCTTGGGACCTCCAGATTTTTGAAACTTCCATGTGCCCACTTCAAATTTACCAAATCAATGTCTTCAATTAGAAAAGAGAAAAGATTTGGAAAATCATTCTCTTCTACTTCCCAATCAGAACCTCGAAAGGCATTGCATCTCAGTTTGAGCACTTTAAGATTTGGTAATGAAGCAATCTTGCTCATTTCTTCCAAGGGATACCCAATCCCTCTCAAACTCAACTTTGTAAGAGATAATGAGAAACATGGAAATGAGGAAACCGGGGAAACAACCTTCAGATTGCATTCGGGATTTACGACGACACATTTAAGTGATTCCAATATAGTTAGACGAGAAATATGATCAAAGCAACACAAGAGCTCTACCGCGTCAGGTGCTAATTCAATTTCAATTCCTAGCTTCCTTAGATTAGGGACTCTATTGACATTTGAAAGTGTTATAAGCTTTTGCAATGAAGTGTCACCAAGAACTGGCAGGTCGTATCCCATTACCTGAAGATGCTTTAACCTTTTCATATTCCATATCTCCATAGGCAAATTAAACAGAGCTCCACATGATTTGATGCTCAAATGAGGATGGACAATCAAGTATTTGAGTTTGCGAAGATCGGAAATGGAAGGAGGAAGGTTTCTATTGCATGTGAGAGCGAGGTATCTTAACTTTAATCCAAAGCATACTGGTACCATATATTGACAATATGGACCAAAGCACAAGAGAGAACGCACAGTGAAAGCACAAATTTCCTCAATTGAGTTATACACATGTTTGAGGGCAAACAAAACATTATTATGGATGCTCAACCTACTGTGACCTTGTATAACTTTTTCTATATTGTCTTTATTATAAGAATCTAGGACATGAAACAAGTTTTTCTCCCTAGCTTTTGTTTGACAAAAGTGCCACCAGATAGCATGGAGGCCACAAGTTTTTACGCATGGCAAATATGTACTCGTGGAACTAGTAATGTCTCTTTGGTAAACCATAACAAGGCTATATAATTTCCTCAGGGTCCACTTGAGCTAGAATGGCTTTTGTTATTTCTCCTGACTTCCGTTCATCACCTTCAGTCCATTCAATACCTGTTGCCACCCATTCAATACCTGTTGCCACCTTCACGACAATCGTAAATATCCAAATCTTCAAAAATTTCCTGGTCTTACCAATGCCTGCCATCCCAACGATAACAATGCTCTTAACATCGGGATTCAGAACAATCAAATCGTCCTTGAGGCGTCTCCGCTGATCATATAATCCAACCATCTTTGACTTTGCAACAACTCTTGATGATGAGATATCTTCTTCCTCATCTTTTGGCAACATGTGATACACCTCTTTCACCATCTTCAATTGCTCTACCAACGAAGGAATCCCACTATAAATTTCATATTCATGGCATTTCATATTTAATTACAATTTGATTCCAAGCACCAGCTAGTGTTGCCAACTATTCAACTTTATTATATAACAATCTAGCGAATAACTCAAGTAATTAGATTCTTACTATTTATATAGTAAAGTTATTGATTCAAACTACTGTTTGACCTTAAAAATATATATCTAACAAATTAATTATATGGTTAAAACTATTCATTTGATATATTTTTTGTGTGTATTCGTCAGTATTTAATTGGGTCAAAAACTCTAAACTACAATCCAAAATTTGACTTGCTACTAACGCAACGTCAAGAAAACTAATACTAATAGCTACAAAGTAAAAGTTGAAACTTGAAAGGACCTCACTAACCTTACTATTCACACTTGCCTTAATAATTAATAATAATGATATAACTAGCTTGAAAAATATACCCACCCCTTAATTGTGTCGGACGAAACTCACCCCTTACATCCCCCTCCCTTACCCAACTAGCACAACCATCACATCATAAAATTTTGTAAGTATATATGTGTATATACTTGTCTCAGAAAGATTGTTATGCTAGAAAAATAAAATAGAAAATTAGTTTTTCAATTACATTATCATATTAGTTTTCAAAAATTTGTACTATACCTGTTCACGGTAAATGCACATCCTTAAAAAGATGTACACTCAAACAATAAAAAGTACACTTTTTTTAATAAAATGTATATTCAAACGATGAATTATACACATGCTCAATAAATATATACGAACAAATAAATGTACATTGGGTCATTAAAATATACCTCGATGAATAATGTATACTCGACTTTTTAAATGTATACTCGAATTGTTTAATGTATACTAGCTTGATACAATATATATATATATATATATATATGAAGAAAGAAAGAAAATAAAAACAGAGTGTTCTCAAATTTCATAAGTAACACAAGAACACTAAAAAATACCACGTTTCATACTTTCCCAAGTTATATATAGGTTGTTATAAGCAAACTTGTATATACACGTGCGCTTAAGATGTGTTGTTTTACCCAAGAATAAAATGAGATAGAAAAATGTTACAAGTGTTTAGATATGAAATTCTAATTATTTACAAGCGAAAAAGTCTTTTTACAGAAACATGTATTCTCCCTTTTGAGTTATGAGCTTTCTTCTTCGTGAATGATTCCCTTTTGAGTTATGAGCTTCTTTTGATATTACTTTCTTTGAGCTTTCTGGTTATCAAAATTAAAATTTAGACTTACTTACTCAGCGAAAAATTAAAAAAATATATATATATTAGACTTACTCTCGAATGCTGCGATTGAGAAGAAAGAAAAGCCATAATGAAGGGAGGGTTCTTTTTGGCTCCAACCCACCAAACCTCTGCGCAACGACAAGAAAGGGAAGAACATTTTTGGGGACGCTGGTTTATAAACCAGCACCATGGGCTGGGCTCCTAAAATGGCGATACTAAAAGTATTTTGAGGCCACGGCTTTTGATTGTGTGCTAATTTGAGTAAAACCCAGATGGAAACTCCGATTCATTTTGATTTTTCGACGGAGGCGGTGGCTGCACCATGGATTACAAGAAGAAATGTATCGCTTACTCATCCCCCAATGAGTTAGGAGAGAGAAATAGTTTGTTCAGGAGAAAGAGGGAAAAAAGACACAGAGAGAGAATAATGTATAGAAGAAATGGAGTTGGGGGTTGTTTATTAAAATTAATTATAAAATACAAAGAAAGGGTATAATTGGGTAAAATGTGTGAATAGTTGATTTCTAACAGTGTTTTGGGTTTTGTGCAAAACATGAACAGTGTATTGTGCCTCCCAGTAAATAACCCTATTTAATTTTATTAAGAATGCAACTAAACAAACCCCAAAATTTTCTAAACACGCTTCCATAATTTTTAAAACAAAAATAAATATATATAAAATAATTAAGTTATCCTATATAAATATGGGATACTATTTTATCTTTCTTTTAAATTTTATTTATTTTGATTTTAGTCCTCTGAGTTTTTTTCACTTTAAAATTGATTCTTTACTTTTTGTAAGTCTAGTATTTTAAAATTATTATACGTGAAAAAATAATTTTAAAAAAATTAATTAAAATATAAAAATAATAAAACAGTAACTATATCTTTAAAATGAATTAAATAAAAAAATCAAATAAGCAAAAATTGGAAAAAAAATTTGAAAAAAAAAATTAAATTAAAATTTATAAAATATTATTAAATCTTCAAAATAAGTAAATTAAGAAAAAAAAACCAATTAAAACTAAATAAAATATTAAAAAAATAAAATAAATCTTCAAAATTAATTTAATTAAAATATTTTTTTTTTTTGAGATTTTAAGTTTTATTGATTTTTTTAATCTTAATTATTTTTTAGATTTATTTTTTTTAAAAATATTTTACAGATTTCATTTAATTTTTTTAATTTAAATATTTTTTAGAAATTAAGTTTACTTTTTAATGTTTTTATTTTGTATTTAGCATTTTTATGATTTTGAATTTTTTTTTTAATTAAGTTTCTAAATTTATTTATGTCTGAAATAATTTAGTTGATTTTTTTGTAGTATACTAATTTTATATAAAATTTTAAGAATGTTTTTATAAAAGATTAATGAATACAAAAGAATCAAATGATTTTTGTAGGAGATAAATGTTCATGAGAAAATGAAAGATAGGAAAGTGTTATTTTTATATTTTGATAGAAGAATGATATAATAGGAAAAAATGGGGTGTGTTTAGTAATACATGTTAATTTTTAAATTTTATTGGGGTGTGCTTAACAAATGGGGTGTGTTTAAAGGATTTTGGGGTGTGTTTAGTGAGCACTCTTTCATCAATACACCGTATACTTATATTTCCCTATTGATTCGTTTTAGTACATATATGTTAATATAGTCAACGTAATAAAATTAATTATTAATAAAATTAGTGTAAAACCCGCGTATTACGGGATTGAATTTTTTTTTTGGTTAACATGTTTATAAAAAAAGAAAAATTGAACACCATGTTAAGCATATGTTAAGTGAAGAGATGAATGAAACCATGATAGATACATAGATAAGATAAAAATATTTCTTCTCCGCCAAACTATATACTTAAATAGAGGCACATATATTGTAGGGGAAAAATGGTAGAAAAATAAAAGAATATAATCCAAAAATTTAGAATAGAAAAAAAATTAACTTAAAATTGAAAAGGAATATAAAATTTACACAAATAAAAAATAATACAAAGATATTTGATAAAATGAGTTTGGAGTGGATATGAAGATTAAATGAGTTTCCTCTGTTGCATTTTTCCATGTTTCAATTATATTCCACCTTCTGGATCTTTAAGACATAGATGGATCCAGAATCATGATGGTTGATTGATTTTTTTAAAACATCACACGTGTCATTCATCTGGATTATGGAATATGTAGTGGAAACAAAAATGTGGAACATATGATATCATTCCGTGAAACATTATTTGAGATGAATATTTATTCACAAAAGGCCGGTCTGATCATGTCCAAAAAATATTCAGCATTGTCCGCGTTCATATATGTGCCCCACGTGTATAGATAACTAAATAAATTTAACATTTAGATTGTTTGTGTGAATTAAAAAAAAAAAAGTGATTCCCTTCAAAAAAAAAATGATTTGATGGAAGTAAACTTAATTTATATATAAATCAAAACGAAATCAACCTAATTCAATCAAAGATAAATCAAATAACAATTTAGTTAGGGAGAAAATTGTTTGTTCGTTTTGGTATGAGTAGTGAGTTTAAAATATTAAGAATAAATGATACTGCACGTACGATTTCAAGTTTTAATAATTTAATTACTCCATTTAGTGATTATTTTGTGATTTTTTATTTAAAAGAAAAAATCACATAACATGGGTTTTGTGTTTCTTAAGTCGCACGCATGAGATGATAATCAATAACAGACCTCAGATAATTTGGGGATAAAAAAAACCTGTAAAGTAAATATTTTATATATCCATATGTCATAAAAATAGAATAAAATTTTATTATAATATATTTAATATCAATCGACTACAGATTTTTAGATTATTACATAAATATATTCTTTTCTTTTTTAAATATATATATTCTTTGTTAATAGATAAAGTATCGAATATACTTTTACGGGTATCACTTCAAAAATAAAAATTCCCCTGTAAAATTTGATAAAGAAGAAAACTTAATAATAATAATAATAATCAATAATTAAAAAAAAATGATCGATACTACATAATTTCAATTTCAATAATTTAATCCCTCCAGGTTAGTTGTTTAATCAATATTTTATTTATTTTGAATTCTTTTAGAAATTATTAATTTTGTTATTTAAAAAAAAAAATCGGAACATGTATGAGGCATAGAAAACTTGAAGGAACCTATAATAAATTAAATATTAAATATTATTTATATATATCATAAAAATAAAATAATTTTTTTTGAATTTATTTAATAATAATTGAATTTAGATTAGATTTTTATGATTAATTAATCATAAAAATATTCACCAATGGCCATTTCTCCTTCTCCCATTAATCCACAATCAGTGAATTCAATTTCAAATGGAAATCAAACAATCATGAAAAATTAAATAAATAAAAATAGATACCACATGTAATTTTTTTTTAAAAAATTGTTTGTACTTGCAAACGTATCGAATGTGCTTCCTTCTATAAGTTAATTTTTGGTATATAATCATTCACGTTAATTATTTAGTTAATACTTTATTTATTTTGAGAACATTTAATACTTCTATGTTTTATTGAATTTTTTTTTTTAAATATCAACAGGACAAAAAAAAAAAAATCCACGTCATTGAGGGCAGTTGAGAAATTAGTGGGATAATGGATTATTATATTTGACATGGGTATCTTTACTCCATAACTAACTTGAGATAATTTGAGGATATATGAACTTAATTATATTATAAATATTCTATATATCTGTATATCATAAAAATAAAACCAAAATATTTTTAAAATATATTCAATAATAATTGACTGCACAAACCCAATTTTTTTTTTAATGAATTGAACTATTCACGTATCAAGATCAAAAAAAATAAAAATCGTGAATAATCGTTATTAATAAAAATAAAATTAATCCTATAAAAAAGAAGAAGAGATTTTTGTAGAATAATGAGAAAGAGAGCAGCCGTGATTAGCGTAGAGAGATATATAGGATAAGAAAACAGTGAATCAAATAAAATAATTGAACTAATACATTATACATATCATACCTCTTATAAAAAATATAGATCATTGAGGCTACAACAATGAAGAAGATCAGATCAAATCACTTTAGAATCAGAAAGGAAGAAAGAAAAACGACAAACCATGAAAAATTATATATCAGAAGACAGAAGAGAAGAAACTATAGAAAATATGAGAAGAAAACTATAAAAATGAAAAGAATGATGGTAAAATTTAAAATAAAGTGAAATTATACCTGTAATATAAAAAATGGAGATGACTAAGGCGACATTAATGGAAAAAAGATCAAATGAGTTTCAAATCACATAGAAAGAAAGAGAAAAGATAATCTGAGAAAATAAAATTTGAAGAAAGAAGAGAAGAAAACCATATAAAAGAAAGAGATGATAGAAAAAAGAGAAACTGTGAAAATAAAGTTTGAAGAAAGAAAAGAAGAAAACCGTATTAAAGATACGTTAGGATTAAAAAATTGTGAAATAGATAGAAGGACAAAAAAAATACAAATCATACCTGTTATCGAAAATAAAGATCCGAAAATAGAGATCACTGAGGCGATAAGCAGTAGTCAGATTTAGACATACAATAATGCTAATACACATAAATGAACAAAATTATACATGGAAAAAATGAAAAGGAAATGGACCGGAAATGGAGATCGAGGCAGAAGTATTGGAAAATAGATAGCAAATGACTTTGAAAGAGAGAAGAAAGAAAAAAACACTGGAAAATGAAATAAGAGAAAGAAAGGAAACCGTCGATATGTTAGATTTTAAATTTGAATTTTAAAAAATTAAAAGTTAAAATTAAAATTAAAATTGTGGATAAAGTTGTGGAGAAGTTATTGTGGATAAAATTTCGATGAAAAAAAAGTTGTGGAAAAGTTATGGAGCAATGAAAATTGGGGGAATTGTGAATGAGTGAATTCTGTTGAGCCACATAGGATAAAAAAAATTGGGAATTAGTAGCAAAGGAGATATTTATATTTCTCTTTTAATTCACCTTTCACATCTAATGAATTAAATTTCACCCCATTTACTAAGAAAATAACAAAATTTTATATGAGATGTGGTACAAATTAATACAAATCAACACTCATTTCTTTTAAAGCGTTGAATGACTATACCCAAATTATACGCTGTCTCATTATGAGATCGTCTAACACAACGTCTCACACAAGTGCATTTCATTGTAAAAAGGTACACTCGGGGGAGACGGTCTCATGGTAAGACGATAAATAATTTGAGCATTGACGTTTTAACATTTTAAAATGAATGAATATCGATTTATGAAAAATTATACTCTTATGCATGAGACGTGTAATACAAAATTTTGTCATAAATAAATTACAAGGGGGACACTTGCATGAGACGGTCTCACGAGTCACGATGAGATGGGGCATAATTTGGGCATTAAAGCTTTAACACTTTGGAAGAGGTAAATGTGATTTGTGTTTGATTGTACCCCATCTTATGTATGAGACTGTCTCACGTGAGCTTTTGTCAATTACGAGTTGTTGTGTATGAACACATTAATTATTCGCAGATATATGCTAATATTATTCAAATGAATGTCAGCGTTTTGTCCGCCACGGCCAGCGAAAGGCCATCTTGTTAAGTAATAAATAATCAAGCAAAATCATAGAATTCTAATTTAGATTTTATTACTCTCTCTGTCCTGATTTTTATTATCCGCTTTTTAAATAATCATCCTGATTTTGTTTATCCATTTCAAAATAAGATAATAAAGCAACATTCAATACTATTTAATAAATTATTTATCATTCAAACCTATTTAATTTATACTATTATTTCCCTCCATCAAACCCACTTTACACCATTTAATACTATTATTTCCCTCCACCAAACCCACTTTACACCATTTAATATTATTATTTCTCTCCACCAAATCCACTTTACCCACTTTACATTATTTAATATTATTATCTCCTAAATTTTCTTAATTTCTATGTTTACAGTAAATGGATAATAAAAAATAGGATGGAGGGAGTACTGCTTTAAGCATAATAATCTGCACTGCTATTCTGATTTTTTTTTTGGATAATGTAAATTATGTAATGTGGAACACCAGTAAATATTTGAGTACACGGATTAGGATACACACCTAATACATCACATGGTTTTCAATTAAAAAAAATAATAATAATTTTGGGCAGTTTGTAAAATTAACATTTTCTTAGCCTTGGAATAAATTTATATTATATTAAATTAAATCAAATTAGTTTTAACTCACAAAGACACGAACAATAAAAAAGATATTGACTCTTCCCACAGCTCACACGGTCACATCAAAGTTAAATTGTTTATCATTCACATGCTTTATTGTGATGTTTCATCTTATTTTCACTTTATGTTTGTTTAATTGTTAAAAAGAATTGTATGATGGTATTTTTTTTTTAATTATGAAAATATAAAATTTTAAATTATAATTGTACCGTTGTATTTTACATTATTTAATTTTGTTTTTGAAAATTTATGTTCCAGTACTCATACCATATCGTACACGTATGCAATCTGGAAAATAATTTTCGAATTAAATGGAATGAGAAAAATGTATTAGGGCCATATGTTTTTTTTTAAACAGTGCCATATGGATTTAAAAATATAAGAAATTAAGAAAAATGTTACATTAGCTTCAAATTCGTTGTTAACCTGCTGAGTCGGGCATGAGTAGAAAGTTAGATTTTTGTAAATTAGGAGAGTGAATGACAAACCATGAATATAAACACTTAAATTTAAACATTGAGATACATAATTGATAATACAATCTTAATAGAATAAAAATTATAAAGAGAAGATTCGCGTTTAATAATGACTACTCTCTTCGTTCCTTAACAACTTGCACCTTAAAATTGACACACATATTAAGAAAATTCATTGTTTTTCGTGTTTTGTTGACTTTTCAAAGAAGATGAAGAGTGAAAATTGTGAGAGTGAAGATTGTGTGGTGGAGATTGTAAGATTCTTTGTCATTTTAAAGAGTGCAAATTGGTAAGGGACGAACCAAAAAGGAAAGTATGCAAATTGCTAAAGGACGGAAGGAGTTATACATTATGACTAAAAGTAAAACCGAAAATTAACTTAAATTTCAATCAAGAACTCAAAAGAGTTGAATGAAATCAACCAATACATATGCACGCAACACACTTGTTGGTTGTTCTCCCATATTATTCAAGCCACTATACATGGAGAGATACATATAGGAAAACTACATGAAGTCAAAAGCCAGGTTGTGAGAGCTTCTTTCAACTTTTCATCCTCCCTGCATAAAAGGCAGCATGCACGCATCATAAGAGATTTATATCGAATGGTACATTGAGATGTTTGAAAACTCTATTAACAATTTTAAAAATCAAAAAAAAAAAAAATTAAAGTAGCTTTTGGAAAAAGTAATTCTTCACTACTTTTTATAGTTTGCAAAAACTACGGTGTTTAAATATAATTCAATAGAATTGCTAACCTTGTGATACATTGTCGCTCATGATTTCCATGAAGAACGCACAAATAGACCCTCTAAGTAAAAGTTTCTATAAGCATTTCTTTTTACGTGCCATTCAACTAAAGGACCGCAATCAACTACTTCAATCTCAGAAATGACGGGAAGATTTCCCAAATTCAGTTCTTCCAATTTGTAGCAATGTTTTAATAATATGAGTTAAGCATTACTACACTTAAAAAAATGGTGCAACTACCTGCTGTCACATTTGAAAGTGTTATAAGCTTTTGCAAGGAAGTATCACCAAGATTTGGTAGGTCGTATCCCATGATCTGATTTATCTTCTTGTGTTTTTAATAATATGAGTTAAGCATTACTGCGCTTAAAAAAACCCGACATATAAGTGATTTAATAAATAGTTAAAGAGTGGATCTTATTTGCACTAGGTGCACCATGCACTTTATAGTGTGTTCTAAAATAATGTATCTTGTTGCATTGAAATATGCAACTTGTTTACACTAAGCCGTCCAATTTGTTTCACATATTAATAATTGTACGATTCATCGTAAACAAGTTGTATGATTCTAAAACACATATTGTGGAGTGCACGGTGCACCCGATGCATACAAGACTTAGTCATAATTAAATTTAAACATAGATGGGCATACTAACGGAGTAAAAATTATAACAACATAAGAAAAGAAGTTCAATCATCACTATTATGACAAAAAGTTAAACCCTATACAAATTGCAAATAACTCAAAAGAGTTGAATGTAATCACCAGTCTATATTCATACATATTCATACAACACACTTGCTGGTCGTTCTTCCATTATTCAAGCACACTATATATAAATGGAGAGTGGAGACATATATACATAAAGGAAAAGTGGAAAACCACATGAAGTCAAAGTCAGGTTGTATGAACCTCTTTAGCTTTTTCTCCTCCCTGTAGGAAAGACAATATGTACACCATTATAAGAGATTTATATCCATTGGTATGTTTTGGGTGTTTTGTAAACTCTATTAACAGTTTTGAAAATTATTCTTTTCCAAAACTTATGAGTACCTTTTTTTTTAGATAAAATCTTCCAACTTTATTAGAGTTTGCAAAATTCATGGTACTTAAATCTAATACAACAGAATTACTAACCTTGGGATCCAATTGTTGCTCATAATTTCCATGAAGAACGTACAAACAGATTGTCTGCGCTAAAAATATCCCACTGCATTTTCTTTAAATCCCATTCAACTAAAGGATTGCACTCAACCACTTCAATCTCAATAATTTCTGGAAGATTTTCCAAATACATCTTTTCCAATTTGTAGCAGTGTTTTATTCTTAGGACCTCAAGACTTTTGAAGCTTCCATCTACCCACATCAATTTTACAAGATCAATGTCTTCAATTAGAAAAGAAGGAAGATTTGGGAATCCGTTCTCTTCTACTTTCCATTTTGGACCTCTAAAAGCATTGTATCGCAGTTTGAGCACTTTCAGATTTGACAATGAAGCAATCTTGCTCATTTCTTCCCATGGATATCCCATCCCATTCAAACTCAACTTGTTTAGGGAAAATGGGAGGCATGGAAATGAGGGAACTCGGGAAACAACTTCAAGCTTGCATTCAGGATTTACGATGACACATTTAAGTGATTTCAATTTTGTTAGATGAGAAATATGATCAAAGCAACACAAGGGATCTGCTCCGATAGGTGCTAATTCAATTTCAATTCCTAGCTTCGTAAGATTAGGAACTCTATTGAGAATATTGCAACTACCTGTTGTCACATTTGAAAGCGTTATAAGCTTTAGCAAGGAAGTGTCATCAAGATCTGGTAGGTCGTACCCCATCACTTGAAGATGCTTCAACCTTTTCATATCCCATATCTCCATAGGCAAATTAAACCGAGCTCCACATGATTTGATTTTCATATGTGGATGGACAATCAAATATTGGAGTTTGCGAAGATCGGAAATGGAAGGAGGAAGGTTTCTATTGCACGTAAGAGCAAGGTATCTTAACTTAACCAATTTCAACACTTGTAATGGGAAATCATAAAAACGGATGTTAAGTGCATCAAGTCTACATAGAAACTTTAACCCGAAACATACAGGTACCATATATTGACAATACGGACCGAAGCACAAGAGAGAACGTGCGGTGAAAGCACATACTTTCTCAATTGAGTTGTACACGTGTTTGATGGCAAATAAAACATTACTATGGATACTAAGCCTACTTTGGCCTTCTAGAGCTTCTTCTATACCGTTTTTATTGTAACAATCTAGGACATGAAACAAGCTCGTCTCCCTAGCTTCTTTTTGACAAAAGTGCCACCAGGTAGAGGCCACAAGTTTTAATGTATGGTTCAAACGACCTCGTGTAACTAGTAATGTCTTTTTGATAGACCATAGCAAGACTATTAAGCATAAAAAACTCCAACTGATCTAGGGCAGAAGATTCTAGAGTTGGGTTCATAGTTGGTTCGACAAAATTCTCAACAACCAACAAATTAATGAGTCTGGATTTGGGTATTTCATGTTTTAGTGGAAAAGCACCCATATAAAGAAGACATACTTTTCTTTCATCATTTAGTATCTCATAACTCGGATAGAGTACCTTTGATATTTGATGATATGCATCGATCAGCGAAGAGTTTATGCTTCCTCTTTGTTGCTACGTCAATCCAGTGTGATTCTGGGGTTTTTGATAGGAAGTCAGCAACGGTGACAATTGTAAGAGGAAGACCATCGCATTTCTCGGCAATCTTCTTTCCAAAATCATGAAAATGAAGAGGGCAGGAGACTCCAAACATCTTGATCCCAACTTTCTTCTTTAATATCTAGCAACCGCATAACAATGACATCATATGTAGAGGCATGCCACCCTACATATTTCAGTCTTGTTGTAAGTAACAATTGACTTCCATTTTGATTGTCGGGAAATGAACTCTGCATCTACTCTTTCACTTGATGATCTCCTAGGTATCGCCTGCGCTTTAAACTTTTTTTCAACTCTTCACGTACAGATCCGCCCACAATCCTCACGTGCGCCTCAGGATCCACTTGAGCTAGAATATCTTTTGTGATTTCTTTTGTGTTCCATTTATCACCCAAGCACGACAATCGAACCATTCTGAAATATCAAAATCGTTAAAAATTTCCAGAGGTCTTACCAATGCCCGCCATCCCAACGAGTGAGTAAATAGTGGTCATAGCTAACCATGGACCCATTACATCGTCTTTGAGTTGTCTCCGTTCATCACGTAATCCAACCATCGAAACAACTCTCGATGAAATTACAACTTCTTCCCAATCTTCTGGCAACTTGTAATACTCCTCGTCCACCTTCTTCAATTGCTCCACTAACGAATAAATTCCTCCACTAAAATCTTCATAGCCTGAATCCTCGAAAATTTCCACTTTCTCAGAATTTATATCTATACCATATTTACGAATTGCCTCCACAATTTGTCCAATCGAAGCACTCATCCTCTCCCTGCTCCTGCTATCCAATCTTTCCACAAACTCTTGAAAGGATTTCAATTTTTTCTCTGCAAATTTTAAGATTTTCAGGGAGGGGGGATGAAGAAAAACATCCCAATTATTTAAAATGGTCGAAATTTGGCGAATGAGAGAAACGGCAGCAGCATAACCCGCCATCTCTTTGCTAGTGAAATTCTGAAGATATGAGTAGAGACCTTTTAAGAAGATGCAATAATAATTAATGCAAGAGATGAAAATATATTAGTCCACACCTACTACCTTTTTTTATTTTTTTTATCGCACAAAGTTAGTTGTTAGTACACCAAGCACTCAAATACTTTCCACAAATTCACCAAGTCATCTTATAACTCATATACTTCAATTCTTTCTCAAAGATAATCGAACTTGGGTTTCCCACTTAATTAAGAAACCCCAGGTGGGCTAAGCCACCTGGTTACACCTACTACCTATTGCTTGTCATATGTACATTATTTAATAACAATTTGCCAAAAAAATCAAAATACGAGCTAGCTGTCTAGATCTCCAACTATTAATTCAAATTCAAAATTATTATAATTGAACAAAATTAAGACAAAAATTTATATAGACTTGGTTCATGTTATGAACCTTTGTTTTTAATTCATGGACATTTGACCTATCCAGGGTATTATACAAGTCAAGTTTAGTGGGATTAGAAAAATATTTTGAAATCGATAAAATGAGTCAAACAATTCAAGTTCATAACATAGACTTGATTCATGGGAAACTAACTTACAAATTAATTACTAATTGTTACATCTAATTATTTATTTTGATTTATCTTTTGTGTGTATATTATTATTATATTTAATTTTACCAGTACACCCCTTAAGGATTCATGCATTCCCTAGTACTATATTAAAATAAGTATTAATAAAATATTTATATCTGTCTTCTAATTGATCACTTTCATATTATTGTAGATATTATGAACTAACCTTTCACCCATCCTAAAAAACAAAATGACCCATTTCTAAACTAATGAATGTTGTATGGTCTTCCTAATTTGAATAAAGTTTTGGAAATCGTAATAAATAATTTATGTACAACTTGTTGAATAAAATAATGATCATAGAAATTGTCAGAAAAATGAACAACTTGCGGTTGTTGTGAAACCTTGTCGTCTTAATCAAAAATGTTGTCCAATTAGCCGTTAAAATAAACGAAGTAATAGAGAATATATAAAATTAATTAAGTCGATTTGTGAATTTTATAATCATCTCTATTATTAATTTGGATGACATATGAAATAGCCAAAAATTCGTATCAAAGAGTTTTATACAAATGCTTCTTATCTACTCTATCGACTACTACCTCCGTCCCCTAAAAATATGCTCAAAGGGTTTAAATATATTTTACGAAAAGGTAGATTAAGTTCATTTATGAATAATATAATTAAATGTGAGTAAAGTATAATAATAGCTTGAGTAAGTGTTTGTTGGACTATGAAAATTAAAAAAATTGTGTCCGTAGACGTTCTTAATTTATCTTTCCGTAAAACATGTTTCAGCCATCTGAGCATACTTTTGGGGAACGAAGGGAGTATCATATAAGACTAACAAGATGGAGCTCCATAATTCTATCTCATTTATGAAATCATTTTCTGTAAAACGTTTTTAATGAAATATAATGCAATATTATAGGGACTGTGTTGATGGTGTTGGAATTGCTTGAAATTCTTATGCTTATTTTGATAAGATTTCATCGATTTTAACCATATTTTTTTGTTCAATTTGTGCTTAACGGTTGAGAAGGTAATTTTGGTGTGTTTGTAGGAAAAAGAAACAAATTTTAATGGCATAAGAATAATACTCGTTCGAAAAATGAATCACAAATGAAGAAGGAATGAGCCAAAGAAAGAAAATAACGAGCCCATTGAAGGGCTACCTCTTGTATGCACCCGGGTGCACCGTGCCTTTATAATGCATTTTAGGAGCGTATAACTTGTTATGTTGAAAAATATGATTTATTTACACAAAAAAATGCAACTGTTAATATGAGAACATAATTACATGCTTCTGTTTGTAATAGTTGCACATTTCTATTTTGTATAGTTACACATTTCTAAAATGCTATGAATGCACGGTGCACCCGAGTGCGCATAAGATCCACTCCCGCTAAAGTGGTTCATCTAGGTAGTATAGCAGGGCGCTGAACTTGAGCAGTTACAAACACGTTTTATAAAAGCGCTACAACGTTTCTAAAAGTACTCGACTGGACCCGGCCATAATCCATGTTATATGTGGGTCGACCCGGTTCTGGTTTAACAGGCTTCACCTTCAAAGAGTTCCTCCAAAGATTTCCCTCTTTCAACTCAATAACAACAATATGCGTTGGTCTCCCTTTTTAGGGATTCCAATTTCCCTTGCTCTACTCTCTTTCTTCCTCTTCCAATACTTCCCTTTCAAATCTCCCCAAAATCATCTTCCTCCTGTACGATTTTCTCCCCTTTCTTCCATTACGATAACTCGACTACTATCTTTGATAATGTTGTTTTTTTGTTGTTTTTACAGAGATTATTCACTGCAGAGGAGCTCACTCCGTACAATGGAACTGATCCTCGATTGCCCATTCTCCTTGGAATTCTAGGGTACACTCTAATTTCTACTTAATTTTTAGTTCCGATTGCTTTTTCTTCTTCTTTTATCTCTTCTGTTTTGGCTAATATTGTAGTTCTTCTTAATCCAGATCAGTTTTTGATGTAAGTAAAGGGAAAAGTCACTATGGTGCTGGAGGCGGCTACAACCATTTTTCGGGAAGGTTTGCTCATATTTTCCTAAATCTGCATTTTATTATGTTTTTGAAATTTCTGTATCAATGATTGCTTATGTATCTCTGTTATGCGTGCATTTCAGTAAATTTGTAGGGAGGTTATACGTGATGGTGTTGATGATGAACATTCTAACTATTTGATGTTTCTGTTTGCGTGTGAGTAGTTGTAAATTTTATGCCCTAAGATAATACCCCAAATTCTGTCTGAACTAGGAAGGAACAACTGAAATTGGTTTCATGCTAGTTATTCCTTGGGTAATCATGTTAGTATCCTCATTTTCTGCTATTGTAATATTTACTCTAGAAAGTTTGTTAGAGAAGATTGTGGAGTGATTTTGGAGCAATCCATGCTATCAATTACAGATTGATATCAAAGTGTTATATCTTATTCCTTGTATATGAATTGAAGCTTCATAACCAGCTTTAAGTGTTCTTTAGCGAACTATTTGGTTATCCACTATATTATTATCTTTTTGACATAAAAAGGAAAAAAGATCGTATAGATTTTTGGAGGACTTAAAAACCATAAGAAGCAATTTGGGCCATGATCGAAGAGGCAACAAGCCCAGGTCACAGATTCTATGGAGCAGGGGCTATAAGTGTACTAACTTAGAAAAGAATGAAAATCTCTCCATTGATGATAGCCTTAAAACACCGTCAACATCTCTTTCAGGCTAAAAAAAGGAAAATCTCAACCAAAGAAATCAAAGCTGAATTGGTAGAACCTTCTTAATTAGTTGTAATTAGTTTATGATGCGTATACAATGAGGCCATATGCTAGGCCATTGAATTTTAGTAAAAGATAACAATTTCACTGTTTAGCTATGATTGATAACATTTCTGATCTTGATGAGGTTACAAGTGAGATATTAATCTTAATTTGAAAACCTGCAATAAATATTTCTCCAATTCAAAAATTAATCATGAAGGTAATACCCCCAAGGGTTGACCTAGTGGTGTAGGCTTAGGACATAGGAGTGTGTTCCTCTCTAGGTCTCAGGTTCTAACCCTCTAAGGTGCGATCAATCCTTGAGATGGACCAGTCCATACTGAGCTTAGCTCTGGCTTGATTGGGGCCTCGCTAGTGGACGGTGGGTTCTGGTCCCCCGAATTAGTCGGTCCTTGGGCTGGATACCGAGTTATCAAAAAAAAAAAAACTTGAAAAGAATGGCAAGCAATTGAAAATTGAGTCATTGTTGTTGAACGCACAACGTGTTTGGAAAAATAATATTTTTAAGAGAAAAGATATGAACAATATAAGATTGGATAAACAATTGATATCTAGTGGAACATACGGATGAGAATTTTTTTACCATAACCTTCAAGAACCAGTCCACTTTTGGAACACATGCCATTTATAATTAATGGTAGACAATTACTCTCATGGTTATTCTTGAAACTTCATTTCTAGTATATTCTATCCTATGAAAGAGAGAGAGAGAGAAGTAGCAATTTTGATCATAATTGATGGATAACTTGAAGTTCTTACTCGTCTGAACCTTGACATGGTCATACAATTCAATTGAGTATAAAATGAAAGGATTTTCTTCCCCTTAAGTGAGTATGAGAAACTGAATCGTTTTCTTTTATTAAGTTTTCTCATGTGTTAGAAATCTTGGTTCACACCAATATTTAATTTATGTATTAGAAATGTAATTTTGCATCAAGATTAGTTTATGAAAATGAAATTACTAACTCTAATTTTTGTGTGCATATGATCCTCGACCGATGATTTGCTTAGGGATGCCTCCCGAGCATTTGTCTCTGGGAACTTTACTGGTACGTAGCTTCCATATTGTTTTAACTTTCCTTCTCTTGTTATGCTATTCTTTTTTGTATATAAAGAAACAAATAATGTCACACGGGTATTTCTAGTAGAACTTCTAAATTTTCTCCTTGTACAACAATGTGAAATGTTAATATGTAATGCTGGATTGATTAACTTGAGTAATTTACGTTTCTGGTTAACCGTAAATATAGGTGTTTGCATCCAGAATTACAAATATATCTATTGGTTTACATCATAACACATCAGCATATTTGCATCATATGCAAAGCGTCTCACTCATTTACTCGACTAGCTAATTATGATTTGATTAATCACCTATAAGCATAAAAATAACAAAGCACACTTTTGAAGCCTTTATTACTTTTCTCCCTTATCATGTAAGAAATCTCATTGGGTCATAATTGTTGATGTTAGTTTTTCATGATTTGGTGACAATATGTTGGTTTCCAGCTATCAGCTTATGATCTATATATTACTTTGTAAATGATCAAGCTTCCAGGTAATTATTTCATTTTTTTCTATTTGCTGAAATTCGATCGCATTTGTGACAGTTCACGAATGTAAAGACAGAGTTGAGGTTTTTTATTGGGTTTACTTTGTTAGATAAGGTGAGTGAGGTCAATTGCTGGTCTTCATTAAAATACTAATTAATAGATGACCCTTCCACCTCAAATTTTTTCTCTAATTCACTGCAATCAGAGCTGAATTTTTTCTTGCATCTCTTGGGAAGTTTTATTCCAATTCTTAAGCTTTCAGACCAAATAGACAACAACCTTTCCTCACAAAATTTTCAGATGTTAGCCTTTCGTGGACAAACACCTTGATCAAACTAATAACTTGTTAAATGTCCCACATCAAATCATCTCGTTGTTGCTTTTTCCTCTCAGATAATTAGTGAAGATAGGCTATTCATTGGCTGCATAATAACATTGACCATTGATAATGCTAATGGCGGATATTTTCTGGAAGATTATATTGGCCACTAATGATTTCCGTATGGTAGTTGCCAAAAAAAAAAAAAGTTATAATTTTTTCCTTAAGCCAAGCTACACATTATGTAGTCAAGATTTGGTCCAGTAGTACAAAAATATTGATGTCAACGAAGGTCTTCTAATGATTTTGTTTAGATTGCAAGTTATAAACTCTCTTTGGTTCAAACATGCAGGGGATGGACTTACAGATGACCTACACAATTTGTCTAGCACTGAGGTGAGTAATTTTATATTCTCTGAATTTTGTTATTGTTTGCTCTTTTTATGGTTGCTCGCTTTCGATGTTGATTCACACATTTGATCAACTCTTTAACAATTCCAAGTGCAACCTTTATTCAAGTGCCTATTAACTTTCCCATTATTTAGAAGGTAATTTGAGACTGTATATAATTTTTAAGAATACTCCCCAGCTTAAATAGCAAAAAGGATATGTATCATCCTTTCTTTGATTGCTCTTCAACCACCATCACTGAGCGCTTGATGCACAAAAAAGAAAAAACATTAAGATCCCCATGACAATTTCTGAGACTTTCATATGTATTAAGTTGGTTGGTCTTGCATCATATTTCTTGAGCATGTCTTTTCTTCTGAATTTTGTGTTTTCCTTGTAATTGGAAATATATCACATTAATTAATTCCACAGGTGAAAAGCATTGTTGATTGGCGAGATTTCTACTTCCGGACATACATGTATGTGAGTAATGCCTATATTTGTTATTTTAAGACCAATGGTGCCATGATATAAATCAATATCTACATGGTGAAATTACCATGTGGCCATGCAGGGGCCTGAAAGTATATTATGTTGAGATATAATTATACTCACTGTACGTATTATTTTTTTTCCTCTGGAAAGAAAAAGTGTGTAGCCCTTGCTCTTAAAAATTATACCACTTACCCTAAACTCTCAAGTCTTCAGTTTTCCCCACAAACTCTGAAATGTGTTCCAAAGTTGCAAGTTTTATATAAGCAATATGTGGCTTTTTCACTTTGTTTAGTCAGATAGATATAAATAGTCCATAATGTAACAAAACTTGATTTTTCTCCTGTATTTTTTTTACTTTTAAATATTACAGATTTGTGGGGAAGTTGGTAGGTCGTTATTATGACAGCGAAGGAAACCCCACAAAATACCTGAAAGGGGTTGAAGCAAAAGCGGCTAGAGGTGCTCAGCTGCTTGAGAAACAGAAGAAAGAAGAAGCTAAAATACCCAACTGTAATTCAAAGTGGAGTCAGGAAGAAGGGTCAGAGGTACAAATTTCCATCAATTTTTTGTCCTGTATCTAATATAAACATCAAATAACACTTGATCAAACGTCTCATTTTTTAGCACATTTAGCTGCCAATTATTAGGTAGCATTTTTCTAAATGCTTAGTTGCAAATTTGTTGTGGGTGTATAGCTCAACCACAAATTTTCTTTCAGGTATGGTGTGACGAAGGCCATCCAAGGTTAGTTCAGAGACCTCTAGAAATAGCTTTGACGGGGAAAATGAGCAAGCGTTGTGCTTGCTTCAAAGAAGACGAACTGGGCCAGGAGGGGTTAGAAGTCTATGATGGATGCGAATACTTAGCCCAGAAATGCCGATTGCAGTAAAAGTACAAAATTCTTGACTTAAACTTTATAGGTACAAAATTTCATCATTAAGAGCTGCTCTGCTCTAGTCAGTACAGATTTGGTGTAATGAAGGTATAAAAAGCAACTTCGGTGTAATTTGCATAATCACGTGATAATTTTCCACTTCATTTGAAGATAAATTCTCACACTCCCTCCTTTTTTATTTACATGTCGTTTTAGCCTTTTGAATTATTTGTGAAGTAGATGTCGTTCTGGTATTTTATCCCCTTTTATCTCATATTTACCCTAATATTGTAATTTCAAATTTCAAATATCCTATAAATGTGTTCTATGTTTAATTTTTCAACCATAGTATTTATTGTTAAGAGTATATTTTTTCTAGCTAACAAGTCTGTTAATCTTTCCCTCTATAACTGAAAATTGGCAAAGTAAAGACATTTTGTGTAAAATTGTGGATGTTGTGAGGGTTACGAATGACTTTCCATTTTAAGGGTGTGCAAGTTATTTTAACACGTCCGAATAAGAAAATTGTGCTAAGTTATTATGAGTATATATTAGTGAAACATTTTTTAATATTTTTTATTGAATCAATTAGTACTAAGAAAGAAACTAATACTTCTCTTATGGAGATCTAAATATACGCAAACATGTTTCTCTTATCACATGCAAGATTTGAAAACATACTCTTTTCCATCAATATTTACATTTGAATCCATGTTTGTACACACATCAAAGTGGCGGAATGTGGAACCACGAAGAAGGGATACGAAGAGCCGCCGCTAATGCCAAAAGACCGACCACCACGCGCGCGGCTGGTGGGCGGGCTAGACGAGGATTCATCCCTCTGGAGATTTCGCGTGATTCTTGTGGGATCGATATCGTTCTTATTTTTATTGATCCTCAACAAATATTTTGTGAAGGACACAAGTGAATGCATCATGAGCATGGCATCAACACTAGTGATATTGTATCCCTTGGGATACATCACGGGAATACTAATCCCAGAAAGGATGGTTTATTATCACAGGTTTGGATTGGAGTTTTTGACAAATGAAGGACCATTTGCCCTAAAAGAATATGTCATGATCTCCATTCTAGCTAATATGGGTGCCACTATTGGTGGATTCACTTCTTATTTTGTTGATTTGTCCGACGCTTAGGGTTTGGGCAACTCAGGAAAAAATGAAGTATGGTGTTTCTTGTTTTCTTCAAATTAATTTTTTAAAATTTTATTTTTGATTTCATCTTTAAGGATCAAGATTTTATTTTCCACTCTTGTTGTTTGCTTTGTTTCTTAGATTCATATTGTTATTGATATGCTTTGTTACTTAGTTATATACCCCTGTGATATAAAAATTCAGCAGGGATTATGTGCAGTTTGTTAATTCATCAGCTAATCCTATAAATCCGATATGCTTCTGACAAGATTATGTGCAGTTTGTTAATTCATCCGCTAATCCTATAAATCCGATATGCTTCTGACAAAATTATTCATGTGTTCAATATTTATTAAAGATAACATTCATCAAGAGCTAAAACTTAAATACCAAAATTTTACAAATTAAAAATCAATCGGTTCACTTCGTCCCAAAAAAATCCTAAAATTACCACAAAAAACTGTTCATCTAATTGCAATTTAAAGTTCATATTTATACCCAGAGTTAATCATCATGTGGGAAAGATTAACAGATTGTAGGTTCACCATGGTGAAAGTGAAAGAAGAATAATGAAGGTTCTCTCTTGGCCTTATTTTATTTTGTGTTATTATTTTTTTGGCCCAATTAAATCGTAAGGCGCATGTTCGACCCAATTTTTCCGTTCTGCCCGGTTCCCAGGAGTTTTGGGGGGACTGGCGGTCCAATGCTTTTGAACCATAAGCTATGTGTCCGAGCAGAAAAGTACTTTATATATATAAACTCTTAAAAAAAGCTCTAAAAAAAGGCTATCTAGTGGTATACTCGCCCGTCCCATACTTAATTGAACTTTTTCCTTACAACACTTAAAGTTGATTTCTCCTTTTTACTCTCTACACTTTATTACAAAACAGTAAGCGTTTCATTTACTCCCTACACTTTAAATGGATCTTGTTCTATCTTTGATCAGAGATTTCTCTATGAAAAATACGAATCGGAGTTTGAAGAAGGGAAGGGGGAAGGAGCCCTCGACCCGCAACAGATAGAGGAGGATTTATTCAATCACATAGTTTGGGCTCCTAGAATATGGCGCCCTTGGGCCTTTCTATTTGATTGTATCGAAAGGCCCAATGAATTGGGATTTCCCTATTGGTCCAGGTCATTTTGGGGCAAGCGGATCATTTATGATGAAGAGGATGAGCTTCAAGAGAATGATTCAGAGTTCTTGCAGAGTGGAACCGTGCAGTACCAGACACGAAAGACTCTAAAAAAAAGGCTATCTAGTGGTATACTCCACCGTCCCATACTTAATGGAACTTTTTCCAATTTTTTTGTCCAAAATTTAATCTTTCCTAAAATAAAAATCACACCCTTCAAACATCACTTATTTACCATATGCACTCAACACTTAAAGTTGATTTCTCCTTTTTACTCTCTACACTTTATTAAGTATGATGGGATGGAGGGAGTATAATTTTTTTTGTATAATTTATTAAAATGTGGAGTTTATTCATAAATATAACGGGTCCCAAATTAAATTTTTTATTACTATAGCCGATCGATTCTGGCCCATAAACATTTCACACTTCTAAGGGCCCATTTTTATAAACAATGATTGTAAACATTAAGGCACCTAAATCACATAATGGAATTAGTAAATAGTAGCCTAATCACCCATAATAAAATAAGCCGATAAAAGTATCTTATCTTTAAATTCGAATACGAGGAAGGAGAGCCACATTTTAAAGTTGGATTCAAGCAATATTTCTTGGACCTCTCTTTTTTTAGAAGACCAAAAGTAACAATTTTGTATGCGCATTTACATCATTTCCTGCACACGAATATTAGAAGAAATGAATATTAAGGCCCAATAAAATTCTCAAATAAAAATACAAGCCCAAAAATTTGCTCCCACAAAATTATTGGGCTATCACGAATTTTTTATATTATTGGGCTATCACGAAGTTCTCATTCAGTTATGAATTGAAGATTCATGATTCAAATTTCTTAAGTTTTGTATAATCCTCTACGATTCGATTATATATAATCATCAAACATTTTGGTTGATATATAAGAAAATTGGAAAATTTTAAAGCACTGCAATTGCCAATGGTTCTTTTTCTGGCAGCCAAATATATAACATGAAAGTCTTCTATAATAATTGACACAACGATACAACAAAACAAACAAAACATTGACAATCTAAATCCGCAATGGAAAAATATTATCATCATCATCTTCCAACAAGGTCTTCTTGATATCATATTTTGCGCATGCAAGTACACACTTTTTTTTTTCATTCTTCATCGCTGAAAATCTTAATTTGATGCAGTCGAAATAACATTCTGTTACACAATGCCTATTTCCGTTTCTCTCGGCCGCTTCCATCACCGGCATCACCACTGCCGCCGCCACAATAAGACCATCATTAGAGCCGACGTGATCAACTCATTCCTTGCCATTGTGTTAATATTGAAAGTGAAATGTAGATATATTGATGAATTGGATTTGAAAGATACTATTGAATAAGAATTGTGAAGAAAATTGAATGCAATCATATGTGTTTATATAGATTTAGGATGCGCAGCATTTCAAAGGGTTGCGTCTTTAGGGAATTATGGAGAGTTTTATTTGCAACTTTTTGGGAAGAGATGTGAATTTAAAACGGGGAAATGTGAATAGTTACCAGTAGATGGATGTGAGATTAAGAATATAAAGTATTTAATATTATTGTTAATTATTATAATAATAAGATAAAATAAAATCTTTTTTTTTTGAGAGGCCTGTTTTGTTTAAAAAAAAAAAAGAAGTTGTATTCATGACATTATTCACGGAATTTCAGAGCAGCATGATAATAATAATAATTTATTAATTAGTCTACTGTTTTTTCAGAATATTTATTTAACTCATACATATTCATAAATCGTTTAAATCTAGTTTTCAAAAAATAAAAATCATGGCATGTGATATTTTTTCACAATAAAATGCAGTATTTCAATGTAAACTACCAACTGTCATAAAAAATGGCTGCTAGGAAAAACGGGTGTACACAAGTTTGAAAATAAACTGAACTGTTGTTGTTACTCTCCCTATATTTGTTTTAAATAACCGTATATTTGTTTTAAATATCCGCCTTCCCGTATATTAGAAAAAAAAACAGAATCGACTCGAAAAAATTTCAAATGTTAACGAAGTTTTCTAATAAAAATAATTGAGTCATTAAATGGTAAGAATTGCCTACAATTTACTTACAAAATTTTGAAAGTCTATTAGTCAAACAATTAAATTATTACAAGCAAATTGCTTACACATTTGTAATTTTTCTAGAGAAACAAATTACATACACAAATAATTTCATAAACAATTATATTTATAATCCCAATCTTTTTCTAGACAATTGATTTGTGGGTAATTTGAGGAATAATAATACCTACATGATTAGAAAAATTATAGGCAAGTCACAGTCAATCCTCATTATTCAAAAACAAAATTATTTTTGTTAGAAATTTCATAGTAATGTTGGAAATTTTTATAGGCAATTATTTATTTTTTTAATTATAGTGATTTAAGTTATTTTTAAGGATATTGATAAAGTAAATGCTTCTTTTTAAAATATAGCCAATGTTCAACCTATTTTATCACAGCAAAATACATGGTCAACAAGTTTCAAATAAAGAATGTCATATCCCAATTTTTCGTAGGCCAAATATGCATAAATTTATGAGAATTTGCAGTGGAAAGCGGAAAAATAAATTAAGTAAATAAGAATTTAAAGATTAAAAATTTCTCATGGAGATATGACTAAAATTTAAAATACAATTTAAATTTAAATGTTAATACTAATAAATCAACCTGAAAATATTTTAAGTAAAAATGCACTTTAAAACTCAAAAGATTTAAACTTGTCCAAAGAGACGTCTATAACTAAATAAAAGTACTTCAATCTCAAAAGCTAAACATGAACTCAACAAGACTCAATATTCAAAATGAAATCAATTGTTTTACTAGTAAAATTTAAATAAACACTTGAGGCAATCCGCATCGTCCCTCTACCGCATTCTTTTTATTTCTTAATCTGAAAAATGTTAATGAGAGCAAAACAACTAGCTCAGTGGGGACTCATTTGTCAATGTTAAAAAACCAATCATGTAAACAATCACTGAATATGACAACACACTGTAAATTAATTTTAGCAAGGACTCGCTGGTGATCCAAGCTACTATAGAAACTATTGAACATGTATTATGTTGCCTATTGTTGTAGTTATGGAATGTCGCATTTAGACAATAACCAATTCGAATTTTTTGCACTTTTGGTCTCACATGACACGCCCCCTCACACTTTTGGTCCCAAAGCCGAAAATTTTGACACTTTTGGTCCCACCGTTAATTTTTCTGTCAAATTCGTTAACACTTTTGGTCCCATAGGAATTTTGGTCAATCCAGGCGGAGTTTTTTGCACTTTTGGTCCCACAGGACACGCCCCCTCACAGTTTTGGTCCCAAAGCTAACATTTTTGGTCTCAAAGCCGAAAATTTTGACACTTTTGGTCCCGCGACTGAAACTGTCGTCCAATTTTCCGTCAAAATTGCGCGTCCCGAACACGCGCCGTTAGTCAAATGTTAAAAAAATATTTTTTATACGAATTAAATTATAATAACCGTTCATTTCATACTTCAATTTTCCCCCAAATGTTTTGAACCCAAATCCCGTAATCCTATTTCCCCCAAATTGCTGCCGCGTAAATCGCCGCCGTGGTGAAGTTCACTGAATAATGGAACAAGAAAACGTGGTTCGTGACGCTGAAGACACCCCACCGCTCCAAACACCCCGACCCGTCGCAAAATTGGGAACCGAAGAGGAGAACGTACGCCCGCCTTCGTCAATGAGAAGAGGTCACAAATCGATGCCTAAGTCATATATTCCACCTTTCTTGCGAAGGAAGGATCATCTACACCTTGGAGCCCCCGATTATGGTAAGTCTTTAATAAGGGCTTGTTTTCTTCAATTTCCACCGAAATTTTGAAAATTAGGGCATAAAGTCTGTAATTAGGGCATTTTGATTTTACTGAAAATTAGGGCATTTGGGCATTTCGATTTTGCTGAAAATTTGGGCGTTTGGGCATTTCGTCAATTTTGAATTTTTGTTCTTAAATATTGAAATTGTTATGCTGAAATTTGCTGAGAGCATGCTGATTTTTTATTTTTTGTTCTAATGTAGGCAAATGCAAATTTTTTATGACTATTAAAATGCATCACGGGGGAGCACTTCGTAAAACCCGTAATGGAACTTTAGGATACTTGGGAGGCACAATAAGTGCATTTGATTTTGTTGATGTAACCAGGGTATATATTGGTTATTTGGATAATTCGATGTGTAATCTGGGAGTACAGTGGATCGAAGGTGTATTATGGGCTAGGTAAAACTGGGGGCTTCATGTCTATTTATGGTGCATTTGATATTGAACAAATTTTCAATGCTGCTATAGAAGGGGTATCTCATTTTTTATGCGAGTGCATTTAGAGATGGCTCTGGGATAGAGTTTTGTGTGATAATAGAGGATTTTGAAGGACTTCAGAACTATGAAAAGATAATAGAGTTCAACAGTGATCCCAACATCATGGATTACTTCTCACCTGCTGAGTTAGAAGTCAATAATGTAGAACATGTGGAGATCACCCAACCTGATGATGCTTCACCACCAATATCTCAATCTCAAGTTCACAATGATGATGATAATGGGATGCAAGGAGATTTTGAGGTTGAGAGGCTAGAACCAGAACAAGAGGGTGAGGGGGTATAACCAGAACAGGAGGGTGGGGGTGAGTGGCAAGAACAAGATGTAGATTTGGAAGAGGAAGTTGAGTGGATAGAAGCTGCTGGGGAAGAGGAGAATCATGGGGTTGGTAATGGCAAAGGGAAGACAATAATGACATAGATAGAGGAAGATGAGAGTGATTCTGATTTCAAGGGTAATTGTTCAAGTGGTGATGAGCTATTGGATGATATTATATTTGATGAGAACATAGATCTTGAAGCTGAGTGGCTAAGCCTTATGGAGAATGGCAGAGATTTTGATTCAAGTGCATCTGATGATAAAATTGACAATGAATCTGACTTTTCAAGTGTTGCATATAATGAAGAAGCAGTTGATAATGAAATTGAATTGTCATATTTCCGACTCTCAAGCCTACAGAGCAAAGCAGCGGCGGAGCCAGGATTTAAGAGAGGGGGGGGGGGCAATGGTATAATCTAAAATTAACAAAAGTTCGATAATAAAATTCAAATAATTTAAAAATACATAAATATGTTATCTTATTAAAATTTAGAACTTCTCTCTTACATATCATCTCTTGCATATCACGAAAATCATCTATAATTGAGTCTATACAATTTTTTTTACAATTTGCTTCTCAATATACACTAACAAATAGTTTGTAAGAAACTCATCTTCTATTTTATTTCGAAGTGTAGTATTAAGTAAGTTCATAGCAGAAAACAATCGCTCCGTAGTAGTCGTAGAAGAGTTGGAAGAAGAGTAGAAGACACTAGTGACTGACTTTGTCTATTTTTAAATCAATATTCCAAAAACTATCTAAATTTTGAACTTAAAATTTAATATGGATTTAACGAAGTTTGAACTTTTACTAAAATAAAAATTGTCAACCACCAATTAAATAATTGGGCCGAGACCCATCAGGCCACCACATTTTAATAGATAATCCACTAAACTCAATTATTACAATACTAGAATGATGTAATATATATATATATATATGATATAGAAAAAAAAAAAATTGGGTGGGCCATGGCCCCCCTAGGCATACACATACCTCTTCCCCTGGAGCAAAGCAAAAGGCCTTGAAACTTATTGAAGGGGATGATACACATCAGTTCTCCAAGTTGTGTGATTATGCCCAAACTCTACTAGCGAAAAATCTAGGGTCAACTGTCATACTGAACATGGTGAATACAAATGCAGACAGCAGGTTTAAGTCAACCATTCTATATCACACATATTGTTTACAAGGGTGTCACACCTTGACCATTGGGAGGGAGGCTTATCTTGAAGCCATTCTAAACATATGTGATTCAGTGCTCCAATGTTCCTCATTGCAATCTTCAAATTGAGGTATAGTATTAGACCTGACAGCAGCCCACAATGCCTTTTTGAAAGCATCCCCTCTAAAACATGTTCTCTTCATGTTACCATGAAGATGTCTTACACAAAACCTGTTCTCCACTTCGGGTAAAATCTTCTCAAAGGCAGGTAACAAACCCTTCTGCTTATCTGACATAAATGTCATCCTCTCATCTCTATCCTGCATCAGGTCATCCTTCAATAGGGTCAGAAACTACTCTCATGCCTCCATTGTCTCACTTCCCACAACTGCATAGGCTAATGGGTAAGGATCATTGTTTGGATCCATACCCACTGCAGTGAGCAGCACCCCTGGAGTTGAACCTTTCAAATGACAACCATCTACACCAATCCATAATCGCATCCCCATCTTCAGTGCACCCAAGCATATGTAGATTAACTTAAACCTCATGTCTCATTTGTATTCACCATGTTCAATATGACATTTGACCCTGGATTCTTCTCTAGTAGAGTTTGGGCATAATCACACAACTTCGAGTACTGATGTGTATCATCTCCTTCAATAAGTTTCAAGGCCTTTTGCTTTGCTCTGTAGGCTTGAGAGTGGGAAATATGACAATTCAACTTGATCATAGCTCTACTTTTGAAGCCTGATACTGTCTGCTGTGGATCCAACCTGAACTCTTCTACATACTTATTTGCCAACCATCCTGATCTTACATTCTCAAGGTGATATTGTCTTGCAAAACCGTGATCTAGGTTGTATTGTCTGATTTGGAAAGATTCTTGGCCCACAAGCTTCAGTGCATTTATATGCCAATCACAATCATCTTGTCTACACCTGGCATAGATCCTCCTTGCATCATTCTTTGTTATCTTTAAACTTCTTCCACTATGCATATTCCCAGCCTCCTTAAACACATTTTTTGTGGGAAATATCTGCTCAATGAAGAATGTAGCTCTCAAGATTAGATGTCTTGAAAGTTAAATCACCTATTTCATTATCAACTGCTTCTTCATCAGATGCAACACTTGAAAAGTCGGATTCATTGTCTATTTTATCATCAGATGCACTTGAATCAGAATCTTTGTCATTCTCCATAAGCCTAGCCACTCAGCTTCAAGATCTATATTCTCATCAAATATAATATCATCCAACAACTCATCACCACTTGAACAATTACCATTGAAATCAGAATCACTCTCATCTTCCTCTATCTCTGTCATTATTTTCTTCCCTTTGTCATTACCAACCCCATGATTCTCCTTTTTCCCAAAGCTTCTATCCACTCAACTTCTTCTTCCAAATCTACATCCTGTTCTTGCCACTTACCCTCACCCTCCTGTTCTGGTTCTACCCCCTCACCATCTTGTTCTGGTTCTACCCCTCACCCTCACACTCTTGTTTTGGTTCTAACCCCTCAACCTCAAAATCTCCTTGCATCCCATTATCTGGGATCACTGTTGAACTCTATTATCTTTTCATAGTTCTGAAGTCCTTCAAAGTCCTCTGGTATCACACCAAACTCTAGCCCAGGGCCATCTCTAAATGCACTCACATAAAAATGAGATACCCCCTCTATAGCAGCATTGAAAATTTGTTCAATATCAAATGCACCATAAATAGACATGAAGCCCCCAATTTTACCTAGCCCATAATACACCTTCGATCCACTGTACTCCCAGATTACACATCAAATTATCCAAATAACCAATATCTACCCTAGTTACATCAACAAAATCAAATGCACTTATTGTGCCTCCCAAGTATCCTAAAGTTCCATTACGGTTTTTACGAAGTGCTCCCCCGTGTTGCATTTTAATAGTCATCAAAAATTAGCATTTGCCAACATTAGAACAAAAAATAAAAAAACAGCATGCTCTCAGCAATTTTCAGCAAATTTCAGCATAACAATTTCAATATTTAAGAACAAACATTCAAATGGACGAAATGAACAAATGCCCTAATTTTTAAGTAAATGCCCAAATTTTCAGTAAAATCAAAATGCCCAAATGCCCTAATTACAGACTTTATGCCCTAATTTTCAAAATTTCGATGGAAATTGAAGAAAACAAGCCCTAATTAAAGACTTACCATAATCGGAGGCCCCAAGGTGTAGATGATCATTCCTTCGCAAGAAAGGTGGAATATATGGCTTAGGCATCGGTTTGTGACCTCTTCTCATTGACGAAGACAGGCGTACGTTCTCCTCTTTGGTTCCCAATTTTGTGACGGGGAGGTGTGTTTTGCGACGGGGAGGGGTTTTTGGAGCGGTGGGGTGTCTTTCAGCGTCACGAGCCGCGTTTTCTTGTTCCATTATTCAGTGAACTTCACCACGGCGGCGATTTACGCGGCAGCGGCAGCAATTTGGGGGAAATAGGATTACTGGATTTGGGTTCAAAACATTTGGGGGAAAATTGAAGTATGAAATGAACGATTATTATAATTTAAATTCGTATAAAAAATATATATTTTTAACATTTGACTAACGGGGTGTGTTCGGGACGCGCGATTTTGACGAAAAATTGGACGGCGGTCTCAGTCGCGGGACCAAAAGTGTCAAAATTTTCAACTTTTGGACCAAGAGTGTAAGCTTTGGGACCAAAATTGTGAGGGGCGTGTCCTGTGGGACCAAAAGTTCAAAAAACTCCAAAGAATTAAATAAACACAAACGTAAACTTGAATAGAAATCCCCACCTCGAAATGTCGATGTCATGGATGCAAATAATGCGAGCAAATATCTTTAATCCTCATATGCCTAAAATATTTTAATAATAAATATTGCGACCATTAATATTAATAAATAAATAAAATTATGGAGTGAAGCATATGACGACGGAAAGTTTGTAAGTAGAATAAATTTGGGGTTGTTAATCCTCTTCAGAAATTGATTTTGCATGGAAACATGCTTTAAGCCTTTCTTTAAAAACATTAGGAAACGTTTAAATCTTCAAATCAATTTACGATGTGAAAAATAATTATAATCCATGAAATTATTATATTTTGATAAAATAGAACTGGTCGCCTGTTTTTGAAATTCAGGTGAAAATTAAAATTGAGAACACATGAGGAAACAAAACCTAATTGAAGGTCTAGAAGTTGAAATAAAGTTAAAAGATTAAGAAAAAGAAATTGATACCTCTTGGCCGAAGAAAATTAGAGAAGACTCATGGTACTTTTGATCCAGAAAACTCAACTCAAGTTTCAAGGTGAAAAATATTTTTCGTGTTTTGATTTCATGAAAATGGGCCACTATTAAGACAAAAACTTGTGTGAACCCGAGTTCACCGTGAACTCGATTTTTTTAGTATCACTGTTATGTACAAAAACTCTCACTGTTATGAATAAAAACTATCACTATTGTGCACAAAAACAATTATTATTTAGAAAATGCTTTATATTTTTAAAAAATTTTTTTTTTTTTGCATAACAAATGATTTTTTACATATCTTGATGATAGAGTTCATCGTAGGCGCAGTTATTTCAATTTGGCGTTACATTTATCTATTAATAGGGATGAAAATATATTTTCTAGTGGAATTGGGATTTGAATATATCATGAAAATTTTGAGATTTGATTCATGTAGATAAAAATGAAATTTTGAATATATTTTTTATAAAAAATCTAACTATTAAATAAATTAATAATAACAATAATAATTATGGAGGAAAGGGACGGCCGAAATTTGTAACATCACAAATATTAATGTTGATATTTTTTTAAAAAAATAATTAGGATATAAAAACGAATCTGGATTATAAATTTTAATAAAACAATAAGTTTGACCCTTTTATGTATAAAAAAGAATGATTAAAATAAAATTTAAGATTTAAGTTTAAAATCTCCCTTGTAAATCTTGCACGATTGTTTTCTTGGAAAATTTTGGAATTTAAATCCCTTGTAAATTTAAAAAAGATGTGATAAGAAGTTGGAGGAAAATCTAAAATTTTGGTAAAAATATTTTTTGTAAATATTGAAAGATAAATTTAAAATTTAAAGTATTGGTAACAAAATCTCTTATGGAAGTTTAAAAAAAAAAAATGGCTAGAAATTTTCAGGGTGTTACAAAGAATTCGTAAAGAATCCGTGAAACTAGTTAATAAATATATTATTAAAGGATATTAGTCGTAATAACTGAAAAATATAACTAACTAAAAAAAAAAAAAATGTACTCCCTCCATCTCAAATTTAATGACACATTTGCTAAAAAGATCCGTTCCGAATTCGTTGGCACATTTCTAAAAAATAAAATAAAGCAACTACATTACTTTAAACTCTATCCTCAAAATATCTAAAAAATTACACACAATGTCATTACTTTTCCCACACTAAAATCAATTTTATTCCTTTTATTTACCCCACGTGTCATTGCTTAACCATTTAACGCTCATCAAAAAGCAATTTATACTAATAAACAACTCTCTCATTAAACTTCGTGCAAACAGTAAATGCACCATTAAATTCGAAACGGAGGGAGTATTATTTTTTGTACTGAAATGTATGACTTATGTTACAATAGATGTATTAGTAGTGATAACTCATAACTAAAGGGTATGACTTAGCTTACAAAAGGATATTAGTCGTAACTATTGAAGGGTCATACCTATAAATATGGAACCAACAATTACGATGAATAAGTTTCATAAGAGACCTACCCCTTTTATCACAATATTGGATTTTTTAGTTTTTTTTTCTCCATAAATCAGAGGAGATATCATTTGATTTTTTATGGATTTACGAATTCAATCCGTCAATCCAAAAAAACATAGTTTAATAAATAATGTAAAATTAAGAGAAAATTAGAAAATTGAATAGGAGAATTTATAGTGAGCAAAAGAGATAAGTTGAAATAGAAGTAGTTTATAAAATTTGGAGAGAAGTTACAGCTTTAATGATAAGAAATTTAATAAATAATGTAAAATTAAGAGAAAATTAGAAAATTGAATAGGAGGATTTGTAATGAGACAAAGAGATAAAAAAAAATTGAAAGCCAAAGAGATAATTTGAAATTTGAAATTTAAAATAAAATTAGTTTAGAAAAATTAGGAGAGAAGTTGTGGTTTTAATGATAGTAAGTTTACTAAATAATGTAAAATTAAGAGAAAATTAGAAAATTAAATAGGAGGATTTGTAATGAACCAAAGATATAATTTGAAATTTGTAATAGAAGTAGTTTAGAAATATTAGAAGAAAAGTTGAAATTTTAATGATAGGAAATTTTATAATGTAAAATTAAGATAAAATTAGAAAATTGAATAGAATGATTTGTAGTGAGCTAAAGAGATAATTTGAAATTTGAAATAGAAATAATTTAGAAAATTTTGGAGAAAAGTTAAGGTTTTAATGATAGGAAATGATAGGAGGTTTATAATTTAAAATTAAGAAAAAATTAAAAAAATGAATAGAAGAATTTGTGGAGAGCAAACGAGATAATTTGAAATTCAAAATAGAAATAGTTCAGAAAATTTTGGAGAAAATTGTGGTTTTAATGATAGAATGTTTTGTTCCAAAAAATTATAGGGAGTTTATAATTTAAAATTAAGAAAAAAATAGAAAATTGAATAGGAGGTTTAGAAAAATGATAGGAAGTTTTGTTCCAAAAAAATTATAAGAAGATTATAATTTAAAATTAAGAAAAAATTAGACAATTGAATAGGAGAATTTGTAGTCAACTAAAGAGAAAATTTGAAAATTAAATAAGAGGATTTGTAGTGAGAAAAAAAGATAATTTGAAATTTGAAATAAAAGTAGTTTAGAAAAATTAGGACATAAGTTGCGGTTTTAATGATATTATTGTTCAAAAAATTGATAGGAAGATTATAATTTAAAATTTAAAAAAAAAAAGAAAATTGAATAGGATGAGCTAAAGAGATAATTTGAAATTTGAAATTTGAAATAGAAGTAGTTTAGAAAAAATTGGAGAGAAGTTGAAGTTTTAATGATAGGAAGTTTAATAAATAATGTAAAATAAAGAGAAAATTAGAAAATTGAATTGGAGGATTTGTAGTGAGGCAAACATAATTTTTTTTTTTTTTTTGGGAAAAAAGTCAAAGGGATAATTTGAAATTTAAAATAGAAGTAGTTTAGAAAAATTAGGAGAGAAGTTGTTGTTTTAATGATTGAAAGTTTTCTTCCAAAAAAATGATAGGAAGTTTATTAATTAAAATTAAGAAAAAATTAGAAAAATGAATACGAGGATTTGTAGTGATCTAAAGAGATAATAATTTGAAATTTGAAATAGAAGTAGTTTAGAAAAAAATGGAGAGAAGTTGTGGTTTTAATGATATGAGTTTTGTTCCAAAAAAATGATAGTAAGTTTATAATTTAAAATTTAAAAAAAATAGAAAATTGAATCTGAGGATTTGTAGTGAGCTAAAGAGATAATTTGAAATTTGAAACAGAAGTAGTTTAGAAAATTTTGGAGAAAAGTTGCGGTTTTAATGATAGGAAGTTTTGTTCCAAAAAAATGATAGGAAGTTTATAATTTAAAATTAAGAAAAACTTAGACAATTGAATAGGAGGATTTGTAGTTAACTAAAGAGATAATTTGAAATTTGAAATGATATAGAAGTAGTTTAGAAAATTTTGGAGAAAAGTTGTGGTTTTAATGATGAAAATTTTGTTCCAAAAAAAATGATAGGAAGTTTATAATTTAAAATTAAGAAAAAATTAAAAAATTGAATAGGAGGATTTGTAGTGAGCTAAAGAGATAATTTGAAATTTGAAATAGAAGTAATTTAGAAAATTTTGGAGAGAAGTTGCGGTTTTAATGATAGGAAGATTTGTTCCAAAAAAATGATAGGAAGTTTATAATTTAAAATTAAGAAAAAAATTAGAAAATTGAATAGGAGGATTTGTAGTGAGCTAAAGAGATAATTTGAAATTTGAAATAGAAGTAGATTAGAAAAATTAGGAGAGAAGTTGTGGTTTTAATGATAGAAAGTTTTGTTCCAAAAAAATGATAGGAAGTTTATAATTTAAAATTAAGAAAAAAAATAGAAATTTGAATAGGAGGATTTGTAGTTAGCTAAAAAGATAATTTGAAATTTGAAATAGAAGTAGTTTAGAAAAATTGTAGAGAAGTTGCAGTTTTAATTATAGGAAGTTTTATTCCAAAAAAAAATGATTGAAATTTTTGTTACAAAATTGAATGGAGTTTAGATAAAAAATTTTTGAAATAGATGTAGTTTAGAAAATTTTGGAGAAAAGTTGCGGTTTTAATGATAGGAAGTTTTGTTCCAAAAAAATGATAGGAAGTTTAAAATTTAAAATTAAGAAAAAATTAGAAAATTGACAATTTGATATTTTAAATAGAAGTAGTTTAGAAAAAGTTATAGAGAATTTGCGGTTTTAATGATAGGAAGTTTTGCTCCAAAAAAATGATAGGAGGTTTATAATATAAAATTAAGAAAAAATTAAAAAATTGAATAGAAGGATTTGTAGTGAGCTAACGAGATAATTTGAAATTTGAAATAGAAGAATTTTTAAAAAAATTGGAGAGAAGTTGTGGTTTTAATGATAGGAAGTTTTGTTCCAAAAAATGATAGGAAGTTTATAATTTAAAATTAAGAAAATGTCAAAAAATTGAATAGGGGGATTTGTAGTGAGCTAAAGAGATAATTTGAAATTTGAAATAGTAGTTTAGAAAATTCTGGAGAAAAGTTGTGGTTTTAATGATAAAAGTTTATAATTTAAAATTAAGAAAAAAATTAGAAAATTGAATAGGAGGATTTTTAGTTAGCTAAAGAGATAATTTGAAATTTGAAATTTGAAATTTGAAATAGAAGTAGTTTAGAAAATTTTGGAGAGAAGTTGTGGTTTTAATGATAGGAAATTTTATTCCCAAAAAATGATAGGAAGTTTATAATTTAAAATTAAGAAAAAGTTAGAAAATTGAATAGAAGGATTTGTAGTGAGCTAAAGAGATAATTTGAAATTTGAAATAGAGGTAGTTTAAAAAAATTTGGAGAAAAGTTGCGGTTTTAATGATAGGAAGTTTTGTTTCGAAAAAATTGATAGGATGTTTATAATTTAAAATTAAAAAAAGTTAGAAAATTGAATAGAGGGATTTGTATTGAGCTAAAAAGATAATTTGAAATTTGAAATAGAAGTAGAAGTAGTTTAGAAAATTTTGGAGAGAAGTTGCACTTTTATAGAAAGTTTAATAAATAATGTAAAAAATTAAGAGAAAATTGAATAGGAGGATTTGAAGTGAGGCAAAGAGTTTTTTTTTTTTTTGAAAGAAGCCAAAGAGATAATTTGAAATTTGAAATAGAAGTAGTTTAGAACAATTAGGAGAAAAGTTGCAGCCTATGCTTTCTAAGGATTAGTGTACTGAAAACATATCTAGGAGAAAAGTTTCAGAAAGAAGAAAGAAAATAAAGAAATCTTACAGCTACTCACTGATGATTCTGTCCACTATTAGCACACGGGATCTTCCCATTTTGGCTCGATTTTCTCTTTGAAACAGTGAAGGTCTGCTCCCACTGCCAACTTGCTTGGATGGTGTATACTGTCTGCAAGTCATCAAATAGACACAAGCAACATCAACAAGGAATCTAGGATTTTCACTATAGGGGGGGAATGTTTCTTATGATAATATCATAGAGTATTATAGATCAAGAGTGCAAACTATCATATATTAAAAGCCCAAATAAATAAATATCCTACATTATGACAACTGAAATGAACTGAAAACAGAAATAATCTCATTGCTAGTTTTCTACTACTAAAAGGTGATTGTGTTTCGAGGAAATTGCAAAAAACTACATATTCAAATAGCTAAAATATGTGCATCAGCTCTCACTCTGGTATAGTTAGGATCATAGTTCCACTATCTCCCTCCAACCTATACAACACACATTCACACCAGAGTCGCCATTTTCACAGCTTGAACACCATTTATACACACACATATGGCTATTTTAACAATGTACCAAAATCAAACACAGATTTCACAATCAAACACAGATTTCACAGAATAGGCAAAACTAATCATCAATTTCTTCATTCCGGTTTTCTCAGAGCAAATTCCAAAATACTCTCACAAATCATACAACACGCAATTGAAATCATTACACAGTATTTTACTCGCACATAAACACTTGATACACATCCAGCAACACCACAATAAACTAGGTACACAAGGAATGTTGTGATTGTCCCCCACGTTCCACGGTATAATTGGCTAAGTGCTTTAACTAAACATATACCAATTTCTTAGCATCTAAACACCTCTACTTTATCTAAAATTGTCTCAGAAAGTAAGCAGCAACTCAAACTCAACTACGAAATACCATACAAAAGCTCCAGATTTAAAAAAAAAAAAACATACATGGAAGAGACAATGGGGGTTTAATTTTACCAGACGAAATATGAAGGAGGGTTTTTGACGGCACAGCAAGAAGCGAAGTCTTTAGACAGTGAATCGGTCTGAGTTGTTATCCGTAGAAGTCGCAGTCCAATCCTTGATACTTCTTTACTACTGCCCAATTCTAGAATCTCCAGCACATTCGATCGAGTCTTTCTGGTTTTCCTGATGTAACAAAAAACATTGGGTCATTCGTATGTAATACACTGGGTTAACAAAATTCACATCAACAACAAAGCAGAGCATATTTCTGTATTATTATCAGTTCACATTATTAAAGGCAATATATAAAATTACACATAATGCTGATTGTCAAATTAAAACACTCAAATTGGCCTAGAGTATCCACTGATATAGGCTTCACTGCATGTCTGCCCATCCAATACATCACCAATCGCTCATTACACAGTATGTCACGCACATATAAACACCTGATACACATCCAACAACGCAACAATAAACTAGGTATAGCAGGATTTTTCTGATTGTCTCCCAAGTTTTTCGGTATAATTGGGTAAGGGCTTTAACTAAAACATATACGCAGTTACTTAGCGTCCAAAAGCCTCTCCTCTAATCTAAAATTGTCTCAAGAAAGTACGCAGCAACTCAAATTCAACCAGGAAATACTATATCAGTGCTCCAGATTAAAAAAACAAAAAACACACATACATGGAAGAGACGATGGGGGTTTAATTTTACCAGACGAAATACGAAGGACGATTTCCAATGGCGCAGCAAGAAGCGAAGTCTTTGTACAGTGAATCGTTCGATTTATTATCCGTAGAAGTTGCAGAAGAATAAGAAGGGACGGAGATGGCGGACGGTATTTTTTTGAAAGGATTACGATTTATGGGGACTGATCGGAGAGAATGGTGGACGGTATTTTGTTGAATGGATTACGATTTATGGGAACTATATAGGTTTTTATGTTGCGCTGCGATTTTACGCTATATATGATAGGCGCGTTAACGTTTCTTTTTCTTTCCTTTTTTTAACTATGTAAATTCAAGAATCAAGAACTTGACAGCTAGAGATATTACAACCGAGAGATTACCGTTAAAAATATCTCAACAAAATTAAAATTAAAGAATAATGAAGCCAAATTTTGTAGCATCATAAAAAAAAAAAAAAAAGAAAGTCTTGTGTGAAATATTGCACACTAGTGTTATGTGCAATACAACATAAATAAGGTAAAAATTGTTTAAAATTCGCGGGTCTAGGCGCGGATCGGGTCTGGGCGGGTCGGGTCGGGGTCAGGGCGCGGGCAGTTGGTTCAGGGTTGGCGCGGACGCATATGTATTTATAGAAGGATATTTTTATCAAATATGTATTAGAAAGCGCAAAGTGGTTCAAGTTTATTCTTTAATAAATTTGGTTCTTGTGTTCGATTCCCACTATCGATATATTTTTTTTTTTTTTTTTTTTTCTCAAATTTTTGTTTGTTACTACATCTATGTATAAGTGTTCTTTACATTATTATATTACGTGTTACCACATGAACAAAATCAAGAAAGCGAAAAGAAATCACGCACTAGAATTATGATTTAAAAAACAATTTGATGTGTTACTACATGAACAAAAGGAGTGTTACCATATGAGAAAAAAAGTGTTACTACATTAACAACATTATTTTTTTTTATTTTTTTTCCTCAATTTTTTGTGTGTTACTACATCTATGTATAAGTGTTACTACATTATTATATTACGTGTTACCACATGAACAAAATCAGTACAAGCTCGAAAAGAAATCACAGTCCAAAATTACAGATTTAAAGAACAATTTGATGTGTTACTACATGAACAAAAAGAGTGTTACCATATGAGAAAAAAAGTACATTACATGAACAAAAATCAAGATAAAGCATAAAAAAAATCTTAGTCAAAATTACGATTTTTTTTTTTCTCAAATTTTTGTGTGTTACTACATCTATGTATAAGTGTTACTACATTATTATATTACGTGTTACCACATGAACAAAATCAAGATAAGCGAAAAGAAAAGAACAAACAGTCGAATTACATTTAAAGAACAATTTGATGTGTTCTTACATGAACAAAAAAGTGTTACCATATGAGAAAAAGTGTTACTACATGAACAAAAAACCAAGACAAACGCGAAAAAAATCTTTCAAATCCAAAATTACAGATTTCTGAATAAGAAAAAAAAAAAGTCTTTGAAGGATCTAAATTTCATCACACACTTTGTGTTGAGGGGTAATCCAAACATCACACACATATTCTATGTTCTTCTCGTAGAATCAACATCGAAATCCAAATTGAATGACCTGGTTTCATCCAATAATCGGAGCGAAAAAAAAAAAAATTAGAAGTACTTAACGAGGAAGAAGAAAGCCCATGAAATCGCGCGGAAGAGAAGAGGAGAAGAGAAAATCGATTGCGTAATTTATTTAGCGAGGAAGAAGAAGATGAAGAAGTCCATTGGTCCACCAACAATCTGCCCTAAAATTCATTCCTCGACCGCGAGAAAAAAAATATTTAATTGCACATATCACTTATATGCAATATTGCATACAAGTTTTTGTCATAAAAAAAAGAAAAATTTGCACACTAGTTTGATTCAACATCATAGCAAATAATCCATAATTATTATTTTTTTTTCTTCTTCTTCTTTGAATAAAATGAGTCTGACATGAAAGTAGTAGATAATTGCAACAAGCTCACTTTTTCTTCGCATCACAAATTTAGTTGAAAAAAAAATTTGGTCTATTTGAAATTCAAGTTCATTATAATTTGTTTGTTTTGGGGTTTGCTTATAATAATGTGTAACTCCGCAATTCAAATCATGATATGTTTTATTATTTAAAGTTTTTTATTTTGACATCATTTTATTATTTTAAATTAAATATTTAAAATTCAGTACAATTCACTCCTTAAAAACCATATAAACCTATTATGCTTCATTCCAATATAACAAAGTCTATACATTCAAATAATTTAACTTTTTTTTCTCATACTTGTCTTGACATAAAGTATTATACTAAAATTTCAAAACAACATCTTCCCCTGCATCTGTTAATCCCAAAACAAGCCTACCCAAGATGCGACTTGGTTATGCAACATATAAAAAATTTAAAATTTGGATTTGTTGGATGCTTCAAAATCAGCCCAGCTTCAATGATGAGCATAATTATATTGAGGATGTATTTTAAAACACTTAAAACAACTTTTAGAAACACTTATTTTCAAAAGTTGTGAGAGAAAGCTTTGAAAATAAGTTATTTTGAAAGTTGTGAAAGGAAGCTTTGAAAATAAATTATTTTGAAAGTTGTTTTAAGTGTTTCAAAACACATCCTAACTCTATTCAAAACAAACTTAATGGTCCGAGTTAAATCCAACCCATTAATCCCTATAATATAGATAAAGACTTTATATATGGCGTGTTTAGCGGTAGTTTAACAAATTGATCATCTTTCAAAAAAAAAAAAAAAAAAAAATTGATCACTTTCAAGTGTCAAGTTTATGGAATTTGTCGGACTCATCGGATGCAATTAATGCAATCGAAACATATTTATTATGAATTGTTACGATGTGTGAACCTTCTTTACTGTGAAATTGGTTTTTTTTTTACAGGCATATTCTTAAGTAATATAAGTCACACCCTTCACTTATCACTACAATATCCTCTATTATAATATGAGTCACACCCTTCACTTTTATAAGTAATACTCTTTATAGTAAAAAATCACTCCCGTTATAGTAAAAAGTCACACTCCTTAATCAGTTTCACCGTGAAACTTGTTCACCCTATACTTTGTCAATTATTATGGTAAGGATGGGTCAATATTAGAGAGTATTTAGTATATCATTAATGATGGCCTAATGTGAACATCATTAAACGATGATATATTGTAACCATTTTTTTTTTTCAAAAAAAATTAAATTTGATCGCAACAACGCACACGCGCGGTAAAAATTGAATTGGAGAATTTGTAGTGAGCTAAAGAGATTAAAAAAAAAACTTTTGAAAGAAGCCAAAAAATTAATCTAAAATAGAAGTAGTTTAGAAAAATTAGGATTTACCAAAGACTAATTCGAAACATCAATTCATTTAATTTTACAATAATAATTACTACTAGTCTCATAAAATGAAATCCGCCAAACAATATCACACAAGTACTTCTGATATAAATCAGAGTTCAAATTGCTAGCAAACACAATGAAAAAAGTCCACTCACAATTCACTTAATTAATCACGTCTATAGAACTCTACTAACCATACTTGTATACAAATTAAGCATCCATATACATGCAAATTAATATACTTAGAGAAGAGATATACACTCTAATTAATTAGTCTCTATATTTCACGTTCTTTTGGTATGAAGATCGTTGGTGGTCGACTGTGGCAAAAGGTGCAGCATACCTTGACGAAAACCTTCGAAACGACGAGTCTTGATCGTCGTTATAGCCATCATCGAAGTTTTGAGCATAGCTCAATGGACTGTATCTGAAATCAGCTGCACCTGCAGATTGTTTTTTCAGCAGCTTTCTTGGCCCAGATATTATGATCAGCTGCTTTAAACGTCCCCAGCATGATAATATCTCTTCTTTTGCTTTTCCAAAAGATATTGATGAATATTTCTGCTCCATGCTTTTGTGAGACTTCATGTATATGTGAACATACCAAGGATATATATCTTGCTATATATATTTGTGAAAAATGGCTATTAGTATTGTTTAGTTTTTTGGGTTTTAAATTTAAATTTTAGTTTGTATGGTCGAGAAAAAAAGAGATAAAATATCGTGGTGTTTTTGTGAGGATAAACTAGTATATATTTTATTTTATTGCATGAGTCGGCCGTTTATTGTTTCTTTCAATAATTCATTTTGGGAAGATCTCTAATGTGAGATCGATCATCAAATTTATTAGTTAAACTTTTATATATATTTGTTAATCTCATACAATATGATCAAATTAAATTAGAGTTGGTTTCATAAATCTCTCATTTGTATTTCGATTACGGTATGTGTTTTGGGATAATAATTAATAACACATGTGAACCCGAGTTCATGGTAAACTATATTTTTTCAAATATCACTATTATGTATATGTATTGTCACTGTAAAGTATAAACATCACATTTATAATGTTTATTTGTAATAATTATAGAGTTCACTATGAACTCAAATTCACATAAAATTTACCCATGTTTTGTACGTGCCGAGACTTAATTGAATTTTTTAAAATAATATTATTCTGCATGAGACAGTTTTTATATTAAATAAATATTTACTTATTTTAACTTTTTGTGGTATTTAAATTTTAAAAGTATCACAAAAACTTATAAATTAAAATGTCGCCTTATATATAAGAGCTCGTACAAGAAGGTAACACTCTGCGGTTTGTGCACGGTACATCATCATTATTATTTTTGTAAAAATTAACTTTTTATTTGGAAAATGTTAATTTCTATAAGTAATAATGGTGAACGGTGCACAAAATCTCATATGAAAGAAGCAATTTCATATAATTTGTTGCGTTTTCTTAATTGTGGGTTGGTTTAGATTTTTCAAGATATTTTTGTCATGATTCTTAAAAGATACTTTAAAAAGCTTTCAAAAAGAAAGATATTTTGAAAAAGAAACAATGATGTCCTAATCTGGAAATCTATATTTTGAAAAAAAAAAGAGGGATGGAAGAGATTTTAAATTGGGGGAGGAACGGTTAGGGTTTCGTTTTGATTTAATTGAGGCAGTATCATAACTTAATTTAATTACCGCATTATGAGCTTCAATAAAAAAACTTCAATTAAAAAATAAATCTTTAAAATGATATATAATTTTTTATTTTTATAAATCAGTATTTTAATATACCGAAACGCTGTAGTATATCTAATTTTTATATTGTTACCATACCGAAATTTCGATATACTGAAATTTTTAATAATTAAATATTTTTTCGGTACTACAAACGTAGTATACCGAGATTTCAATATTTTTTCCCACCCCTTTATATAACTATTTGCCTGTGTTGCAATTTCGAAAAACTAACTACCCGTATTGTACCCATATGGCCATAACCGTCCCTGACGAGTCATGTTTAGTGTGGACCCAAATTTAAACTCCGACTCAGTGACATCCCGATTCGGCAGTGAAAAAAATTAGGGGTACGAGATGAAGAAAGATTAAAAAACCTTCAAAATATTTGAATGATGTAGCATTTCCATATGAACTGCAGACACATTATCCATTAATGAATTTATCAAAGCATTATATTTTTATTAATTAATTAAATAGAACATTAAATTGTAGTATTTGAATTGATGTTTTTTTAGATGTAGACTTCGAAATTCAACGAATTGTTGGCCTAAAACCTGACTTTTCATTCTACAGTATTTCGGGTAGTGTAGAATAATTCAATAATTTAGGTATTATTAAAATAAATCAGAAGGAAGAAATATACTCCATATAATTAAAGTTAAAAAGAAAAAGAAAAATAGTATTATACTTATAACACTTGAATGAACTAGGTCTATCTATATGAACTCTATCACTGATATTGGTAAAAATTATCATTGTTATGCATAAAAACTTTCACTGTTTAAAAATATAAAATATTTTCTAAACAATGATTATTTTTGTGCATAACAGTGATAATTTTTACCCATAACGGTGAGAGTTTTTGTACATAACAGTGATACTAAAAAAATCGAGTTCACGGTGAACTCAAGTTTACACAAGTTTTTGTCATTTTAGAAAGAGTAACACTTGTGTGCACCAATTACATCTTGAATTTAATTTTAATTTGGATAAACAATCTACACACTAAAACACTAAATCATGAACCCATGACTTATTCGGGCCGGATGAATCTGAACCACTCGGGCCGAGTGAACAATGAACCACTTGGGTCGGATTCAAAATCGGATCAGGCCCAAAAAAAATAAATTGAAATTCAATTACATTAAATCAATTTGGTGTAAATGGTACACCGGAGAATTTCACTTTTAGAAATTAGAATTCCCCACAAAAAAAAAAAAAAAGGAATTCCCCGAATGACCACATTCGCACGTGTATTGAATTACAGAGAATTGGAAAGACATCAGAATCAAACAAGGTGTGAGGCTAGGGTTTTTGAGTGAATGAAGAGATAAGCAAAAACTACTGATTACCAGGTGATGTTCGTAGAATTACTTTTGTTGCATTCATTATTCGTGTTTTTACTCAGATATTATTTAATTCTCAGATTAGTTTGAGTAGCGATTCGGTTGTTGGTGCCATGGATGATTACGCGATGGAACTAGAAGATCGAGATCGACTCAGTGAGTTACCCCTCTCATTAATTCTTGTAATCCTTTCATTCATGCCGATGAGAGATGTTGTTTCCACAACATTTCTTTCCAAACGTTGGAATAACCTCTGGAAAACCGTCCCCTGTTTAAATTTCCGTGAATATATAAGCGAAGTAAACACGACAGATAGGGTACGCAATTTTGTTAACCGGGCTCTGATATTGTGGAAAGGGCCCAAGCTTCTGAAATTCGAAATTGATATACAAAATTACTTTGATAGATCATTAGGCAGTGATATTGATGTGTGGGTGAATTTTGCTGTGGAGAAGAAAGTAGAAGAGTTGAATATAAATGTGAGGTGTCGTTCAATGGTGGGTGGGTGGGTAGATCCAATCATGAATAGTAAGAGAGATGCACACTGAGCTCCCCAGTGCCTCAACTCGTGTTCATCGTTGAGAAAATTATCGCTTGTGAGTTGTAATCTTCGCATCGATGTATCTCCGCCCTGGTATCAGCTCGAGAATTTAAAAATCGATGGGTTTTGCTTGAGTGAAGGCTTGGTAAACCGAATTCTGTTGGGTAGTCCTAAGGTAGAAGTTTTTGAGTTGCATCATTTGGAATGCTATGAGAACTTGAATATCCGGTCTTCTAGTTTAAAAGAGCTGAAGATCGATAAGTATATGTATCTTTATGATAGGAGACCAGCATTAGTAAGGGATACAGGGGATACAGTGCTGAGAATTTGCTGCCCAAATCTTGAAATTTTATGAATGTCAGGAGTTTTGTATTCCAAGTGTATGTTTTTAAATGTTTCTTCTTTAACTGATGCGACTTTTGGGTTTGAACCTAATGTTCGTTCTCGTAATGGTGTGTCCCGTGCGAATGAGTTGCTTGGAGAAACATTGTAGCTATTTTCTTCAACTACCCAACATGTGGAAAAAGTCACGTTATCAGTTCAGTGTGAGGTCTGGTTTCTTTTCAAAATCTTTGTATGGCTTTCGTTATTACTGAAATTTGTTGTTTGATATTTACTTGATATGGATTTAATCATTAATATTTCAATGTTGTTTTTGATCCTCTTTCATTATATCTCAATTTTGCAGGAGTTAGGCAGTGGTGTATTTTATGTTGTCTCGGTCACATGCAATGATAGCTTTCTAGACAATGAAATCTTAACTTAATTCTGTTTTTATCTTAAAGACCAGCTAGTAGATATTGCATATTTTATCCATAGTTTTGCTACATTGCAGCTGTTGTTTCATGCTCACTGGATGCCACCAACTTTTATTGGTGAAAATAGTTTAGGAATTTGGAGCCAACCCTAAACCCTTCAAATTTTCCTTGTTTTAATTAGCTACTCTATTTTCTTTAACGCAATCTATCTCAACTTTCATATCAGGTGCTTATTGAGTTGCAGAAGAAACGTTTGCTTTCACCATTACCAAATGTTAAGTTCTTGGAACTTGTTGTTCTCTATAGTGAACTCGGTGACATGATGGGTATTCTTGGTATTTTCCCTAATCTAAGGACGTTAAAGATGTATGTCAGTGAAGCCCTTGGTGTTCAAACACCACAGAAGATCAATATACGGAATTTTTTGGAGTATGAAACAAAATTCTCCAAGTCACTCCTGCTACAATTGAGGACAGTTCAGATTAATTCATGCTTTCGTGATGCCACAATATTCCGATTTATTGACTTTCTGTTAAGAAACTGTAGCATGCTTGAACTGTTGGTGATTCGAGCCAATCGGGTCCCATACCGAGATGGACAGGAGCGTTTGATTGAAGTTGCGGAGACACTGCTGAACATGCCGAGATCCTCCCCAACTGCTAGGGTGATTATCAAAAAAAATTGATCGTCGCAGAAATTGTGTTCCAAACATAACAATGGCATTTCTCACTATCTTCTTATGGGAAAGGGTACTAGCATTTGGTGATATATATCACTCACTCGACTGATCCTAAACATTTTATTTATGTGTCCGAATTTATCGGTGTAATTTTATTTATTGAAGTAGTTAATTTTAGTTCAAGTTTCAAGCTGTTGGCATTTTGAAGTATGGTAATGGAGTAATGCTCTTAGCCTGTTTTAGAAAGAAGTTATGTTTCATCTTTACCAATATGAAATATTATAATGCTCTCTGATGGTGATAGTTTTTATTTCTTGTTTCATCTATCATAATTTATTCAAATTTTATTTGATTTGGTAAACTTGTTCAGATTATAACTCCTTCCTCCCACAAAGGTAGATTTATAGTTATTTTTAAATAGATTAAAAAATTAAAATTATTATAATTAAAATATTAAATTTTTTGAAACATTTATATCTTTTTGAAATGTTTCAAATACCCTTATTATTAACTAAACAATTAAATTGTATTGAATATACTTGGAAATGTACACTTCACTTCAAACAATTCGAATTCCACTAATTGTTGGCCCTAAAAAAATGTCAATCTATTTCGAGTAGATTTAGAATCATTCAATAATTTAGGCATATTAAAAAAAAATTAAAAGCAAAATGATACTATACACTAAAATTATTTGACAGAAATTGTACATATGTATATTCTCACTTTTTATCAACTTAAAAAAGAAAAAAAAAACGGAATTAAAAGCCAAAAGTGCAAGATAAATTTTTTGAAAGAAAAGTGAAAAAGGTATAAATAAATAAAAAATAAAATAAAGACAGAGACATATCACCGACAAAATATGAAAATGACATTATAATAACACTTGGCAATCGCACCTTCCAATCGGAATGAGAAGTGCCAAGTATTCAATTCAATTTTTATTTGGAAAAACATATACACCATAAACACTAAATAATGAATCATAAATCATGATCTATTCGGGTCGGATGAACCATGAACCACTCGGATCGGGTTCGAGCCCGGATCGACCGAGTTCGGGTGGGGCCCGAAAAAAAACGAACGGTAATTTTTTTAAAAAAAAAAAAACTGAATTATTCAATTGCATCAAATTAAAATTGGTGCAAATGGTGCACATGAAAATTTGTCCTAAAATATTAATAAAAAAATAAAAAAGAACAAGAATAAAAATACACATAATAGAAAAATCCATGTGATAAAAATAATACTCAAATATTAAGGATTATTACTATCACGCGCTTAAGGTCGAGTGTGATAGCGCCCGAAACTCAATCATACAAATCTTGGTGCGATCAAAATCTTCGTCAAACAACACTTTCAATCTCAACTCACTTCTATATTCGTAAAACCTAAATCCCCTTACCTAATTATCCTTAAATTATAAATTTTGTTACCAAATTTCTACCGGTCGATCTGATCGTCGTAGGACTTGATTACTATTACGAGGTTGGCGTTCTTTTCGATGATCATCGATATGATTTTTTTTTCAATTTTTCCTAATTTTAATTGGTGTACTTAATACGGAGATTGAATTTTGTTTACCTATATCTTTTTTCAATGATTCTTTTTCGTTTTTAATTTTCATATTTGTATGTGAATGTTGTGAGTTTTGTTCAATGTGTGAAGGGTTTCCCGTTCACATTGTCAACAGGGGAAAGAATGGCTGGAGTTTCTGATGATCCCATCACCAGCATTTGCAGCCACTGGTATTCTTTCTCTGCGAATTGTTTTGTATTATGATTGATTGGTTATTTTGTAGTCAATTTTTGTAATTTTGTGGATTCTTGAAAATTATTCAGCCATGCATCATCTGATTGTTTTATGGCAATACGTGAAATTCACATAAATAAATGGTGCAGCTTAGAAACTAGATAGAAGAAATGGGATTTAGTAATTACTGAATGAGTACTGCGATTGCTTCATGCTTGTGGTAAATGGGATTGTTATGTGGCGTTAAGATTGTTGTTAAATTGAGTATGGTGCTTTTCTGATAAATTGTCTATTATTTGATTTTTAGTGCCAATGTATCTCATATTCTCATGTATAAAAAATGATAGTTATGCTATTGATGCATATATGTAATAAGTTAAACTTGCATTTGATTTTAACATTTCTTATTCTTATTCTTATTATGGCAAAACTTGTGTGAACTTGAGTTCACTTGAACTCTTTTTTGCAAGTATCACACAACAGTGACACTTCGTATGCACAACAGTGACACTTCGTATGCATAATAGTGGCACTTCGAAAAAGAGAGCTCACTTGAACCTGGGTTCACAAGAGCCCTACTCTCTTATTATTTAGTTATCACTTCAGCCAGCTTTTACTTTGAAGGTTCCTGGGTATTGAGGTTATTTGTTGTAACTGATGCTTTGCTTGTTTTAAGGAGATATATTTCTCTGCACTTTAGAAATTACAGGAAAGTTGAAAAAGCTAAGGTGATGGTTGTTGTATTCTTTCATTTATTCAATTCCAAAAGTTGTATATGTCTTCAGCATGTGGTATGTTCTTGTGGGCAGCCAAGAAAAAATCTGTTCTTGTACTTCTCCTTCAATGCAAATATGTGTAATAAGCTTTTCCAGTGAATAGTTAAGTTCTCCAAGGGTTTATACTTTGATGTTTAGAGTGTCCATGTTGTTGTGACAGTTTATGTATTTTCTAGGTAAGCACTATTACATATAAAAGCAAAAAATTCATCTTATCATGTGTGTGGGGTGGGGGTGGGTGTTATAACTCTATACCCACTTTGTCATCTCTCAGTCTTCTCCTCTACTCGAGTTTGTCTAAGCCTTCATGTATATAATTCTTTGTTAGTTCTTGAAATTTAATCGTCCAGTGTGCAATTTAACCATGAAAAGATATTAGTTCTGAACTTGCTTCTTATATTGTTTTCTACTAGTTGTTTAACATGCTTTGATATTAGTATTCTGACATGTGCCTGAATATTTAAGTTGGCGATGAATTGTCTCGCTCATCTCATTGATGCGTCATCATGAGTTTTCTATTTTCCATCACTTTTGTTTATTTCAACTGTGTAAATCTTTTCCTGATCTGTTAAATTATCATTTACAGTGACAGAGCAATTCCTTCTTCCAATATTGACTTGCATTTTGCTCACTGCTCCCGGAATCTGGAGAAATGTAAAGTATGTGGTGATATGGTTCCCAGAAAATTTGCAGAGGAACACTATCTAAGCACTCATGCTCCGGTACAAAAAATTTCTCAGCTGCTGAAAATACTATGGAATTTACTCTATAAGAAATACTTTGACTTTATAAGCATGACTTATTTTTCCTTTTAAGAAAGTACTTCTGTTTTTATGGTTGGAGATATTTATGGTATGGACAAGTACCTGCCAGGAAGTACACTAAGTTTGCCCTATCCATCTACGTTCTGTAAATCCTTTATGATGAATTATTTCTCGTGCAACAGTTGTTTATAGATATTGGCTTAGTATACCCAAAATTGGATTCGCGATTTCTTGGATTTTTTTATTTTTGGTAGTTATCTCTGTTTTATATGTCTCATCATGCATGATATACTTGTCTGTTGGGACGCCTAAGATATTTTAGTTCAGTTAGGCAGACCCTTTTGGTTGTTGAATCTTCGTTGTAATTGTTGATATATTATGGTTTGCAGTTTTACTCATATAGGTTTGGACAAATATGTTAAAATGCACATCTCTACATCAAGCATCCTGCATCAAATTAAGGGTCACCATGCCAATTTTAAATTTTTATATATTTTTTTCAATGTAGTAACCAATTCTTGTGCAATTTGGTATCTGCTATCAATCAATCAATAAATTGAAGTGATTGTACGTATGTACGGGTTTTTTGAAAGGATCCATGCTCTGTTGAACTGGAGAACTTATTTGGATTTTATTCAAAACCTTCATGCTCTTTATTACTTGAATCCGTTAGTGCGACTTACTATCATGGTCATCTTTATGCATGCACTATTCCAGAACAAACAAATTTATGGATACAACACTAATAATTATGCTTGGTTTACCTTGTTAGTTGTTACCTTAAGATAATCTAGGATCCAATGCTAGTAGACAAAATAAGATTAGTGAACCATCATGTTGTTTAATCAGTTTATTTCCCTATATCTTTTAGGTACAGACATGAGACAACATTAAGTAAACTGTCATTAAACAAAAAACGATGGAAATAATATTTTAAGTCACCAGTAAGTATGAAGAGGTGGAGTTGGTTAATGCGAATGCATTGTCATTCAAGTGAACATATGCTGGTGATGATAAACAGAATGGTTTATTGAAGTAAGAAAAAATGCACTAGAAGGGGATAAAAGGAAAAGGAAAAAGAATATGATTAAGGAGAATAGAAAACATGAAAACCCTCTCAAGCGTTGAACGGGACTAGATGCAAACTAACACAAATTGGGATCCTCTAAACCCTCGATACAAATTTCTGCATTAATTAACTATCTTTCTGATATACTTATTGACCTAAATGTCTTTTGGAAAATTGCTAAATTAAATAAGTCCTATTCAGATTCTAGATAGCCAAGACTCCTGTTAGAACCCAACTAGTTATGTAAGGCTTTACAAAAGATTTACAATAAGATTCTACAATGATGTGTATCACTTGAAAGACAACTCTCAAATCACATGGTGAATCTTCTTTTGGACCGATAAACTAGTCAGTTCAACGCCAACAAAACACTAAGCCTTTCTCATAGTGTTCGGTCGTCGCACATGTTCTCATTTAAATTCAAGCATAGCATTATATTTGCATTAATAAGTCCCGTTATTTGTCCTCTGTCTCTGGTATTTAGCAACCTTTTCTTTCTTCCTTTATATTTTTTAAATTTTTTTATAAAAAAAAACTTATGCTCCAATTACTTGGCAGGTATCATGTTCCCTGTGCAGTGAGACAATGGATCGTGACATATTAGATGTTCACAAAGGTGAAAATTGCCCACAAAGGATTGTGACGTGTGATTATTGCGAGTTTCCGCTTCCTGCAGTTGATCTACTGGAGCATCAGGTAATAATATGTTAGTATGATTTGAATATTTTTCATTTGATGTACTACGATTTTCATTGGTTATTACAGGAAGTATGTGGGAACCGGACGGAGCTGTGTCATATGTGCCGTAAATATATTAGACTCAGAGAAAGGCATGGCCATGAAAGTGGATGCACTGGTTTTGTTAGTAATATTGCTGAATCTTCTAGGTAAGCAAAATATCCTGTTATTGATCCATTCATCTTGTTTCCATCTGTTCGATGAGGGTGTTTACAAAATATTATGTTTCGAGGAAGTGATTAATTTAGTGATTGTGAGAAAAAATTGCTTAATAGTGAATGTGATGAGCGTTTGCAAAATTTATAAAAAGTAGATGTCAAGTGTTTGGTAAAAGATTTGAATAGAGTAAAATTTTAGTGAAAAGTTAGAATCAGGTAGAAGCATACCCCTCTCAGCTTTTAGATTATGAATTCTAGATGACTAATTCAAGTAGAATCATTCAATTTGAAAACACTCAAAATTACTTCTACATGCAATTCTAGGTGATTATAATCACTTGTAGTTTTTCAAAAAACACCCCCTTATATTCAAAGTAGGGAATGTGAAATTCCTTTTGAGGTATAAATAAATTCACTCTCAGTGATAAACCAATATTGCTAATAAGGCCTCCTATGAAAGAAAGGTACAAGGAAATTCTTACTGTGTTGATTACTATTGTGACTTCAGTTGCAAGTTGATTTTCATATTGCCAAAGGAACCAAATTGGTTGCAATTAACGGAAGTTGCTGAAAATAAAGAGTGCTTTTAAATTTATTTAAATACTAAGAAATGTGAGTATTTGTCATTTACTTAAATAAAAATGAGTACGGACTTTATAGACAATTTATCTTTCTTAGAACATCATGTGCATCTACTTACTTTTGATTTTAATGGATATGCTATTTAATGTTTGGTTCTTTCGTAAATATTTTGATATTTCAATACAAGTATATGATGTGGAAAGACTGAAGACGAGAAATTATTTAAGGAGATGTAGGTAGATAAAAGTTTTGTTTGCAACAGTTCAATTACCTGGAAAATGTTATGCAGTCTTAACTGGTCTCTCTTACCAATTCTTCTTCATCTCATTTTCTATTGGGTGACTTCTAATCCAGATAATAGTCCACTTAGTGTCAATTAGTTCTCTAGATTATTGATGGAATATGTGATTAATTACGGGGTTGAGTATTTGAATGATTAATCAAAATTTATCATATTCGTACTTTATGATTATTATGTGATGATAGTATCAAATTAAGGTTAGTCCTCAAGTCATATTATTTTATCAAGTGACAAGTGGTAGTCAAAATGAATATTGTACTCATCTCAAATAATTGTTGTAATTAAGGAATAAAGCATGTGTTTTCTCAAGTGTAAGTTCGTGTTTTACTTCCGTGACTTTAACTTCATTATACTTAACAATGAACAAATGATTTACTTTATAGTCATGGGAAAATTATGTAACCACCAGCTCATCATGAAGCCTCAGTTGAAATGAAAGAAATCTTCTTCCTTTATGAGAATGGGTTGAGGAGGAAAGGACTTATCTCCATGAGAATGGGATGAGGGACGAATGTGAGCAAGAAATCTTAGGCGATGCTTGACTTGAGAGTTAGGGGTTCTGAAACCTAAATGTAATTGGATTTACCAGATAATCATGGGTATTGGACCCTGATAACTAAAATAATAGGTATTTTGCTCATATATAATTTTAGATATTTAAAATGATATAGGTTGATTATATAGGTATGCCATCATCAAAATGGTAAAAGAGAGGCAAGGTTATATAATTCAGTATATCCAATTTACTCACGTAGTAATATAATTTTGCTTATATTGATTGAATGTCTATGCAGATCTAGATTTCATGGTTGAGCGAATCATGTGTTTGATTGTTAATATTTTTCCAGTGAATTCAACTAATACTAACAAACTAATACATTTCAGTAAAGCAATTATTACCATTTTAAATTACACTCAAATTGCATGATGTACCTGGTGCATACAAGTTTTTGTCATTAATTACTTTTTTAGCGTATCGTTGATGAACATTATCATATTTTGAAGGAACATAAGGGCACCCGAACGACCCCCAGGCGTTCCAAGGAGGCAACCGCGTGGGGTCTTACCAAGACGCCTACTATTTACTATTGCAATAACCGGGATTGCTGTTCTCTTAGGTTCTCTTTTCTTCCAGAGGAAACCTGATGCCAGTCAAGTGAACTAATACCGTACTGAAGAATGCTGCTTTAGCATTTGTTCATATGTAGTCTCTGTAGGCTACGATTTAGAAGTTTTCGTACTGTGCGACACATGGCGAGACTAATGATGTAACATTCGGGACATTTTATAGTGTTTTAAGACATTGCGTATGGGTCCTTGTACGAAATGAGAATCGATGTTCGAGGGTAAATAGGTGTATTTGGTGAAAGGAAAATGTCTTTAAATTAATTATGTTTGAATTGGGAAGGAATAAATTATTTATTGTACTTCGAAATACCTGTGTGGTGTTGTTATTGTTCACTTATTGATCTATTAACTTGATGAAATAAACAGAATCTATGCAATATTTTTGCTGCTTTCATAGGCCAATTGATTAAATTTACTTTCCTTGATAATGAATGGCCTTGCGTTGGATCTCATCACTCTGTTATGTATTAAAATTGGAAATATTACAAATAAATTCATAATCTTTTAATACGATTTTATTACGATTTAGAATAATATCTGCTAATTCATTGTTGATGCGGTTAATTTTCAACAACTTATTTTTATATTTGTACCGTTAGTGATTCTGAAAAAAGTTTTGAGCTTTTAAAATTGACAAATTCTTGTGTGAGGTGAATTGTGAAAGCTAATTTAAACTAAATGTATTCTTAACCTTTTACTATTTACGCACTAGATCATACTTATTTTTTCTTATAATTTGATAATTTTTTAACGTCTCATGCGAGATGGTCTCACAAGAGAGTGTCTCATTAACAAGAGTTACTCTTATATAAAACAACATTGCAATGCATCTGATTTGGAAATACCACTTTATAATAAATTAATTAATACTTATTTAATGAAACAACTAAAATTAACAGTTGGATAGGGCTAAATCAAGCCCGCTTCGTTCAGATATTAAGGTGGTGTTTGCATTCTCATCTCAAAGGTGTAGAAGCACTTATTTGAAAAGTTGGTGTGACTTAACTTTTTTTTAAAAAATGCTTCTACACCTAGAGTAGAGTAGTAGTTGCAAACATAGCATAAGGTTTGTTTCGTGTTGGAACGAATATCAAATCAATTATTAAAATGTAATATATTAAAAATTTAACTTAATTATATATTTAGGCTATCTATTCTCCCGTAATCTTGCTTAATACTATCTAATTTTATTAAAAATGAGCAGTAAAACTGAGAAGTGAAAATAGTAATAGTAGAAATTAAATTTGGAGACGAGAAAATGTTAAAATTTGCACATGGAAGCCCGCCCAAACTGGTCCCAATTCCCGCCCCTAAATTTGTTAGAATTTAGAAAGGAGGCCGAAACCTACATTTTTTCCTCGAGAAATCATTCATGAAGATGCAGCTCTGAATCCCCACGTTTCGTGATTTGAATCCCTAATCAGGTATAATCACATCTCCAACTTCAAGAAAAGGAAAAATATTATGCTTTTCATAGCTGATTTCGTATTGGTTCAAATATTCAGATCATGCTACCTTCCACTTTTTGTTGATATTATTCGCTTGAATTAATATGACTAGTGATGGATGTTTTTGTAGTTATTTCCCTGCACATTCTTCTGTTTTTTTCTTTCTTTTGGTTATATAATATTTGACTAGCGAACGGTGTTCTTATGAATTCTGTATCTGAAGTTACTTTTGGGAGAAACTGGGACTATTGTGCTATTTCTTTAAATCTAAATCTTAATAAAGTCTGACACTAATTTCTCGTGAGTAATTAGCTAATTTAAAATGTCTTGGAGTGGGTTTTTTTTTTCTAGACTGATTATGTCAAATATCCAGTTTGAGCTACTTACATAAATCATTTCAAGAGAATACATTACCCACTATGTTTGTATTGATACCTTTGTACGTCTGATAGTCTGTTGCTTCTTAATATACCTGGTGACAACATGGTTATGAACTTATGATTCTTGTTGCTGTTTTCATTTTTATTTTCTTTGTTTTTTCAGATTATTTTCTTTTTCATTATTTCAGTTGTCATGGAGGAAAGTGGTAGTAATGGTGTTGGATCGATCTTTCCGTCAAAAGATCCAGGATGGAAGTACTTTACAAAGGTGCATCCCAATAACAAGAATGACTTGAAATGCAACTTATGTGGAAACATTTTCAGAGGGGTTATTTATCGTGCAAAACAGCATCTTGCAGGGGGATATCGAAATGCTGCAAGTTGCAAAAAATGTCCATCTTATGTACGTGAAGAAATTAAAATTTTCATGAAAAAGAAGTTGGAAAAAGCTTATCGTTCCATGGTGTCGGACTTAAAGGGTGTATATCCTCATAAGTCTATGTTACCCTCGCAAAAGAAGGGAAGGAGGGAAGGTACGATGGACGTGAATGTTGAAGCTAGAGATGTGGGGGGAAAAATGAGACAAAATACAAGTGAGATAGAGAAGAAGGAATTTAGGGAAGAAGCTTGTATGAGCATAGCAAGGTGGATGTATGATGCAGCAATTCCTTTTGATGCCGTAAACTATCCTAGTTTTCAGGAGATGTTGGATGTTATTAGCCAATGTGGAATGGGTTTCAAACCACCTAATTGTCATGAAATACAAGGCCCTTATCTAAGGAAGGAAGTTGCTCATATTGAGGATAATTATATCAAGCCTTGACGTAATGAATGGGTCAAATATGGTTGTAGTGTGATGGTCGATTGTTGGACTGACGAAAGTCAAAGGACCTTGATAAACTTTTTTGTGCGTTCCGGTAAAGGTTCGGTTTTCTTTGAGTCTATTAATGCTTCCGAGATTGCAAATACTGAAGAGAAGATGTGCGCGCTGATTGATAAATTTGTGGAAGGTGTGGGAGAAGAAAATGTTGTTCAAGTTGTTACAAATAATCCGAGCAAAATGGTGCTTGCTGCTAAGAAAACATTAAAAATTTCGATTATATTTTCATAACTCGTAAGATATATGTTGAACTTATTTGCTTTCATAACTTACTTAGGAAAAATGTTGGAAGTAAAGAGACCTCACTTGTATTGGACTCCCTGTGCTGCGCATTGCATTGATTTGATGTTGGAAGACATCGAGAAATTGTCTAAATTCAAATCAACATTAAAGAAAGCAATTAGTGTGACTTCATACATTTATGATCGCCCCGGCGTAGTGAAAATGTTGATGCAGTTCGCAGGATATGAAGAGCTTTCTCAGAAAAGATAATTACTACATTACACATAATGTAAGGAATCTTTCTTCCTTGGTCCCACTAGATTTTCTACCTTTCTCACTCTAGAATGGATGCTAAAATCGAAGCAAAACTTGTTAAAAGTGTCAATTTCAAAGGGTTGGGCAGAAAGTAAATTTTCAAAAGAAGCTGATGGCAAGAAGGTAGTCAAGATCATCTTGACACCTGAATTTTGGAAAAATGTTCTTTATATTCTGAAGATATATAGCCCATTAGTTTGTGTCTTAAGGTTGGTTGATGGTAAAAGAAAACATGCGATGGGTTATATATATGAGGCTTTGGATCGAGCAAAAAAGACGATTATGAAGTCCTTCGAAGACCAAGAGGAATACAATAAAGTGTTTGAGATAATTGATAGCAGATGGAAATCCCAACTTCATCGACCTTTGCATTCTGCAGGATATTACTTGCATCCCCAATTCTTCTATTTGAACAAAGGGGAATTTGATGAAGAAGTGAGTGTTGATTTTCTTAGAGTTTTGGAGAGATTGGTTCGAAACCCTAGTGATCAAGATAAAATCATTCACGAGCTTACTTCATATCGAAAGGCAGAAGGAGTGTTGGATTAAATCTGGTTATCAGACAGAGAGGGACATTGGATCCAACATTATGGTGGAAAAATTATGGCTCGGGCACTCCACACTTGCAGAAGTTTGCTATTAAAGTGCTTAGCCTCACTTGGAGTTCTCACAGCCATGAGCATGATTGGGACATATTTGATAATGTAAGTATTAATAGATAGTATAATGTTATTATATATTGCGATTTAGATTTACTTAATACAGTTTATCTGCATTTTGAAGGTTTATGCCAAAAAAGGAAACAGTAGTGCAAAAACGTATGAACGATTTGTTATTTGTGAAATATAATCGTGCATTGAAGCGTGAATTTGATGATGATCGTGGTCACTCCATATCTTTGAATGAAATTGATGAATGTAATGAATGGTTGGTTGGTTCAATGAAAAGAGAAAATGAGTTGGTTCCTAATTCGAGTGATAAGCCGGGTAAAGGCCCTGAACAAGGTGAGAAGGGAAAGTGTGTGAGAGGTTCGTCTCAGAGACTTAAAAACGAAGAAGATGAAGAAGAAGAAGAATATGTCGATGAAAATCTGCAATTTTATGATGAGGATAATGATGATTGCTGCTCTTGGTGCTAGCCTTTGATTTTGATGTACTTTTTTGTGTTTTTGAACCTCATTTCACTATTTTTGTTTTCAGAAACAAACCTTGGTGGTCCAATTTCTGCTATATTTCCAGAGTGATGTTTTGCTCTTATTTTCAAATTCCTCATTCTTATGCTTTGTTTGTTTTTATGATCTCATTGATGTTATTATGTTTTTATTCTTCTTGATAACATTATTTGCTTTATCGAGCACTCGTACATATAGTTAGTTAATTCTTGAGTTGTGATATCAAGTTGTGCTTGACTTGTTAAAAGCATATAGTCCCTGCTCTTCTTCAAGTTGCCATATTCCTTTTGGATCCATTCATTTCCTCATCTTGTTTATTTTCAACAGTTTTGAGTATTCATTTGAATTAACACCTTATTCACTAATGCAATTCCATAAAGTTGTTAATTTATCAGTTGAATTTTCAGGGTATAAGTTATATGAAACATTTGAAGAGGCTGAATACTCCAAAGCATTGGATGCTGGATAAGCTTGGTGGTGATTTTGTAAGTTTATTTTCCTGATAGTTTTTTTTTTGTAATTTATTGCAGTTAAAGTGTTGTTTCATTGATATATGTTGTATTTTGTAGTTGGTTCTCTTTACTGTATTACAGTTAAATATAATTCTGTTTTATTTTCAACTAATTGAAAAATAAAATCATTGACTGAAATCTTGGCCTTCATAGAAACGCTAAATACCATATTAAGGAATAAAAACTTTTTTATGAAGTTCACAACGTATGTAGTTAGTAAAGAATGACAATTAATGCAGAAAATCACCTGAAAAAATAACCAAGTAATTAGAGATGAGCAGTGTAGGTGCAGCGCGATATGCACAAAAAATAGTTAAACAAAAAGTTACCTCAAGATTTTCGAAGAAGGTGGACTTATAAGTGTGTAAGATGTCCATCTCTATATATGTAAGGATTTAAAATATACACTTGCATTGGCCCGCACAGTCACAAGGGCCAACGCACGACTTGTACTAATTAATAATATTAAAATATGAGATAAAATATTATTCATGATACCAAAACTCTAAATATATGTTCATCTGGGTAGATTATATTTAAACTATTCGTGTGGTTGTTCACTCTTTCACCACTTCAAAACAAAAAATAAATATAAAGAAAAACATTTTGAGCTTTTATCAATCAAGAGTCAAGACTGACAATTTTTATGGCTAGACCGCAATTGAAAATGCACAATTTTATGTTAATGTTTGATAAACAAGAGGTATTCTATCGCTTAAATCTTCTCTTAGTTTCTTTTATTCTAGATCTAGAATTTTTATTTTGATACCATCATTTACTTATGTAACTATTATTGATATTAAAATATATATATATACACACACTTAGGGTCCCTCGCCATATATAGGACCCTGTGTGGTGGTAATAGCACGCACACACCTTAAGGGCAACTCTTATAACGCGCGATTTATACTAATAATATTAAAATATAAGATGAAATATCATTTATGATAGCAAAACCCTAAATCTATCCTCCTCCGCGTGGACTATATATAAGCTCTTTGAGTGGCTGCTCAATTCGTTCACCATTTCAAAATAAACAATAAAATTGAAGAAAAACATCTTGAGCTATCATCAATCAAGACCCGATTATTTTTATGGATTGACTTCAGTTGCAAATGCACAATTTTATGCCGATATCTGATAACTAAGAGGTATTTGATCGTTTAAACCTTCTCATAGTTTATTTTATTGTAGATCTATAATTTGTATGTTGATATAATCGATTGCTTATACAACTATTATTTGATAATAATAAAAATAAAAAAAGATACATTTGGTGGCCTTCGCCTAAATGTGGCCCAGTGTGGCGGCACAACCTGTACGCCCCAAGGACCGTCCCCTGTAACACGCGACTTGTATTAATGAATTTGAAGTATAAGATAAACTATCATTTATGATAGCAAAATCCTAAACATATCTTCCTCCGCGTGAACTATATTTAAGCTCTTGTGTGGCTGCTCGATTCATTCACCACTTCAAAAATAAATAAATTTGAAGAAGAACGTCTCGAGCTTTCATTAATAAAAACCTCAACTGCAAATCCACAATTTTATGTCGATGTCTGATAAACAAGAGGTATTCGATCGTTTAAATCATCTCTTTATTTTTTTATTGTAGATCTAGAAATTTTATGTTGATACCATTATTTGCTTGTGCAATTATATTGATGTGAAATTATTTATTTATGAATGAACAAAATTGTTTTGATTTAAAAATATATGGTGGGCTAACCATTTTAACCGTAAAAATTATAGGATTGGGGCTCAAGTTTTTTGAATCCATTTGATTTTGAGGTTTTAAGCTTATACCAATTAACTTGTGGATTAGTTAGGTCAGATACAGGGTCTGCACTATTTTTTGGGATTGATTTGGAAATAGATGAAGCATAAATTGACTTGAATAAAAGAATTGGTCATCAACTTAAATCATATTATGTGTGTGATCAGAATCCATTTCTAAATTCCACTACCCTAAATTGAGTATTTTTTAAGTATTTAAAAATATATTATATTATTATAAATATATGTATTTTCCCCAAATAAAAAATAAATAAATTAAAGACAAGATCATAGCTAGCATCTACCAACACCTGCCTTGATTCAATGGATGAGAATCTCAAAACTACAGCCGCCTATAGCAATATAACTTATTTGTTTTAAGAGAGATGTTTGCGTGCACTAATTGCGCAATTGGTGTAATTGATTTTAATTTTAATTTGAATGAAATATGAACCCTAAACACTACACCCTAAATTATGACTTATTTGGGCCGGGTGAACCATGAACCACTCGGGCCAAGTGAATCGTGAACCACTCTGATTGGGCCGGGCCGGGCCGGGTTCAGCCCAGGTAAAAAAAACTTGTAAAAAAAAAAAATTGAATTGAAATTCAATTGCACCAATTCTAAATTGGTGCAAAAGATGCACACAAGAATTTGTCTTGTTTTAATTAGTTTAAGTGCATTTTAAATATAAATTACATATCCCTAAGTTTAAAGAATAACACTCCTATACTTACATTACCAAATTACAACTATGTTGACAGATTGAAGATTCAAAAAACTCAAGTTTTATGAATCAATTAAACCGAAACGTGCAAGATTTCTGGAGAGAACGTCAGATTGAGATATGTAAAGCATCAAGCGGTAAAAAAAATTGTCATTCCTGCACTTCTAGTTTTCATTTATTTATTGCTGCTAAGAAATGTCTGTCAATATTTTCATTAGTTTATGCATGATGCTTCTTTTTTGTCGTTTCAGTTAATGATTTTAATTAAACTTTTATTTTTATTTTTCTTACAAATTTTGTACTTTTTTCATGTTGTGTTCGTGTTTGACATTATCGTGTCGACACGAAACACGATACGATAACACGAATTGACAGCTCTAATTCATGGCCCTATTTTTGATTCTATATGTTTTTGTTATGCGCTGAACATTATTCACGTGTTTTAATTGACCATGAGATTTGAAATTATCTTATTTAATCGATAATTGCACATATATATAAGAATCACTCTCCTGTGCACCACATGCACCAATTTAAATTGATGCACTCTAAACCCTAACCACTAAACAATGAACCATAAATCATATATGAACCATTCGGGTCGGGTGAACCATGAACCACTTGGGCCGAGTTTGGGTTCGGGTTGGGTATGTAAAAATAATAATTAAAAAAATCATCTAAAATTAAAATTAAAGTTAAAAAAAAATCGGAAAAAAAAAAAGTTAAAACTAAAAAAAAATTAGAAAAAGAGCTTTTAAAATTAAATTGCACCAATTTTATTGGTGCATGTGGTGCACATGAGAATTTGCCTATATATAATATTTTACAATTCGTATATTTATTATACTATTAAAATTAGTCCGCTGTTATATGTTCACAACATATACCTAAGCAATAAATTGCTCATACATGCGCGCACGCACAATGCACAACTTTTAGATTTTGTTACACACTGATTATTTCATAAGAATTCATCAAAACATGCATATCAATTGTGATCTTACTCTTGATTTTATCTTGTATGAATAATACTCGATATTATAGATGCTTTTTTTAATTTCTTGATTTAACAAGATGTGTTTAATTTTTTTTCTCTTGCCTCTACTTTGTAGAGGAAAACCTACTGCCATCAACTCGAACAATAAGGGAAATAATGAAGTCTGATAGACAAGTTAAGGTATGTGCATATATATTATATTTAATAGTAGTATTTATTTATATACTTATATTACACTCCTAATTATTAAATTTTGATTCATAACAAATGTATATATCTCATCATTTTATCATATGATTAGTGCTGATACAGTGGTGGTTTTCAAAAAAGCGAGTGAAATTTTTATTAAGGAGTTAACTATGCGTGCATGGATGCACTCACAAGAAAGTAACGGTGGAAGATTAGAAAGTGTGGACATTACTAAGGCAATCAAAGATGACCATGTCTTATCATTCCTCAACAACATAGTCCCAAATGATGAGGTTATTTTTCTTCTCTAAGAATGTGGGGAGACATACGGATACACACATTTCAAGATTGTGATTTATTAATAGGCATAATTAAAATTATTGCAAATACATAGGTATATTTGCACTTTCACGTGCAATTTTTGTTGTATATGCAATCTTGTTTGGACCTACTAGTAATTTGCATAAAAAAATTTGTATCTATTAGTAATTTTTCCTAAGAAAGTTGGTGCATACAATGTGAGACGAGTTATAAAACAAATCAAATTAAATGTTTTCTTACCACTTTTTCATATACCACTTATCTTGTTGAGTAATTGATGAATTTTTACTATTTCGAATGAAACAACCTTACATGAGAGTTTCTACGATTATTTCATATACTTTTTTTTATCGACAACTGCACATTTTAAAATCTCCTACTTTACTACCCCATTTAAATTTTTATGATAATTCTTTTACCCCGTTGACCATAAATTTACTTCTTAGTTAGGAAGTTAGGAAGTTGTAAAATAATATATATGAGTAATTAAGTCTTTTGCACATCAGTTATACCGTGCAAAAACTGCTGCATATACCAAATTTTTTTTGCACCGTGCAACTGTTGCATATATTTGTGCACACATGCTTGTTGAAGCATATGCTTATGGAATGTTTTCATGTGGGATTATATGTTTTAATTCCTTTTCCAATAGTCATTTTTTGCAAGATTACTTAATCAAGAAATGGAAGAGGACTCTAGCTCAAGGTCTCCACCACCATTGACACCTATTGAAGATGAGGACGATCCTTACACAATTTTCAAGGTTTGATCAATATATTTCACATTAATTAATTTTATCATGATATTCACTAAGGTAACTAATTTTACATCATATTTTCAGAACTTTTTTGCAAGTGAAGGAGTGTGAATGGCACAAAGGAAAATGGTTGCTTAGCTTGTGAAGACTTTCTTCGGAGGACAATATAAGTAATTATTTTTCTTCGTGCATCGGCGGGGATTGAAAGAACTTGGAAATAACTCTATTGCACTTAATTTTGCTTCAATTAATTATTGATTTGTTTTGTACTGTCAAAGAAACTTACAATGTGAAGAACATAGGAAAATGGAAGAAACAAAACGACCTCTTTCTATAAAATTTAGTGTTTTTTTCTTAAATAATGTCATGTGGGGGATGATTGTTTAAATTTTTTTATCACGTAGTACCCCTAAAATTGTTTGACATTAAAATAAAAAATTGATGATTTATTTTTTATTCTCCAAAAGTTTAGATTAGACTGTAATCGAAGTAAGATCGTGATTTTTCTGAAAGTTAACTTTTTTTTTTCTACACAGACTATACTCCCTTATATTGTATTTAAAGCAATTGTTCAAATTCTTCATGATAATCAAGTGAAACAAGTTTTTGTTAACGGTAAAAAATGGGGTTCAAATGTGGGATTGTTTTATTGATATTTTGTTGAACATATATAAATTTAAAAATATTGAATACGTAATAGTAATGCACGCGTGATGCACATTAAGATTTATACTTTACAGTACATTTTTTAAATATTCGTGCATGGATGCACGCACGGGATAATAAATGCAAAGATTACAACTTATTGATGAGCCGAAAATGGTATATAAATTATGGGTTTAAATTAGTTATTTTATGATTAATAATTCATTATACTTGTATATTTTCGACATATCACTATTTTGTCTTGTGTCCTTTGCTAATTTATTTTGTGTATCACTTAATTGGATCCTTGTATTTGAAGATGTTGATTGGAGTCAAACAAGTCTGTAGAAAGAAAAAGGTTCAACACTGGACTGCCCAATGTTGAGCCTATGCCATTACTTACGAGGATAACCCCAATTAAAAATGAATGATATATTTTCTTGATCTTAGATTAGGAAGATTTTTTCAGACAAATACTGCTAAAAAAAATTGTATCCTCAATTTAAAATTAATATTTTATTTAAATGTTATGCATTTTTTGTTACATTAACTAATATTTTTTTTTAAAGTAATGATGGTAATCAAATAAAATTTGCACCCAATTTAATGGTGACACGAGTATAATTTTTTATATTATAAAATTATTTATTTATTGGAAATTTACTAAATGTATTATCAAAATTAAATAATTAAATGATTGATATTTAATATACACACGGTACAAGCCAGTTAAATTTTACGAGCATTCAAATACTCGTATGTAGCGAATCGGACTGATATTTGGTCATAAATAGAAGGAAATTAATGACAAATCATTCAAATTAAATGATTTGCGCTAATTACGCCATCAAATCCTTTCGATCAATCATAGGCCGCCATGTGGCACCTCATTTAATGAAATTTGGTCACCCTCACCCTATAAATAGAGGTCAAACTTCATCATTCCAAAGACATTCAAGAAGATCAACATCAACATTCAGATGATCCAGACGAGCAAGGCGAGAACCGTTCTTGAAAATTCGAAGTAGCTTTAAAGGCATTCTTCGTGCAAATCAAACTAGAAACGACGTTCAATCAGAAATTAAGGCTTGAAGTCCCTCCGATCAGACGTTTCTTCAAAGGCGAACTTTGAAGATTTGAAGGTGTTCTTCACCAGCCCCAAGGCGTTCTTCACAAAACCGTCCAGAAACTACTCCAAATCCGAGATCAAGGTGTTGAGCCCCTCCGATTAGGCGTTTCTCCGAAGACGTTCTTCGTTCAACCCCTTGAATATTCAAAGATCTTCATCAAACACTTGAAGATTCAAAGATCGTTTTTCATCAAATTCGAAGACACTCATCCAGAAAATCTTCAAAGGCCACGCTCGATCCAAAACAAGACATTCAGTCCTTGAATCGACGTTTCAAATTCATTACTTCAACTCCAGACAAGATTAAGGCGAGGACCGTTACAAAATCCATCCAAGTCAAGGTCAAAATCAAAGAAGAGAAGAATCAGGGGAATAAATTAAAGATCGAACCCGCTAATATTCAACACTTCAAATTCAAAAAATAAAGATGTAATCATTTCCATGTTTTATATATTAATTCACAAGAATTGTACTTACAATGATCTCAATATATTTATGTAGGGGTATTTTAAATAATATACACACTTTTAGTAAAAAAAAATGATTATAATCTTAAGACAAATTAGAAAAAAATTGTTAACTCTTGTTGTTTGACTGTAAGAATACGATACAATCTCATTCAACTCTCCCACAATATTGAGATTTACTTTTGGTGGAATTTCTAAGTGCTATGTATTGTGTGTACCAGTGCATCGTGCATTATATTAATTGCATGTTTCAGCGTAATAAATTATAAATTTCAGCCCAGCACAATAAATTATAAGTGTGTAAAATACGCTATAGATTATAGGACCCTGAAAAGTCAAAACTAGTTTTCTTGTTATTACTCCGAACTAGCTTACTGGATTAATCATTCTGAAAATGCGATGTGAGTTGTTAGTTTTGTTGATGAGATATGATATTTATTTGTATTATTGTTTATGCGATCAAAAGATAGAAGGTTGCAACAGAACAGAACAGAGCCAAACTAATCTGTCGTCAACGTCGCATTTGACACTGAGAGTTCGATGATGTTAATATTTTTGTGGAATCCCAACATAAGATCGTAGTTCTATCTTGCCATATTCGTGGGCCTAATTGGGACCTAAGTCTCAAAAATTGAAAATAACAACATTTAATTTGCAAATATTTAAAGAGAAAAAAAGAAGAAGAAGAATCGGAAAAAGAATCTGCTTTTCAAAATATATCTCTTCATTAATTGTTCCGTTTTTGGTGCCTTTGATGTTTGTCGTCTCATATTTTAAATTGATTTTATATGAAAACCATAAATTTAGCTGCTTCCTTGTTACAAGGAATGGGTGGATATATTATATATATAGCGATCTGGAAAGCAGTATTCGTTGTACATTGTTTCCTGTTGTGGGTTAGGTTTGGTAATTGGTGGTATTTTCATATATGTCTTTTGACTTTGATCCGTTATTCACTGTATTGTCTATCTTAAAATTCTGCATATACTATATGACTGAAAAAATACATTATATTTGAACAGGGAGGGACAAGTTAAGAGCTACAATGAACAAGTATGCTAAAACAGAAGATGATTTAAAGCCCCGTCAGAGTGTTAGGAAGTGAAAATGGTACATATTTGTTTCTCTTTTTCTAATAATAATGTTTCTTAAAAGTTGAAACACAGTTGTTTTTTGTGGATACAGGTTGAGGCTGGTGATATGGTAATTAAAAAAAATTGGGGATGTGTGTCACAAGAAAAACACTATAGAATTAGAAGTTGATGATGTTACATTAATCTCTTATAAGGCGTTGGCAGATGAAATTGGTAAGAAATTTTGAAAACCAAACCGGACTGGACCGGGGAACTGCACCTTAAAAACAAGAATAAAAAGGTGAATAAACTACTCAAATTGCTGGTGAAGGATCGAAATATTATTATAATTAAATAAAGCTCCTTCTTTTCTTTTGTTATTTAGACTAGTATATCACCCGTGCGTTACACGGTTTGTGATTATAAAATGAACATAATATAAAATGTATTCATTTTTTTATTAAATAAATTATAAAAATTTATTTTACTTATAATAATAATAAGAATCCTTTTTCATTTTTTTAAATATATATATTTTTTATTTAGATGCAACACATGATTTATGAACATATTTTGCTTGTGCAATCAGGCTTGGAAAATGGGTGGCGCTCCAACTGATTAAAAATTTTACATTGTTAAATAATGCAATTTTAAAGGTATTTTTTCTTACAATTTTAAATTATTTTCTTCTAAACCACTTTGATTGTCACATATTATCGTCTTCCCAATTCCCATTGCATGTCAAAATTTTCAAATTGTCCCCTTTAGTTACTCTGAACATGATAACTACCCATGATTGAAATTAATCTCCTTAAGAAAGTTCAAGATTTTTAATAATTGTCTATAATTTTTATTAATGATCACACCATAAGATATCATTAGTCAAAATTATCTTTCTGAGATATTAAAGAGAGTCTACTATCTGATGATGACAGTATCATTCCGGAAATCATTCTCGAGCTTCATCACAACCAACTCAATATCGTTTTACAATCTAATGTCTAATGTCAATTGTAATGCAACTAATTCATAGTAATTGGACTCAATGATAGACCTACATGTCATATGTTGGGATCACGTGCCCCATATTTTTTTAAGTAATATGTTATATATATTATAATTATTAGGAGTAATACTTATATTATATATATATGTATATAGAGTGGGTCTTATATACATCCAGGTGCACCGTGCATTTATAGTGCATTTTAGAATCATACAATTTAATATATTGAAATATGCAACTTGTTTACATTGAACCGTGCAATTATTTTTTCATATTAATAGTTGCACGCGATTAAATTATAAACAAGTTATATCTTTCAAATATAACAAGTTGCGTGGTTATAAAAAAACGATATGAAAGTCCAAGGTCTTGGCATACAGAATTTATCAAAGACTAGTCATATGTATAAAATATACACTTGGGGCCTAGTCGGAGTTACCTGTGCGGCGGCATTAGCCCGCACAGTCCAAAGGGCCGCCCCTATAACACACGATTTGTATTTATTAATAATATTAAATACGAGATAAAATATTATTCATGATAGCAAAACTTTAAATATATCTTCATATGGGTGGACTATATTTAAACTATTTGTGTGGCTGCTCAATCGTTCACCACTTCAAAATAAATGTAAATCAATCAAGATTTTTATCAATCAAGATTGACAATTTTTATGGCTAGACCGCAATTGCACATGCACAATTTTATGTTAATGTTTGATAAATAAGAGATATTCTATCACTTAGATCATCTCTTAGTTTCTTTTATTCTAGATCTAGAATTTTTATGTTTGATACCATTATTTGCTTATGCAAATTAATATTATTGATATTAAAAAAAAATATATACACTTAGGGTCCCTCGCCGGAAATAGGGCCATGTGCGGCGGTAATAGCCCACACACACCCCAAGGGATGCTCCTGTAACACGCGATTAATACTAAAGAAATTAAAATATAAGATGAAATATCATTTATGATAGCAAAACCCTAAATCTATCCTCTTCCGTGTGGACTATATATAAGATCTTCGTGTAGTTGTTCCATTCGTTCACCATTTCAAAATAAACAATAAATTTGAAAGAAAAAAATCTCGAGCTATCATCAATCAAGACCGACAATTTTTATGGATAGACTTCAGTTGCAAATGCACAATTTTATGCCGACGTCTAATAAACAAGAGGTATTTGACCGCTTAAACCATCTCTTAGTTTATTTTATTGTAGATCTAGAATTTGTATGTTGATATAATCAATTGCTTATACTATTATTATTTGATAATAAAAAAATAATAAAAGATACATTTGGTGGTCTTTGCCTGAATGTGGCCTAGTCTTGTTGACACAACAACCCTGCACGCCCTAAGGACCCTCTCCTGAAACATAATTTGTATTAATGAATTAAAGTATAAGATGAAATAGCATTTATGATAGCAAAATCCTAAACATATCTTCCTCGGTAATGAATTATATTTAAGTTCTTGTGTGGTTTTTTCGATTCATTCACCACTTCAAAAATAAAAAAATTTTGAAGCGAAATTCTTGGGCTTTCATTAATCAAGATCTCAATTGAAAATCCATAATTTTATGCCGATGTCTGATAAACAAGAGGTATTTGATCGCTTAAATTATCTCTTTGTTTTTTTTATTGTAGATCTATAAATTATATCTTTGTTTTTTTTTTATTGTAGATCTAGAAATTTTATGTCGATACCATTATTTGCTTATGCAATTATAATGATGTGAATTTATTTATTTATGAATGAACAAAATTGTTTTGATTTAAAAATAAATGGTTGGCTAACCATTTTAACCCTAAAAATTATAGGATTGGGGCTCAAGTTTTTGAATCCATTTGATTTTGTGGCTTTAAGCTTATACCAATTAACTTGTGGATTAGTTAGGTCAGATTCAGGGTCTGCACTATTTTTTGGATTGATTTGGAAAGAGATAAAACATAAAATTGACTTGAATAAAAGAATTGGTCATCAAGCTAAACCATGTTATGTGTGTGATCAGAATCCATTTCTGAGTTCCACTGCCCTATGAGATTTATCACTCAATTTATAAGTATTTTTTAAGTATTTAAAAATATATATTATATTATTATAAATATATGTATTTTCCCCACATTAAAAAAATCAAATTAAAGACAAGATCATAGCTAGCAATTTACCAACCCCTGCCTTGATTCAATGGATGAGAATCTCAAAACTACAGCCGCCTATAGCAATATAACTTATTTGTTTTAAGAGTGATGTTTGTGTGCACCAAGTTTGGTACAATTGGATTTAATTTTAATTTGAATGAACCATGAACCCTAAACACTACACCCTAAATCCTAAATCATGAACCCTAAATCATGACTCATTTGGGCCGGGTGAACCATGAACCACTCGGGCCGAGTGAATCGTGAACCACTCTGGCCGGGCCGGGTCGGGTTGAGCCCAGGTAAAAAAAACTGATAAAAAAAAAAACTGAATTGAAATCTAATTGCACCAATTCTAAATTGGTGCAAAGGGTGCACAATCCTCTATCAAACTTGCGTTCCCCAAGCGCTCCTTGTTTTAATTAGTTTAAGTGCATTTTAAATATGAATTATATATCCCTAAGTTTAAAGAATAACACTCCTATACTTACATTACCAAATTACAACTATGTTGACAGATTGAAGATTCAAAAAACTCAAGTTTTATGAATCAATTAAACCGAAACGTGCAAGATTTCTGGAGAGAACGTCAGATTGAGATATGTAAAGCATCAAGCGGTAAAAAAAAATTGTCATTCCTGCACTTCTAGTTTTCATATATTTATTGCTGCTAAGAAATGTCTCTGTCAATATTTTCATTAGTTTATGCATGATGCTTTTTTTTGTCGTTTCGGTTAATGATTTTAATTAAACTTTTATTTATTTTTTCCTTACAAATTTTGTATTTTTTTTGTATCATGATCGTGTTTGACATTATCGTATTTTAATGATTTGACCCGAAAACCCATGAAATTTTAAATTATCTTATTTGGCTGATAATACCACATATAATACACCCTTGTATATCAATTATACTATTAAAATTAGTCCGTTGTTATATGTTCATAACATATGCATAAGTAATAAATTGCTCATATATACATGCACGCACGCACAATGCACAACTTTTAAAAATTTGTTAATTAAGCTAGACACACTGATTATTTCATAAGAATTCATCAAAACATGCATATCAATTGTGATCTTACTCTTGATTTTATCTTGTATGAATAATACTCGATATTATATATGCTTTTTTTAATTTCTTGATTTAACAAGATGTGTTTAATTTTTTTCTTACTCTTGCCTCTACTTTGTAGAGGAAAACCTACTGCCATCAACTCGAACAATAAAGGAAATAATGAAGTCTGATGGACAAGTTAAGGTATGTGCATATACGTTATTTTTAATATTTATTTATATACATATACACTCCTAAATTTTGATTCATAACAAATGTATATATCTCATCATTTTATCAGATGATTAGTGCTGATACAGTGGTGGTTTTCAAAAAAGCGAGTGAAATTTTTATCAAGGAGTTAACTATGCGTGCATGGATGCACGCACAAGAAAGTAACGGTGGAAGATTAGAAAGTGTGGACATTACTAAGGCAATCAAAGATGACCATGTCTTATCATTCCTCAACAACATAGTCCCAAATGATGAGGTTATTTTTCTTCTCTAAGAATGTGGGGAGACATACGGATACACACATTTCAAGATTGTGATTTATTAATAGGCATAATTAAAATTATTGCAAATACATAGGTATATTTGCACTTTCACGTGCAATTTTTGTTGTATATGCAATCTCATTTGGACCTACTAGTAATTTGCATAAAAAAATTGTATCTATTAGTAATTTTTCCTAAGAAAGTCGGTGCATACAATGTGAGACGAGTTATAAAACAAATCAAATTAAATGTTTTCTTACCACTTTTTCATATACCACTTATCTTGTTGAGTAATTGATGAATTTTTACTATTTCGAATGAAACAACCTTACATGAGAGTTTCTACGATTATTTCATGTACTTTTTTTTATCGACAACTGCACATTTTAAAATCTCCTACTTTACTACCCCATTTAAATTTTTATGATAATTCTTTTACCCCGTTGACCATAAATTTACTTCTTAGTTAGGAAGTTAGGAAGTTGTAAAATAATATATATGAGTAATTAAGTCTTTTGCACATCAGTTATACCGTGCAAAAACTGCTGCATATATCAATTTTTTTTGCACCGTGCAACTGTTGCATATATCTGTGCACACATGCTTGTTGAAGCATATGCTTATGGAATATTTTCATGTGGGATTATATGTTTTAATTCCTTTTCCAATAGTCATTTTTTGCAAGATTACTTAATCAAGAAATGGAAGAGGACTCTAGCTCAAGGTCTCCACCACCATTGACACCTATTGAAGATGAGGACGATCCTTACACAATTTTCAAGGTTTGATCAATATATTTCACATTAATTAATTTTATCATGATATTCACTAAGGTAACTAATTTTACATCATATTTTCAGAACTTTTTTGCAAGTGAAGGAGTGTGAATGGCACAAAGGAAAATGGTTGCTTAGCTTGTGAAGACTTTCTTCGGAGGACAATATAAGTAATTATTTTTCTTCGTGCATCGGCGGGGATTGAAAGAACTTGGAAATAACTCTATTGCACTTAATTTTGCTTCAATTAATTATTGATTTGTTTTGTACTGTCAAAGAAACTTACAATGTGAAGAACATAGGAAAATGGAAGAAACAAAACGACCTCTTTCTATAAAATTTAGTGTTTTTTTTTCTTAAATAATGTCATGTGGGGATGATTGTTTAAATTTTTTTTTATCACGTAGTACCCTAAAATTGTTTGACATTAAAATAAAAAATTGATGATTTATTTTTTATTCTCCAAAAGTTTAGATTAGACTGTAATCGAAGTAAGATCGTGATTTTTCTGAAAGTTAACTTTTTTTTTTCTACACAGACTATACTCCCTTATATTGTATTTAAAGCAATTGTTCAAATTCTTCATGATAATCAAGTGAAACAAGTTTTTGTTAACGGTAAAAAATGGGGTTCAAATGTGGGGTTGTTTTATTGATATTTTGTTGAACATATATAAATTTAAAAATATTGAATATGTAATAGTAATGCACGCGTGATGCACATTAAGATTTATACTTACAGTAAAAAATTTAAATATTCGTGCATGGATGCACGCACGGGATAATAAATGCAAAGATTACAACTTATTGATGAGCCGAAAATGGTATATAAATTATGGGTTTAAATTAGTTATTTTATGATTAATAATTCATTATACTTGTATATTTTCGACATATCACTATTTTGTCTTGTGTCCTTTGCTAATTTATTTTGTGTATCACTTAATTGGATCCTTGTATTTGAAGATGTTGATTGGAGTCAAACAAGTCTGTAGAAAGAAAAAGGTTCAACACTGGACGGCCCAATGTTGAGCCTATGCCATTACTTACGAGGATAACCCCAATTAAAAATGAATGTCAAATAAAATTATTTATTTACTTGAAATTTACTAAATTATTATCAAAATTAAATAATTAAATGATTGATATTTAATATACACACGGTACAAGCCAGTTAAATTTTACGAGCATTCAAATACTCGTATGTAGCGAATCGGACTGATATTTGGTCATAAATAGAAGGAAATTAATGACAAATCATTCAAATTAAATGATTTGCGCTAATTACGCCATCAAATCCTTTCGATCAATCATAGGCCGCCATGTGGCACCTCATTTAATGAAATTTGGTCACCCTCACCCTATAAATAGAGGTCAAACTTCATCATTCCAAAGACATTCAAGAAGATCAACATCAACATTCAGATGATCCAGACGAGCAAGGCGAGAAGAGTCCAGAGCTCCCTGTAACAGTTCTTGAAAATTCAAAGTAGCTTTAAAGGCATTCTTCATGCAAATCAAACTAGAAACGACGTTCAATCAGAAATTAAGGCTTGAAGTCCCTCCGATCAGACGTTTCTTCAAAGGCGAAATTTGAAGATTTGAAGGTGTTCTTCACCAGCCCCAAGGCGTTCTTCACAAAACCGTCCAGAAACGACTCCAAATCCAAGATCAAGGTGTTGAGCCCCTCCGATTAGGCGTTTCTCCAAAGACGTTCTTCGTTCAACCCCTTGAATATTCAAAGATCTTCATCAAACACTTGAAGATTCAAAGATCGTTTTTCATCAAATTCGAAGACACTCATCCAGAAAATCTTCAAAGGCCACGTTCGATCCAAAACAAGACATTCAGTCCTTGAATCGACGTTTCAAATTCATCACTTCAACTCCAAACAAGATTAAGGCGAGGACCGTTACAAAATCCATCCAAGTCAAGGTCAAAATCAAAGAAGAGAAGAATCGGGGGAAGAAATTAAAGATCGAACCCGCTAATATTCAACACTTCAAATTCAAAAAATAAAGATGTAATCATTTTCCATGTTTTATATATTAATTCACGGGAATTGTACTTACAATCATCTCAATATATTTATGTAGGGGTATTTTAAATAATATACACACTTTTAGTAAAAAAAATTGATTATAATCTCAAGACAAATTAGAAAAAAATTGTTAACTCTTGTTGTTTGACTGTAAGAATACGATACAATCTCATTCAACTCTCCCACAATATTGAGATTTACTTTTGGTGGAATTTCTAAGTGCTATGTATTGTGTGTACCAGTGCATTGTGCATTATATTAATTGCATGTTTCAGTGTAATAAATTATAAATTTCAGCCCAGCACAATAAATTATAAGTGTGTAAAATACGCTATAGATTATAGGACCCTGAAAAGTCAAAACTAGTTTTCTTGTTATTACTCCGAACTAGCTTACTGGATTAATCATTCTGAAAATGCGATGTGAGTTGTTAGTTTTGTTGATGAGATATGATATTTATTTGTATTATTGTTTATGCGATCAAAAGATAGAAGGTTGCAACAGAACAGAACAGAGCCAAACTAATCTGTCGTCAACGTCGCATTTGACACTGAGAGTTCGATGATGTTAATATTTTTGTGGAATCCCAACATAAGATCGTAGTTCTATCTTGCCATATTCGTGGGCCTAATTGGGACCTAAGTCTCAAAAATTGAAAATAACAACATTTAATTTGCAAATATTTAAAAGAAAAAAAAAAAGAAGAAGAATCGGAAAAAGAATCTGCTTTTCAAAATATATCTCTTCATTAATTGTTCCGTTTTTGGTGCCTTTGATGTTTGTCGTCTCATATTTTAAATTGATTTTATATGAAAACCATAAATTTAGCTGCTTCCTTGTTACAAGGAATGGGTGGATATATTATATATATAGCGATCTGGAAAGCAGTATTCGTTGTACATTGTTTCCTGTTGTGGGTTAGGTTTGGTAATTGGTGGTATTTTCATATATGTCTTTTGACTTTGATCCGTTATTCACTGTATTGTCTATCTTAAAATTCTGCATATACTATATGACTGAAAAAATACATTATATTTGAACAGGGAGGGACAAGTTAAGAGCTACAATGAACAAGTATGCTAAAACAGAAGATGATTTAAAGCCCCGTCAGAGTGTTAGGAAGTGAAAATGGTACATATTTGTTTCTCTTTTTCTTTTTCTAATAATAATGTTTCTTAAAAGTTGAAACACAGTTGTTTTTTGTGGATACAGGTTGAGGCTGGTGATATGGTAATTAAAAAAAATTGGGGATGTGTGTCACAAGAAAAACACTATAGAATTAGAAGTTGATGATGTTACATTAATCTCTTATAAGGCGTTGGCAGATGAAATTGGTAAGAAATTTTGAAAACCAAACCGGACTGGACCGGGGAACTGCACCTTAAAAACAAGAATAAAAAGGTGAATAAACTACTCAAATAGCTGGTGAAGGATCGAAATATTATTATAATTAAATAAAGCTCCTTCTTTTCTTTTGTTATTTAGACTAGTATATCACTCGTGCGTTACACGGTTTCTAATTATAAAATGAACATAATATAAAATGTATTCATTTTTTTATTAAATAAATTATAAAAATTTATTTTACTTATAATAATAATAAGAATCTTTTTTCATTTTTTTAAATATATATATTTTTTATTTAGATGCAACACATGATTTATGAACATATTTTGCTTGTGCAATCAGGCTTGGAAAATGGGTGGCGCTCCAACTGATTAAAAATTTTACATTGTTAAATAATAAAATTTTAAAGGTATTTTTTCTTACAATTTTAAATTATTTTCTTCTAAACCACTTTGATTGTCACCTATTATCGTCTTCCCAATTCTCATTGCATGTCAAAATTTTCAAATTGTCCTCTTTAGTTACTCTGAACATGATAACTACCCATGATTGAAATTAATCTCCTTAAGAAAGTTCAAGATTTTTAATAATTGTCTATAATTTTTATTAATGATCACACCATAAGATATCATTAGTCAAAATTATCTTTCTGAGATGTTAAAGAGAGTCTACTATCTGATGATGACAGTGTCATTCCGGAAATCATTCTCGAGCTTCATCACAACCAACCCAATATCGTTTTACAATCTAATGTCTAATGTCAATTGTAATGCAACTAATTCATAGTAATTGGACTCAATGATGGACCTACATGTCCTATGTTGGGATCACGTGCCCCATATTTTTTTTAAGTAATATGTTATATATATATATATTATAATTATTAGGAGTAATACTTATATTATATGTATATAATGACTTAAATGGGTTTTTAGGAGTAATACTTATATTATATGTATATAATGACTTAAATGGGTTTTTATAAGTGTTATAATTAGTTAATAATGTAAATAGTTCATCTAAAAATAATTGTAGATTTGTTATGTAGATGCACCATCACTATTTAAAAATTAAATATTTTTTAAGATACTAATAGTGTATAAATGTATATGCATAATCGTGACACTAAAAAAATAGAATTCACGTGAACCCGGTTTACAGGAAAATCTACTTGTTATATTATTTATTTTTGTGCTCCCGTCGTGAAAGTTTTTTGGATTCGTCCATAATTGGACTAATCAATTTAAATATTATATCCTATAAAATAATCATGCAAATAAGTAAACAAATCGAGTTTTATCGCAACCAACCTAGTGTAATTTTACAATTCAACTAATAACGTCAACTAATAATTTAATTAAAAATTATTCAACTAACAATTTAAGTCTAATGTCAATAGCTTATGCAACTAATTTGTGGTAATTGGACTAATCAATTTAAATTAAATTATCATGTAATATTATCATACAAATAAGTATATAAATTATACATTTTCATATATACAAGCAATAAAGTAATTATACAGTTCATGTTATCTCTTACAAACATCTCTAAATTACATCACATGTCACTAATAATTACATACAAAATTAACTTATTTTTTATCTTATTCACTAAAATTGACAAAATACTATTATCAAAAAACAATTTTATTACCTTCAAATATTAATAAAGAATTCCTCATCGAAACCCGTGTCAAAATCAAGTGAGCAATCTAATAAAAATGGAAGGATTAACTGGTTTTTTTGTTTTTAAAAAATATATCTACAAAATATAACATATTATATTATTAATCATTAATGTGCCACTTTTAAAAAAATTATGATAAATTTGTAATAGTTTTTTGTTGAATTTTTTTCTTTTTTGGTATAATATTTTGTTATTATATATGTATAAATAGATTTAGTTCAAAATTTTATAATAATTTTTTTGTTGAATTTTTTTTTGGATTATATTTTATTATATATGTATAAATAGATCTAGTTCAAAATTTTAAAAATAATATTAATAATTTAAAAAATATTAAAAATAATAATTAATATATATATATGATAGATATGAAGAATTGAATCTTGTACTCTTGCATAAAAAGAAGATAAAAAATATTTATTATACCATTTGAGTTACATCAAATTTGTTAAGATGTTTAAAATTTTGTTAAAAAATTATAATAATTTTTTGGCCCAACTTTTGGCCTAACATTTTATTATTAGATATGTATAGATTGTGGTTGAATTTCCAATTAAATTATTAAGCTACTGATTATCATATTCTAAATTACGGATATTGTTTCTAATAATAGATTATGAATGCTTAAATGAAATTAGTAGTTTTGAGTCCAGGTTCCTCCCAGAATACTGCTTCTTGCTATTAGAATTGTTGATTGGGTAGGCACGTTAGTGCATAGTGCATGTGTGTACTAACGTAATATCACTAACTAGTATTTTCACCGCACGATTTCATAATTATAAAAGTATTAATTATAAAATATGGAATATATATAAATGAGAAGATTGAATTAATTAAACAAAAATAATTAAATGATGGTGGAGACCTTGCATATGTGGCGTGCCACATAAGCGGTGGGCATGTAAGTTTGTACCCACCTGCATGTATATGATCAAATTCGTATATATATATATATATATGTATATAGAGTGAGTCTTATATACACCCAGGTGCACCGTGCATTTATAGTGCATTTTAGAATCATACAATTTAATATATTGAAATATGCAACTTCTTTACATTGAACCGTGCAATTATTTTTTCATATTAATAGTTGCATAGTTCAGTATAAATAAGTTATATCTTTCAGTATAACAAGTTGCATGGTTATAAAATGCAATATGAGTCTTGCGGTCTTGACTGAATCATATCTAGAAACTTAGTCATATGTATAAAATATACACTTGGGGCCTAGTCGAGTCGGGGCCGGACCGGCGGCATTCGGGGCCACACAGTCCTTTGGGCCCCCTATAATTTCTCATATATATATTTACTTATAATTAAGATATTAAATACGAGATAAAATAGTATAAGGCCATGATAGCTAATATTTTGGAAGGATGAATATTATTTATGTTATAGATTATATTTATATCATGTATAAAACCATCTCTGCTCAAATCGTTCACCACTTAAACAAATAAATGTAAAAAAAAAACATACACCACTATTATCAATCAAAAAATCAACACTCTATAAATAAAATGTTGATTTTTAGGTGAAAAAGGGTAACAAAATAGAAAAAAGAATATGTATAATTCACATTTTCATGTATAAATGTTTGTTAATATAAAGATGTTTAGTCAAATAATTTTAGAAAAATATAAAAAATTAAAAAGTCGTTTAAATTTTTTATGTTATAAATTAGCCCCCGATAAAAATTTTTATGTTGTTACCATGCGGGCGGCATTAGCCCGCACGGTCCAAAGGGCCGCCCCTATAACACACGATTTGTATTTATTAATAATATTAAATACGAGATAAAATATTATTCATGATCGCAAAACTTTAAATATATCTTCATATGGGTGGACTATATTTAAACTATTTGTGTGGCTGCTCAATCGTTCACCACTTCAAAATAAATGTAAAGAAAAACATTTCGAGCTTTTATCAATCAAGATTGACAATTTTTATAGCTAGACCGCAATTGCACATGCACAATTTTATGTTAATGTTTGATAAATAAGAGATATTCTATCACTTAGATCATCTCTTAGTTTCTTTTATTCTAGATCTAGAATTTTTATTTTTGATACCATTATTTGCTTATGCAAATTAATATTATTGATATTAAAAAAAAATATATACACTTAGGGTCCCTACTTGAAAAATAGGGCCATTTATGGTAATAGCCCACACACACCCAAAGGATACAATTTAACACGGCGATTAATACTAAAGAAATTAAAATATAAGATGAAATATCATTTATGATAGCAAAACCCTAAATCTATCCTCTTCCGTGTGGACTATATATAATCAATTGCTTATACTATTATTATTTGATAATAAAAAAATAATAAAAGATACATTTGGTGGTCTTTGCCTGAATGTGGCCTAGTGCGGCACAACCTGCACGCCCTAAGGGCCGCCTCCTGTAACACGCAATTTGTATTAATGAATTAAAGTATAAGATGAAATAGCATTTATGATAGCAAAATCCTAAACATATCTTCCTCAGCGTGAATTATATTTAAGTTCTTGTGTATTTTTTCGATTAGTTTCACCACTTCAAAAATAAAAATTTTTGAAGAAGAATTCTTGGGCTTTCATTAATCAAGATCTCAATTGAAAATCCATAATTTTATGCCGATGTCTGATAAACAAGAGGTATTCGATCGCTTAAATTATCTCTTTGTTTTTTTTATTGTAGATCTATAAATTATATCTTTGTTTTTTTTTTATTGTAGATCTAGAAATTTTATGTCGATACCATTATTTGCTTATGCAATTATAATGATGTGAATTTATTTATTTATGAATGAACAAAATTGTTTTGATTTAAAAATAAATGGTTGGCTAACCATTTTAACCCTAAAAATTATAGGATTGGGGCTCAAGTTTTTGAATCCATTTGATTTTGTGGCTTTAAGATTATACCAATTAACTTGTGGATTAGTTAGGTCAGATTCAGGGTCTGCACCATTTTTTGGATTGATTTGGAAAGAGATAAAACATAAAATTGACTTGAATAAAAGAATTGGTCATCAACCTAAACCATGTTATGTGTGTGATCAGAATCCATTTCTGAGTTACACTGCCCTATGAGATTTATCACTCAATTTATAAGTATTTTTTAAGTATTTAAAAATATATATTATATTATTATAATTTATAAATATATGTATTTTCCCCACATTAAAAAAATCAAATTAAAGACAAGATCATAGCTAGCAATCTACCAACCCCTGCCTTGATTCAATGGATGAGAATCTCAAAACTACAGCCGCCTATAGCAATATAACTTATTTGTTTTAAGAGTGATGTTTGTGTGCACCAAGTTTGGTACAATTGGATTTAATTTTAATTTGAATGAACCATGAACCCTAAACACTACACCCTAAATCCTAAATCATGAACCCTAAATCATGACTCATTTGGGCCGGGTGAACCATGAACCACTCGGACCGAGTGAATCGTGAACCACTCTGGCCGGGCCGGGTCGGGTTGAGCCCAGGTAAAAAAAACTGATAAAAAAAAACTGAATTGAAATCTAATTGCACCAATTCTAAATTGGTGCAAAGGGTGCACAATCCTCTATCAAACTTGCGTTCCCCAAGCGCTCCTTGTTTTAATTAGTTTAAGTGCATTTTAAATATGAATTATATATCCCTAAGTTTAAAGAATAACACTCCTATACTTACATTACCAAATTACAACTATGTTGACAGATTGAAGATTCAAAAAACTCAAGTTTTATGAATCAATTAAACCGAAACGTGCAAGATTTCTGGAGAGAACGTCAGATTGAGATATGTAAAGCATCAAGCGGTAAAAAAAATTGTCATTCCTGCACTTCTAGTTTTCATTTATTTATTGCTGCTAAGAAATGTCTCTGTCAATATTTTCATTAGTTTATGCATGATGCTTTTTTTTTGTCGTTTCGGTTAATGATTTTAATTAAACTTTTATTTATTTTTTCCTTACAAATTTTGTATTTTTTTTGTATCATGATCGTGTTTGACATTATCGTATTTTAATGATTTGACCCGAAAACCCATGAAATTTTAAATTATCTTATTTGGCTGATAATACCACATATAATACACCCTTGTATATCAATTATACTATTAAAATTAGTCCGTTGTTATATGTTCATAACATATACATAAGCAATAAATTGCTCATATATACATGCACGCACGCACAATGCACAACTTTTAAAAATTTGTTAATTAAGCTAGACACACTGATTATTTCATAAGAATTCATCAAAACATGCATATCAATTGTGATCTTACTCTTGATTTTATCTTGTATGAATAATACTCGATATTATATATGCTTTTTTTAATTTCTTGATTTAACAAGATGTGTTTAATTTTTTTCTTACTCTTGCCTCTACTTTGTAGAGGAAAACCTACTGCCATCAACTCGAACAATAAGGGAAATAATGAAGTCTGATGGACAAGTTAAGGTATGTGCATATACGTTATTTTTAATATTTATTTATATACATATACACTCCTAAATTTTGATTCATAACAAATGTATATATCTCATCATTTTATCAGATGATTAGTGCTGATACAGTGGTGGTTTTCAAAAAAGCGAGTGAAATTTTTATTAAGGAGTTAACTATGCGTGCATGGATGCACGCACAAGAAAGTAACGGTGGAAGATTAGAAAGTGTGGACATTACTAAGGCAATCAAAGATGACCATGTCTTATCATTCCTCAATAACATAGTCCCAAATGATGAGGTTATTTTCTTCTCTAATTTTTCTTGTCTAAGAAAGTGAGTGCATATATACAATGTGAGACAAGTTATAAAACAAATCAAATTAAATGTTTTGTTATAAGCTAAGTCTTGTATGCATCCAGGTGCATCGTGCATTTTAAAATTATACAACTTGTTATACTAAAAAATGCAATTTATTTACATTGAACCATGTAATTATTAATATAAAAATAATAATTTCATTTTTCAGTATAACAAGTTACAAGATTTTAAAATGCATTATGAATGCACGGTGTACCTAAATGCACGTTAGACCCATTCTTTATTACCGATTATTCATGTACAACTTATCTTGTTGACTAATTGATGATTTTTTACTATTTCGAATGAAACAACTTTATAAGAGAGTTTCTCCGATTATTTCATACCTTGTTTTTTAGGAAGTTGTAAGATAATGGGGGTGTTTGCAAAAACTTATGGTTTTAAAGAAAGTGATTAAAATTAGTGATTATGGGAAAAGTGATTAATAGTAGAAGTTGATAGTGTTTGTAAAAAATTCAAAAAAAAAGTTGATAGTGTTTGCAAAAAAAGTTAAATATATTAAAAATAGACTAATAAGCTGCTAAAAGTACCATCTTTGAAGCTTATGACTTATAGCTTATGAGAGCTTATTTAAGCTATTAAAAGAGAAATAAAATACTCCAAATTATTTTTGCACACAATTCTAGGTGACTATAATCACTTATAAGTTTTTGAAAACACCCCCAATATATATGACTATGAGTAATTAAGTCTTTTGTATATCAGTTACATCGTGCAACTGTGATATATACCAAATTTTTTTTGCACCGTGCAACTGTTGCATATATATGTGCACACATGCTTGTTGAAGTATATGCTTATGGAATGTTTTCATTTGGGATGATATGTTTTAATTCTTCTTCCACTAGTCATTTTTTGCAAGATTACTTAATCAAGAAATGGAAGAGGACTCTAGCTCAAGGTCTCCACCACCATTGACACCTATTGAAGATGAGGACGATCCTTACACAATTTTCAAGGTTTGATCAATATATTTCACATTAATTAATTTTATCATGATATTCACTAAGGTAACTAATTTTACATCATATTTTCAGAACTTTTTTTGCAAGTGAAGGAGTGTGAATGGCACAAAGGAAAATGGTTGCTTAGCTTGTGAAGTCTTTCTTTGGAGGAACAATATAAGTAATTATTTTTCTTCGTGCATCGGTTGGGATTGAAAGAACTTGGAAATAACTCTATTGCACTTAATTTTGCTTCAATTAATTATTGATTTGTTTTGTACTGTCAAAGAAACTTACAATGTGAAGAACATAGGAAAATGGAAGAAACAAAACGACCTCTTTCTATAAAATTTAGTGTTTTTTTCTTAAATAATGTCATGTGGGGATGATTGTTTAAATTTTTTTATCACGTGGGCGCCGAGTACCCCTAAAATTCTCCAAAAGTTTAGATTAGACTGTAATCGAAGTAAGATAGTGATTTTTCCGAAAGTAAACTTTTTTTTTTTTTTTTACACAGACTATACTCCCTGATATTGTATTTAAAGCAATTGTTCAAATTCTTCATGATAATCAAGTGAAACAAGTTTTTGTTAACGGTAAAAAATGGGGTTCAAATGTGGGGTTGTTTTATTGATATTTTGTTGAACATATATAAATTTAAAAATATTGAATATGTAATAGTAATGCACGCGTGATGCACATTAAGATTTATACTTTACAGTAAATTTTTTAAATATTCGTGCATGGATGCACGCACGGGATAATAAATGCAAAGATTACAACTTATTGATGAGCCGAAAACGGTATATAAATTATGTGTTTAAATTAGTTATTTTATGATTAATAATTCATTATACTTGTATATTTTCGACATATCATTATTTTGTCTTGTGTCCTTTGCTAATTTATTTTGTGTATCACTTAATTGGATCCTTGTATTTGAAGATGTTGATTGGAGTCAAACAAGTCTGTAGAAAGAAAAAGGTTCAACAATGGACGGCCCAATGTTGAGCCTATGCCATTACTTACGAGGATAACCCCAATTAAAAATGAATGATATATTTTCTTGATCTTAGATTAGGAAGATTTTTTCAGACAAATATACTGCTAAAAAAAATTGTATCCTCAATTTAAAATTAATATTTTATTTAAATGTTATGCATTTTTTGTTACATTAACTAATTTTTTTTTAAAGTAATGATGGTAATCAAATAAAATTTGCACCCAATTTAATGGTGACACGAGTACAATTTTTTATATTAATGTCAAATAAAATTATTTATTTATTTGAAATTACTAAATTTATTATCAAAATTAAATAATTAAATGATTGATATTTAATATACACACGGTACAAGCCAGTTAAATTTTACGAGCATTCAAATACTCGTATGTAGCGAATCAGACTGATATTTGGTCATAAATGGAAGGAAATTAATGACAAATCATTCAAATTAAATGATTTGTGTTAATTACGTCATCAAATCCTTTCGATCAATCATAGGCCACCATGTGGCACCTCATTTAATGAAATTTGGTCACCCTCACCCTATAAATAGGGGTCAAACTTCATCATTCCAAAGACATTCAAGAAGATCAACATCAACATTCAGATGATCCAGACGAGCAAGGCGAGAAGAGTCCAGAGCTCCCTGTAACCGTTCTTGAAAATTCGAAGTAGCTTTAAAGGCATTCTTCGTGCAAATCAAACTAGAAATGACGTTCAATCAGAAATTAAGGCTTGAAGTCCCTCCGATCAGACGTTTCTTCAAATGCGAACTTTGAAGATTTGAAGGTGTTCTTCACCAGCCCCAAGGCGTTCTTCACAAAACCGTCCAGAAACGACTCCAAATCCGAGATCAAGGTGTTGAGCCCCTCCGATTAGGCGTTTCTCCAAAGACGTTCTTCGTTCAACCCCTTGAATATTCAAAGATCTTCATCAAACACTTGAAGATTCAAAGATCGTTTTTCATCAAATTCGAAGACACTCATACAGAAAATCTTCAAAGGCCACGTTCGATCCAAAACAAGACATTCAGTCCTTGAATCGACGTTTCAAATTCATCACTTCAACTCCAGACAAGATTAAGGCGAGGACCGTTACAAAATCCATCCAAGTCAATGTCAAAATCAAAGAAGAGAAGAATCAGGGGAAGAAATTAAAGATCGAACCCGCTAATATTCAACACTTCAAATTCAAAAAATAAAGATGTAATAATTTTCCATGTTTTATATATTAATTCACGGGAATTGTACTTACAATGATCTCAATATATTTATGTAGGGGTATTTTAAATAATATACACACTTTTAGTAAAAAAAATTGATTATAATCTTAAGACAAATTAGAAAAAAATTGTTAACTCTTGTTGTTTGACTGTAAGAATACGATACAATCTCATTCAACTCTCCCACAATATTGAGATTTACTTTTGGTGGAATTTCTAAGTGCTATGTATTGTGTGTACCAGTGCATCGTGCATTATATTAATTGCATGTTTCAGCGTAATAAATTATAAATTTCTGCACACCACAATAAATTATAAGTGTGTAAAATACGCTATAGATTATAGGACCCTGAAAAGTCAAAATTAGTTTTCTTGTTATTACTCCGAACTAGCTTACTGGATTAATCATTCTGAAAATGCGATGTGAGTTGTTAGTTTTTTTGATGAGATATGATATTTATTTGTATTATTGTTTATGCGATCAAAAGATAGAAGGTTGCAACAGAACAGAACAGAGCCAAACTAATCTGTCGTCAACGTCGCATTTGACACTGAGAGTTCGATGATGTTAATATTTTTGTGGAATCCCAACATAAGATCGTAGTTCTATCTTGCCATATTCGTGGGCCTAATTGGGACCTAAGTCTCAAAAATTGAAAATAACAACATTTAATTTGCAAATATTTAAAGAGAAAAAAAGAAGAAGAAGAATCGGAAAAAGAATCTGCTTTTCAAAATATATCTCTTCATTAATTGTTCCGTTTTTGGTGCCTTTGATGTTTGTCGTCTCATATTTTAAATTGATTTTATATGAAAACCATAAATTTAGCTGCTTCCTTGTTACAAGGAATGGGTGGATATATTATATATATAGCGATCTGGAAAGCAGTATTCGTTTTACATTGTTTCCTGTTGTGGGTTAGGTTTGGTAATTGGTGGTATTTTCATATATGTCTTTTGACTTTGATCCGTTATTCACTGTATTGTCTATCTTAAAATTCTGCATATACTATATGACTGAAAAAATACATTATATTTGAACAGGGAGGGACAAGTTAAGAGCTACAATGAACAAGTATGCTAAAACAGAAGATGATTTAAAGCCCCGTCAGAGTGTTAGGAAGTGAAAATGGTACATATTTGTTTCTCTTTTTCTTTTTCTAATAATAATGTTTCTTAAAAGTTGAAACACAGTTGTTTTTTGTGGATACAGGTTGAGGCTGGTGATATGGTAATTAAAAAAAATTGGGGATGTGTGAAACAAGAAAAACACTATAGAATTAGAAGTTGATGATGTTACATTAATCTCTTATAAGGCGTTGGCAGATGAAATTGGTAAGAAATTTTGAAAACCAAACCGGACTGGACCGGGGAACTGCACCTTAAAAACAAGAATAAAAAGGTGAATAAACTACTCAAATTGCTGGTGAAGGATCGAAATATTATTATAATTAAATAAAGCTCCTTCTTTTCTTTTCTTCTTATTATAAAATGAACATAATATAAAATGTATTCATTTTTGTATTAAATAAATTATAAAAATTTATTTTATTTATAATAATAATAAGAATCCTTTTTCATTTTTTTAAATATATATATTTTTTATTTAGATGCAACACATGATTTATGAACATATTTTGCTTGTGCAATCAGGCTTGGAAAATGGGTGGCGCTCCAACTGATTAAAAATTTTACATTGTTAAATAATGAAATTTTAAAGGTATTTTTTCTTACAATTTTAAATTATTTTCTTCTAAACCACTTTGATTGTCACCTATTATCGTCTTCCCAATTCTCATTGCATGTCAAAATTTTCAAATTGTCCTCTTTAGTTACTCTGAACATGATAACTACCCATGATTGAAATTAATCTCCTTAAGAAAATTCAAGATTTTTAATAATTGTCTATAATTTTTATTAATGATCACACCATAAGATATCATTAGTCAAAATTATATTCTGAGATGTTAAAGAGAGTCTACTATCTGATGATGACAGTGTCATTCCGGAAATCATTCTCGAGCTTCATCACAACCAACCCAATATCGTTTTACAATCTAATGTCTAATGTCAATTGTAATGCAACTAATTCATAGTAAATGGACTCAATGATGGACCTACATGTCCTATGTTGGGATCACGTGTCCCATATTTTTTTTAAGTAATATGTTATATATATATATTATAATTATTAGGAGTAATACTTATATTATATGTATATAATGACTTAAATGGGTTTTTATAAGTGTTATAATTAGTTAATAATGTAAATAGTTCATCTAAAAAAAATTGTAGATTTGTCATGTAGATGCACCATCACTATTTAAAAATTAAATATTTTTTAAGATACTAATAGTGTATAAATGTATATGCATAATCGTGACACTAAAAAAATAGAATTCACGTGAACCCGGTTTATAGGAAAATCTACTTGTTATATTATTTATTTTTGTGCTCCCGTCGTGAAAGTTTTTTGGATTCGTCCATAATTGGACTAATCAATTTAAATATTATATCCTATAAAATAATCATGCAAATAAGTAAACAAATCGAGTTTTATCGCAACCAACCTAGTGTAATTTTACAATTCAACTAATAACGTCAACTAATAATTTAATTAAAAATTATTCAACTAACAATTTAAGTCTAATGTCAATAGTTTATGCAACTAATTTGTGGTAATTGGACTAATCAATTTAAATTAAATTATCATGTAATATTATCATACAAATAAGTATATAAATTATACATTTTCATATATACAAGCAATAAAAGTAATTATCTGATTTATGTATTTATCTCTTACAAACATCTCTAAATTACATCACATGTCACTAATAATTACATACAAAATTAACTTATTTTTTATCTTATTCACTAAAATTGACAAAATACTCTTATCAAAAAACAATTTTATTACCTTCAAATATTAATAAAGAATTTCCTCATCGAAACTCGTGTCAAAATCAAGTGAGCAATCTAATAAAAATGGAAGGAGTAACTGGTTTTTTTGTTTTTAAAAAATATATCTACAAAATATAACATATTATATTATTAATCATTAATGTGCCACTTTTAAAAAAATTATGATAAATTTGTAATAGTTTTTTGTTGAATTTTTTTTTTTGGTATAATATTTTGTTATTATATATGTATAAATAGATTTAGTTCAAAAATTTATAATAATTTTTTTGTTGAATTTTTTTTTTGCATTATATTTTATTATATATGTATAAATAGATCTAGTTCAAAAATTTAAAAATAATATTAATAATTTAAAAAATATTTAAAAAAATAATTAATATATATATGGTAGATATGAAGAATTGAATCTTGTACTCTTGTATAAAAAGAAGATAAAAATATTTATTATATCATTTGAGTTACATCAAATTTGTTAAGATGTTTAAAATTTTGTTAAAAAATTATAATAATTTTTTTGCTCAACTTTTGGCCTAACATTTTGTTATTAGATATGTATAAATTGTGGTTGAATTTCCAATTAAATTATTAAGCTACTGATTATCATATTCTAAATTACGGATATTGTTTCTAATAATAGATTATGAATGCTTAAATGAAATTAGTAGTTTTGAGTCCAGGTTCCTCCCAGAATACTGCTTCTTGCTATTAGAATTGTTGATTGGGTAGGCACGTTAGTGCATAGTGCATGTGTGTACTAACGTAATATCACTAACTAGTATTTTCACCGCACGATTTCATAATTATAAAAGTATTAATTATAAAATATGGAATATATATAAATGAGAAGATTGAATTAATAAAAAAAATAATTAAATGATGATGGAGATTTTGCATATGTGGCGCGCCACATAAAAGGCGAAAGATGTAAGTTTGTCTACACCGCATGTATATGATCAAATTCGTATATATATATATATATATATGTATATAAGTGAGTCTTATATATATCCGGGTCTTGCACAAGATTTATTTATAGTCGTTTTAGAATCATACAATTTAATATATTGAAATATGCAACTTGTTTATATTGAACCGTGCAATTATTTTTTCATATTAATAGTTGCACAGTTCAGTATAAATAAGTTATATATTTCAGTATAACAAGTTGCATTGTTATAAAATGTAATATGAGTGCACGGTGCACCTGAATGCATACAAGACTTAGTGATATGTATAAAATATACACTTGGGGCCTAGTCGGAGTTGCCTGTGCGGCGGCATTAGCCTGCACAGTCCAAAGGGCCGCCCCTATAACACACGATTTGTATTTATTAATAATATTAAATACGAGATAAAATATTATTCATGATAGCAAAACTTTAAATATATCTTCATATGGGTGGACTATATTTAAACTATTTGTGTGGCTGCTCAATCGTTCACCACTTCAAAATAAATGTAAATCAATCAAGATTTTTATCAATCAAGATTGACAATTTTTATGGCTAGACCGCAATTGCACATGCACAATTTTATGTTAATGTTTGATAAATAAGAGATATTCTATCACTTAGATCATCTCTTAGTTTCTTTTATTCTAGATCTAGAATTTTTATGTTGATACCATTATTTGCTTATGCAAATTAATATTATTGATATTAAAAAAATATATATACATTTAGGTCCCTCGCCGGAAATAGGGCCATGTGCGGAGGTAATAGCCCACACACACCCCAAGGGATGCTCCTGTAACACGCGATTAATACTAAAGAAATTAAAATATAAGATGAAATATCATTTATGATAGCAAAACCCTAAATCTATCCTCTTCCGTGTGGACTATATATAAGATCTTCGTGTAGTTGTTTCATTCGTTCACCATTTCAAAATAAACAATAAATTTGAAAAAAAAATCTCGAGCTATCATCAATCAAGACCGACAATTTTTATGGATAGACTTCAGTTGCAAATGCACAATTTTATGCCGACGTCTAATAAACAAGAGGTATTTGACCGCTTAAACATCTCTTAGTTTATTTTATTGTAGATCTAGAATTTGTATGTTGATATAATCAATTGCTTATACTATTATTATTTGATAATAAAAAAATAATAAAAGATACATTTGGTGGTCTTTGCATGAATGTGGCCTAGTGCGGCACAACAGCCTGCACGCCCTAAGGGCCGCCTCCTGTAACACGCAACTTGTATTAATGAATTAAAGTATAAGATGAAATAGCATTTATGATAGCAAAATCCTAAACATATCTTCCTCCAGCGTGAATTATATTTAAGTTCTTGTGTGGCTGCTCGATTCGTTCACCACTTCAAAAATAAAAAATTTTGAAGAAGAATTCTTGGGCTTTCATTAATCAAGATCTCAATTGAAAATCCATAATTTTATGCCGATGTCTGATAAACAAGAGGTATTCGATCGCTTAAATTATCTCTTTGTTTTTTTTATTGTAGATCTATAAATTATCTCTTTGTTTTTTTTTTATTATTGTAGATCTAGAAATTTTATGTCGATACCATTATTTGCATATGCAATTATAATGATGTGAATTTATTTATTTATGAATGAACAAAATTGTTTTGATTTAAAAATAAATGGTTGGCTAACCATTTTAACCCTAAAAATTATAGGATTGGGGCTCAAGTTTTTGAATCCATTTGATTTTGTGGCTTTAAGCTTATACCAATTAACTTGTGGATTAGTTAGGTCAGATTCAGGGTCTGTACTATTTTTTGGATTGATTTGGAAAGAGATAAAACATAAAATTGACTTGAATAAAAGAATTGGTCATCAACCTAAACCATGTTATGTGTGTGATCAGAATCCATTTCTGAGTTCCACTGCCCTATGAGATTTATCACTCAATTTATAAGTATTTTTTAAGTATTTAAAAATATATATTATATTATTATAAATATATGTATTTTCCCCACATTAAAAAAATCAAATTAAAGACAAGATCATAGCTAGCAATCTACCAACCCCTGCCTTGATTCAATGGATGAGAATCTCAAAACTACAGCCGCCTATAGAAATATAACTTATTTGTTTTAAGAGTGATGTTTGTGTGCACCAAGTTTGGTACAATTGGATTTAATTTTAATTTGAATGAACCATGAACCCTAAACATTACACCCTAAATCCTAAATCATGAACCCTAAATCATGACTCATTTGGGCCGGGTGAACCATGAACCACTCGGGCCGAGTGAATCGTGAAACACTCTGGCCGGGCCGGGTCGGGTTGAGCCCAGGTAAAAAAAAACTGATAAAAAAAAACTGAATTGAAATCTAATTGCATTAATTCTAAATTGGTGCAAAGGTGCACAATCCTCTATCAAACTTGCGTTCCCCAAGCGCTCCTTGTTTTAATTAGTTTAAGTGCATTTTAAATATAAATTACATATCCCTAAGTTTAAAGAATAACACTCCTATACTTGCATTACCAAATTACAACTATGTTGACAGATTGAAGATTCAAAAAACTCAAGTTTTATGAATCAATTAAACCGAAATGTGCAAGATTTCTGGAGAGAACGTCAGATTGAGATATGTAAAGCATCAAGCGGTAAAAAAAATTGTCATTCCTGCACTTCTAGTTTTCATTTATTTATTGCTGCTAAGAAATGTCTCTGTCAATATTTTCATTAGTTTATGCATGATGCTTTTTTTTTGTCGTTTCGGTTAATGATTTTAATTAAACTTTTATTTATTTTTTCCTTGCAAATTTTGTATTTTTTTTGTATCATGATCGTGTTTGACATTATCGTATTTTAATGATTTGACCCGAAAACCCATGAAATTTTAAATTATCTTATTTGGCTGATAATACCACATATAATATTTTACAAGGGTGTGCCTTGTATATCAATTATACTATTAAAATTAGTCCGTTGTTATATGTTCATAACATATGCATTAGCAATAAATTGCTCACATATACATGCACGCACGCACAATGCACAACTTTTAAAAATTTGTTAGTTAAGCTAGACACACTGATTATTTCATAAGAATTCATCAAAACATGCATATCAATTGTGATCTTACTCTTGATTTTATCTTGTATGAATAATACTCGATATTATATATGCTTTTTTTAATTTCTTGATTTAACAAGATGTGTTTAATTTTTTTTCTTACTCTTGCCTCTACTTTGTAGAGGAAAACCTACTGCCATCAACTCGAACAATAAGGGAAATAATGAAGTCTGATGGACAAGTTAAGGTATGTGCATATACGTTATTTTTAATATTTATTTATATACATATACACTCCTAAATTTTGATTCATAACAAATGTATCTCATCATTTTATCAGATGATTAGTGCTGATACAGTGGTGGTTTTCAAAAAAGCGAGTGAAATTTTTATTAAGGAGTTAACTATGCGTGCATGGATGCACTCACAAGAAAGTAACGGTGGAAGATTAGAAAGTGTGGACATTACTAAGGCAATCAAAGATGACCATGTCTTATCATTCCTCAACAACATAGTCCCAAATGATGAGGTTATTTTTCTTCTCTAAGAATGTGGGGAGACATACGGATACACACATTTCAAGATTGTGATTTATTAATAGGCATAATTAAAATTATTGCAAATACATAGGTATATTTGCACTTTCACGTGCAATTTTTGCTGTATATGCAATCTTGTTTGGACCTACTAGTAATTTGCATAAAAAAATTTGTATTTATTAGTAATTTTTCCTAAGAAAGTCGGTGCATACAATGTGAGACGAGTTATAAAACAAATCAAATTAAATGTTTTCTTACCACTTTTTCATATACCACTTATCTTGTTGAGTAATTGATGAATTTTTACTATTTCGAATGAAACAACCTTACATGAGAGTTTCTAGGATTATTTCATATACTTTTTTTTATCGACAACTGCACATTTTAAAATCTCCTACTTTACTACCCCATTTAAATTTTTATGATAATTCTTTTACCCCGTTGACCATAAATTTACTTCTTAGTTAGGAAGTTAGGAAGTTGTAAAATAATATATATGAGTAATTAAGTCTTTTGCACATCAGTTATACCGTGCAAAAACTGCTGCATATACCAAAATTTTTTTGCACCGTGCAACTGTTGCATATATTTGTGCACACATGCTTGTTGAAGCATATGCTTATGGAATGTTTTCATGTGGGATTATATGTTTTAATTCCTTTTCCAATAGTCATTTTTTGCAAGATTACTTAATCAAGAAATGGAAGAGGACTCTAGCTCAAGGTCTCCACCACCATTGACACCTATTGAAGATGAGGACGATCCTTACACAATTTTCAAGGTTTGATCTATATATTTCACATTAATTAATTTTATCATGATATTCACTAAGGTAACTAATTTTACATCATATTTTCAGAACTTTTTTGCAAGTGAAGGAGTGTGAATGGCACAAAGGAAAATGGCTGCTTAGCTTGTGATAAAACTTTCTTTGGAGGAATAATATAAGTAATTATTTTTCTTCGTGCATTGGCGGGGATTGAAAAAACTTGGAAATAACTCTATTGCACTTAATTTTGCTTCAATTAATTATTGATTTGTTTTGTACTGTCAAAGAAACTTACAATGTGAAGAACATAGGAAAATGGAAGAAACAAAACGACCTCTTTCTATAAAATTTAGTGTTTTTTTCTTAAATAATGTCATGTGGGAGATGATTGTTAAATTTTTTTATCACGTGAGCGCCGAGTACCCCCCTAAAATTGTTTGATGGTTCTAACATTAAAATTAAAAATTGATGATTTATTTGTTATCCCCCAAAAGTTTAGATTAGACTACAATCGAAGTAAGATCGTGGTTTTTCGAAAACTTAAACTTTTTTTCTTACACATGTGGTACTCCCTTATACTGTATTTGAATCAATTGTTCGAGCAATTGTTCAAATTACTAATGATAAGCGAGTGAAACAATTTCTTGCTAATGATAAGAAAGGGGTTGTTTCATTGATATTTTGTTGAACATATGAAAATTTAAAAATATTGAATTTTTAATATTAATACACGTGTGATGCACATTAAGATTTATACCTTACCTTATAGTAATTTTTAACTATTCGTGCATGAGCAACACTCATGTGAACCAGGTCTATACATGAACTCTATCACTGTGACGCGTAAAAATTATCACTATTATGTACAAAAACTTTCATTGTTTTAAAATATAAAGCATTTTCTACTAGTAATAGTTTTTGTGCATAACAGTCAAAAGTTTTATGCATAACAGTGATAGTTTTTATACATAACAGTGATACTTAAAAAACCGAGTTCACGGTGAACTCGAGTTCACACAAGTTTTTGTCTTCGTGCATGAGGCATGCACGGCAAATTAAATGCAAAGATTACAACTTATTGAGGAGCCGAAAATAGTATATGGATTATGTTTTTAAATTGGTTATTTTATGATTAATAATTCTTCGAAATATTATTATTTTGTCTTGTGTACTTTGCTAATTTATTTTGTATATCACTTAATTGGATCCTTGTATGAGAAGATGTTGATTGGAGTCAAACAAGACTGTAGAAAGAAAAAAGTTCAACACTGGACGGCCCAATGTTGAGCCTAAGCTTATATACTTACGAGGATAAGCCCAATTAAAAATGAATGATAGTATAGTATTTTTTATCTTAGATTAGGAAGATTTTTTTTGGACAAATATACTGCTAAAAAAAGATTGTATCCTCAATTTTTATTGAAAAAATAAAATTAATACTTTATTTAAATGTTATGTATTTTTTGTTACATGAACTGATATTTTTCTTTATATCAATCTTTATGTTTTTAAAAAAATAATGTATGATCTCAATATATTTAGAGCGGGTCTCATATACATTCACGTGCACCGTGCATACAACATATTAGAATCATGCAACTTGTTATATTAAAAAATACAATTTGTTTACACTGAACCATGCAACTATATACATGAAAAAATAATTGCACATTGTATAAATAAGTTACATATTTCAATATAACAAGTTACATAATTTTAAAATGCACTATGAATGCACGGTACACCTGAATGCATACAAGACTTAGTCATATATTTATGTAGAGGTATTTTAAATAATGTACACACTTTTAGTGAAAAAAAAAATTGACTTTAATCTTAAGACACATTAGAAAAGAATTGTTAACTATTCTTGTTTGAGGGAAAAAATACTAAACAATCTCATTCACAACTCTCCCATGGTACTGGGTTTTACTATGGTTGTGTCTTGTGTGCACCGTGTATTATATTAATTACACGTTTCAATGTAATAAATTATATATGAGTAGGTCTACTGTACAAATTTGTATAGATATAAATCAATCAATTTAGAAAGGTCAGGTGGTCATAAATGGGTCAAAGCGGGTCAAGAATGAGTTGGGTAAAGTTAAATTGGATCTCAATTGGGATTTGTATGTATACAAATTTGTATCCAAGACTTTTTCATTATATATTTTAATACAAATTACTCCCTCCGTTTCGGAAGACTGTGCCAATTTTTCGGTGCAGAAATTAAGAAAAGTTATGGGGTAATAAGTGTATATAGGGAGGTAATAAGTGTGTGTTGTAAAGTTATAAGTTGAGAAGAGTGTGTCCATTTTTTGGTGTATAAAATCTTATGGGACATATCAAAAAGAAAAATGTGCTAAGTTTTCTGGGACGAGTACAATATAGAATGATGACCCTAAAGTCAAAATTAGTTTCTTGTTTTGGGACTAGAAAATTTGGTTGTCAAATTTTTTTTCATTTTTCTTCTCAATTTTTAAATTTTAAAAAATTCTTTCAATTCTAAATACTATTCATTCTCATTTTCCATTACTATTCCCTCTCATTTTTCAATACTATTCACTCAACATTTTCATTACTATTCAATATTAATTCCTACACTCTCAATACTATTCACCTCAATTCTCAACACTATTACAATATTAAAATTAATACCAAATGTATATATATATATTAATAATATTTTTATAAAATATTATCATACTAATATGAATAATATTTAAGATACTAAAATAATTTTGTGTAGAATATATATTTAAAATATTAATATAACAAAAATATTAGTATTATTAATATAATAATATAAATATTCTTATTAAATATAATTATAATATTAATATTCATATTTAGTATTATTATAATACTATTCTAAGTACTATTATAATAATTATTAATTTTATTTTTATATTATTAATTATGTCAATAAAATAATATTATTATACTAACAAAAAATTTAAATATTAAATAATATTATAATATATTATTTTCAATATAAAAATGTTAATATTATTTATAGTTTCTCAATATTAAATATTTGTATAATATAATAATTTAAAATTAAATGATAATATAATATTAATATAACTTGAAATATTACTATTAAATACTACCTCCGTCCCGGAAAAACGTGCACACCACCTTTATTATCGAGTTTTTGTGAACGAGTTGTTTATTAGTATTTCAAATGATAAAGCAATTTTTAAAGTGGGGTATTATAGATCTACCTCTCATCTGTTGCATGCATCTTTAAAAATTATTTTATCATTTCAAATACTAATAAAAACTTTGCTCGCAAAAACATGTGAAAATAGTAAACGTGCACGTTTTTTTGGGACGGGGGAGTATCATTATAACATAAATATTGATGTAAAATACTCCCACCATCCTGATTTTATTTTGCCCATTTCTTATTTGACTAGTGTTTTAGCGAGTGAGTTGTTTATTAATATTTGAAATAACTAAGTGACTTTTAAGAAGATGTTAGATATATGAAGTGTGGGACTATCATACTTCACCTTAAAAATTTCCTTTATCATTTCAAATACTAATAAATAACTCGTTCGCTGAAACACGAGATGAAGAATGAAATGGGTAAACAAAATCATTACAAAAAGAGTATTACTTAATATTTTTATTATTATTTTAAATATCAATATTATATATTATATTTTAATAATATTAAAATGTTATTTTATTAGTTTTCAATTTTTTTTAAAATTATTATATTAAAATGATAATAATAATATTTGGAATGCTTAAAGATATTAATTAATATTTTATTTTCAAATTATTAACAATATCTTTTAATATAATAAATATATTATTATATTAAATATTATTATTGTAATATTAATATGATACTAAACTCACAATAAAAATATTATTATAATATGAATATTCATATCACGTACGGACATAAGTTTGATGTTGAAGTGAACCCGTCGTATGACCCAACTTGTGACTACTTATATTATTAAAATATTTTCTAAATATTTTTATTATAATATTAATAATTATATTTTAATTTTAATAGTATTTTGTAATAATAGTGTATTAAAAATTTATTGTTAATATTAACATTATTAATATTTAAAATATAAGTAAAAATATTATTTTGTCAATTTACTTTTTAAATTAAAGTATTAATATTATTATATTATAAATTTTAATATTAAACATATTAAAAAATTATTTTATTAACCAATATACAATACAAATTAAAATTTCATAATATAACTATTATAAAGAAAATAAAAATTTACATTCAATCACACTCTCATTTTTTTCCAGACATATCACATCAACCATAATAATTACACTTTTTTCACATCCATTCACACTCCTATTTTTCATAACTATTCATCTAAAATAACTTTTTTCCAAGAAAATAAAAAATGAAAAAGTGAATGTACATACAAGCACAACCTTAGTCTCTTGTTATTACTCCGTATAGCTGTCCAAACACATACGGTTGTCCAAAAATTGGGAATTGAGCGGGTTGCCAAACAGGGCAGTGGTGAAGATCGTGAAGGGATTGGAAAAGGCAAAACAAGATGAAGCCTTTTTTCTCGGACAAAACTAACCGACAAACAAATTTCTGTCTCTCTCTCTCTCTCTTTGTTATAGAAAGAAATTAATCGGCCAAATGGGTGGTGGAGTAAAGAAGAGAATCAAGAAACTTTGGAGGTCAGCGTGTGGGGGCCACATAACCACAGGTAATCTCTACTTCACTTCTACCTTCAATTTCTTTCATTATTCTCTGTTTTTTCTCTTATTTTAATCTTTTTATATCATAAGTATCTGCTTTCTCTTCTTTAATTTATGTGAACTCATTCTTTTCCATGCCTCCATTCGAATAAATGACAATAATCTAGAATGAAATTATGCAATGTGGGCAATTTTTTCACTTTTTCTTTGTATTAGTACAACTTTATACAGGGTTTTAATTATTAAATTCAATGAACTCAAAAATCAGCAGACTTCATCTAAATCCAAAATACCCTTAAACCCAACACAAAAATTATTAACAAGGTGGATATGATCAAGGAAACAGATCAGAAAAAAATATGCTTAGGCTTTCTTTAATGACATGATCTTTGTAATAATGTATAATGTAATCCAGTTCAAAATTATGGGCATGATCTAAAGAGCTTACCAATTCTTGAAAGCTATGTGCAATCCACCAAACATTAGTGGAATTGCTAAATCTTAAGGATAAATTTAAGTTAATAAAAAATGATTTCTTTATTGTTAAGTGAAGAATAACTCCTTGCTTGGCTGCTGCTCTTTACTGTGTGTGTGAGTTATATATCTTTATAAGTTTGTACGATTGGTTCATATAATAACAGTTTTGAAGTTTACTTTTCTTTCTCTGGAGATTGATTGCTTAGAGGTAAGAAAAATCAATGAACAAACTTTTTTATACTAAAGAAATATGGCTGTCAAAATGTGGCCGCTTTATAAATTCTTATAAGTTTGTATGATTGATTGATTCTGAAGTTTCCTTTTCTTTATGTTGAGATTGCTTGAACAAAGGTAACAGATTTAATACTTTTATGAAGAAGAAAAAAATCTACTTAAGAAATATGTGTGTCAAAATGTGGCAGGGAATTGTGGAGTTGGAGTCATGTCGCCTATAGGGGTTCGTTTGAATGTTCAAGATAGATACGTAAGTTAAGGTTGCGTTTGGATTTGATACTAGTTTCGGTGACTTCCTAATAACGTGATGATTTTTTTCAGGTGGTTATAGATAACGGTATCCTCCAAGTCACGTTATCAAATCCCGATGGGATTGTCACGGGAGTTTCTTACAATGGCGTTGACAATTTGCTCGAAGTTCTCAACAATGAGGCCAACAGAGGGTAGTTCACTCGCCTTTCGAATTGAAGTCCTTTAAACTAGATCAAATATACAAGTTAATTTAGTCGATATTATTAAGAACAACTCATTTTGAATTGAATATGCAGGTACTGGGATGTTGTGTGGAGTGCCTTAGATGGAAGTGGCAAAGCAGGAGTTTTTGAAGTGTATGTTCCTGTTTAGTGTTTGAAGGGTCACGTGAACTCTCTTCTTCAAAGTAATGCTGTTTAGTATATGAAGTAATACTATATAGCATATGAAGTATTACGTTTTGAAAAATGTTTGGTTTTAAGTGTTATTCTTCTCAAATCACTAAATTGTGATACTTTGTATGCTGAACAGTATTAATTCGTACACTAAACAGTATTACCGAGTTCACCAAAAACTTTTGTGAACCATGTTCATAGAAGTGTATTCTCATTCAACTCGAGTAATCCTTTACACCAAAATATAGGATCAAAGGAACGACGTTTAAGGTTATAAAGGAAAGCGAGGAACAAGTAGAGGTGTCGTTCTCAAGGCCATGGGATCCCTCTCTGCAGGGGAAGCTTATCCCGTTGAACATAGACAAAAGGTATTTCTTCGTCGTACAACATATCAAACAAAACCACACTTATATATAACTTGTAATGAATATGATACTTTTGTAGGTTTGTTCTGTTGCGTGGTTGCTCGGGATTTTACACGTACGCGATATATGAACACGTTGGTTCACCAGAGTGGCCTGCTTTCAGCCTCGGAGAAACCAGAATCGCATTCAAACTACGAAAAGACAAGTGAATTTCTGATCATTAGTCTTTTTTTTCAAGTGTTACTAGAAATAAGTATAAATATGTATACTACATGGATGTCCAAAAATACCCTTGATGGATCGCGTAAATGTGTAGGTTTCATTACATGGCCTTAGCTGATAACAGACGTAGATTCATGCCCTTACCAGATGATCGGTTACCTGGACGATGCCAACCTCTCGCCTATCAAGAGGCCGTCCTTCTTGTCAATCCAGTGGAGCCTGAACTTAAAGGAGAAGTAAGTTCATATTCACTTTCTTTTAGTAACTAATACCTTTTAGTAAAACAGCTAATACCATTTAAAAATGCTTTTAAGTTGCATGGTGCACCTAGAGCGTACAAGACTTTGCTTTACCGTAAACTTCACCTTGGATCTTCCTTCTATTATAGGTCGACGACAAGTACCAATATTCGTGTGATAACAAAGATCTCAAAGTCCATGGGTGGATTTCAACGAATCCGCCCGTTGGATTCTGGCAAATCACGCCCAGTGACGAGTTCCGTACAGGCGGGCCCGTCAAGCAGAATCTCACATCCCATGTGGGCCCCACAATGCTGGCTGTAAGCTGCCTATCAAGTTATGTCACATGCAAAATAAAGCATTTGATGTCTTATTGCTACATTCTTATTGCATGGTTTACAGGTTTTTCTCGCCGCTCACTACGCTGGAGATGATTTGTGTCCGAAGTTTGGTCAGGGCGAACCTTGGAAGAAAGTTTTTGGCCCGGTTTTCATCTATCTCAACTCTGTAATGGATGGACAGGATCCACTAACCTTGTGGGACGACGCTAAGCAGCAGGTTTAAAATAGTGATAAACACCAAACATACTTGTATAAAACCAAAATCATTTAAATATCAAACATTCATATAAACTTTCCCTTTAGATGTCAGTTGAAGTCCAAAGCTGGCCTTACAACTTTCCAGCATCGGACGATTACCAATCAGCAGATCAGAGGGGTAATGTTAGAGGCAAACTATTGGTTTCAGATAGGTGAAGTCTTTATCTGCAATTTATTACAAAATTGAACCATTTTTCTATCGACAATTGTGTTCTTTTTGTCCTAGGTACGTGAGTAGTGATAATATTCCAGCTAACGGAGCTTACGTTGGTTTGGCACCTCCTGGAGATGTTGGATCCTGGCAAAGAGAATGCAAGGTATTTAATATGCTGTAAATATTCAGTAACTTATGTTGATTGTATTTCAATTCTTTCAATGATGCAACCATATTTCTAAATTACAAAATCAGGACTACCAATTTTGGACAAGAGCAGATGAGATGGGGTATTTTACCATCAATTATGTCCGAACTGGCAACTACAATCTTTATGCATGGGTCCCTGGATTCATTGGAGATTACCGAAATGAAGCTGTTATCACGATAACGCCAGGTCTTACTTTCCCCGTTTCTTCTCCTTTCGCACTTTCCATTGTATGCAAACATGTCATGTCTGAGCAATGTAAGAACAGGTTGTGAGATTGACGTGGGTGAGATTGTTTACGCGCCGCCTAGAGATGGCCCCACGCTCTGGGAAATAGGCATTCCTGACCGTACAGCTGCTGAGTTTTATGCTCCTGACCCTGATCCAAAATATACTAACAAACTTTACATCAATCACCCAGATAGGTTAGTTTATACATCCATGCAAACTGTATTTTCAAAAGGTATTAGTTGTTTAACTAAAAGGTATTAGTTGTTTAACTAAAAGGTATTAGTTGTTTTCAATTAAAAGTATTAGTGCAGTTTCACCATACAACCTGTGTATGGGAGTGTAACTGTGAAGAGATAATCTCATCAGTTGATAAATTTAACATCGTAAATTCATTTCATGAACAGATTCAGGCAGTATGGACTATGGGATCGGTACTCAGAGTTGTATCCAACTGAAGACTTAGTTTACACGGTAGGCAAGAGCGACTATAGAAAAGATTGGTTCTATGCACATGTTAATAGGTACATTTCTGAATTGTGCTATTGATATTATATGTTTCGTTCCGTTATAACTAGTATGATTTTAATTTTCGGGGGATTTGTTCTCAACCGTGTAATGGATGAAGGAAAAAACCAGACAACACGTATCAAGGAACGACGTGGCAGATCAAGTTCGTACTAGACAATGTGAATCAAAGTGGGACATATAAATTGTGCGTGGCTATTGCAGCTGCATCTCTAGCTGAACTGCAGGTAAACAATAAATCGTGAAAGATTCAGATCAAAGACTTAGAGCCGGTTTAGCTAAGCTTACTTTGCTAATTTGAGATGTTATAAGTTGTTTTAAGGTACTTTGCCAAACTCCCTTAGTTTTATGAATCTGAGACGAGTTATTTTGTAGGTTCGGGTGAATAATTTACAGACAAATAGACCGTTGTTTTCAAGTGGGCTGATCGGGAGGGATAATGCGATAGCAAGGCACGGAACTCATGGGCTATATTGGTTGTACACTATAGATATACAGGGTGGGGCCCTTGTGCAAGGAGAGAACACCATCTTCTTTACTCAGCCAAGGAATCAGAGTCCTTTTCAGGGCTTCATGTATGACTACATTCGACTCGAAGCTCCTCCACAATGAGACATGGTGTCACTTTTAATGGCTTTTTTAGTTTGAATAATAAAAGATGGAGTCACTATATAGGATTAGAAACACTTTATTTAGTTCCACTTGAGCTGAATAGTTGTCATTATTTACTAACTATATACATTGTGAACTTCAGAAAGTTGTAGTTATTTCTTGATATGGGATTTTAGTGTTTCTGTGAAGGCCAAGATTCCAGTCTAGGCTTATTAATTGTTTGTAAATGCGTTATATAACTATAATAACGTATGTAAATCAGTTTTACATACTCCTGTTTTGCATTTTATGTGAATTTTTTAAACAGTATTAGTTGTTGTACTAAAAGGTATTAGTTGTATGTGTATGAGTGCTGGATAAAGCATAGAATATTATCAAGCTTAGTTAGAGATTGCACAAGAAGAATAGCAGCATAATAACAGTGATGAGATCATAACAAAACCAAACAAAGAAAAAGAATGAGGAATTTGAGAACAGAAGCAAAATTAAATTGGCAAACATTCTTCTGGAAAAATAACAGAAATTGAGCCACCAATGTATGTTTCTTCTTCAAATTCGATTTCTTCTTCTTCTTCTTTTTTTCTTCTTTAAGTTTCAGAGACGAATCACTCACATGCTTTCCCTTTTCGACTCTTTTAGTGTCTTTAGCCAGCTTAGCAACAGCAGCCAATGTCAGATCATCACTTTTTTCGACCAACTCATTCTCTCCATTCATTAAACCAACCAACCGTTCATTACATTCATCAATTTCTTTCAAAGATACGGAGTAAACACGATCACACGCATCAATTTCACGCTTCAACGCACGATTATATTTCACAAATAACAAGTCGGTCATACGTTGTTGCGCTAGACTATTACCTTTTTTATCATGAACCTGCAAAATGCCAACAAAGAAACTGTAACAAACAAATGTAAATTATTACTAGTACTTACTTTCTGCCCAACCCTTTGAAATTGACATTTTTAACAAGTTTTGCTTCGATTTTAGCATCCATTCTAGAGTGAGAAAGGTAGAAATCCTAGTGGGACCTGTCTGAGAAAGCTCTTCATATTCTGCGAACTGCCTCAACATTTTCACTACAAACGGGCGGTCATAAATGTATGAAGTCACGCTAATTGCTTTCTTCAATGTTGATTTGAATTCAGACAATTTCCCGATGCCTTCCAACATCAAATCAATGCAATGCGCAGCACAGGGAGTCCAATACAAGTGTGGCCTCTTTACCTCCAACATTTTTCCTATATAAGTTATAAAAGTAGATAAGTTCAAGTTCAATATATATCTCATTAGTTAAGAAAATATAATTGAAAAAAATTAAAATGTTTTCTTACCAGCAAGCACCATTTTACTCGGATTATTTGTAAAAACTTGAACAACATTTTCTTCTCCCACACCTTCCACAAATTTATCAATCAACACATACATCTTCTCTTCGGTATTAGCAATCTCAGAAGCATTAATAGACTCAAAGAAGATCTACATCCTCAAAGCCCGACATTACAGTTTTGGAACTAAAAGCTTTTTTCAACTTTTTGTTCATGAAATTTTGAATTTCGATGGACATTTTGTGCAACTCGCAGCATTTCGATATCCCCCCGCAAGATGCTGTTTTGCACGAAAGATACGCCCTTTGAAAATGTTTTGTTACCCTTGCAAAGTACTTCCATCCTGGATCTTTTGATGGAAAGGTCGATCCAGCACTACTTCTACTACTTTCCTCCATAACAACTGAAATTTCGAAAAAGAAAATAATCTGAAAACCAAAGAAAATAAAAATGAAAACAGCAGATCATAACAGGTACTTCAAAAATCAAAGGTGGAGATGAGAAAAAACAGCCTATCAGATGTGCAAATTTGGTATACATACAAACATACATAATGTATTCTCTTGAATGATTTATGTAAGTAGCTCAAACTAGATATTTGACATAATCAGTCTAAATTAGCTAATTACACACGAGAGATTAGTGTCACACTTTATTAAGACTTAGATTTAAAGAAATAGCAGAATAGTCCCGGTTTCTCCCAAAAGTAACTTCAGATATATAGAATTTAATAAATTATAAATTATTGAGTATGTATTTAATATATATAATGTATATGTGTAAGAAAATGATTGATAAAGGAAGACGTGGAGTGGACTGTGGAAGAACTTCAAAACCATAAAGAGACAGTGAAAAACGAAAGGAGAAAAGACATGAAAAATAAATCAGTAAAGAATGATATAAATTAAATTATATAAATAAATTTACAACGGAAAAAAAAATGAAGAGTTTAAATTTTAAAAATGAAATATTATTTTAAATAACTCTTTATGAAATTACAAAATTTTAAAATAGATAATTTATATGATAGGAGGTTGATTTACAATTAATTAATAAGATATGAAATGATATATAAAGTAATACACTTATAAAATGCATTTGCCTCAAAAAAAAAGTGCATTGAATAAAATAGGCAATAAGGATCAACTGATTCTAACTGTTAGGAAAATCTCCCCCTTTTGAATGTCAGAAAGTGCAGGAAACAAACACAAATAAACAATATATGTATTAATTTATAATTACAGGTGATATTGATATGCGACCTAAATATTTGTTCTTGAAAGATAAAAATGAAATATATATTGAGTACAAGGGGTATTCAAATCCCATCAAATACAACTTTGCTGTCTAAAGAATTTATTACAATTTATAAGACAAACACTCTAACGGTTGAGAGGTCCAAATTTAAACAGGACGGAGAAAGATAATAGGTAATGAACCCGAATTCACTTCCAAAAATATAATTTAATTCCGTCAATCAATTCTTTAAGTGAGTACCTGCTCTCCTTGAAAATTGCCTTGTTCCTAGTTTTCCAAATCTTCCATACAGTACTTTGCCAAACAAGGCCTAATATCTTCCTTTTTAATACATTGTGCTACCTAATTACTTAAATTAGCTTTAGTTTTTTTTACATATGCATACGTTTCAAGTAGGGATGACAATATTACCCCGGCCCGCCCCAACCCGCATTGTTTGGGTCAGACCCGTCCCGTACCCGTAGTGAAATGGGTTGGGTTTAGGTATTATTCAGGACCCGTGCCCCGGATCCGCGCCCCGTTTTATTTATTAAAAAACAAAATATATGTTATATAATATATGGAAATACAATATATTTTTACATTTTTTTCATATTTATTAATATGTAAATAACAACAATTCAACTTTATAGACATTTTTAGGTCAATATAAAATATACTCTCTCCGTCCCATTTGAAGTTGCACACTCCAAATATAGAAAAGAATCTTACAATCTCCACCCTCACAATCTCCACTCTTCATCTCCTTTGAAAAGTCAACAAAACACACAAAAAACCATTTTTTCTTAATACGTGTGCCGGTCAAAGTGTGAAAGTTCAAATGGGACGGAGGGAGTAATATGTTATTTCAATTAATATTACCATTTGATATCAAAATCTTAAATTGTAAAATATATATATATATATATATATATATATATATATATATATATATGTAAAACGGGTTGGGACCAACCCCAGACCCGAGCGGGTCATACCCTCCCCCGTTTAAAGAGCAGGACGGGTCGGGGTATATAAGTACCCGACCCATTGTCATCCCTAGTTTCAAGTGCCTCACATATTCTCTCTCTAATTTACACGCCAAGCAATCAATGATGCATTTAATTCCTTTTGGTGGATTTAATTTTCCCAGTTTAGTTTAAAAAATTAAAGTAAATTACGTCAAAGCAAAAGCAATAAATTAAATAAAGAAAAGTGGTTACAGAAATTGGAAAAATTGCAAGTAACGTGAATAATAAAAGTATATATATGACCACTGTTTTTCATTTTTCTGACCATATATGCTATCAAGATTTGCATCAATCTTAATACCTTTTCAAATTTCAAGGTTTGTCTCAAATCTCAACACAGACAATTTTCTTTCTTCCCTTGTAATTTCCAACGTAATTTGCATAGTTAAAACTTTTTTCTTCTTCTTTGTATAGTTAGTCGTTGCAATTTCTTGGTTAATTAAAAAAATTATGACAATGACGAATTAACTTAGTTTGTTTATTCCTGTCAAAAAAAAAAACTTAGTTTGTTTATTATGATTTTTGTGTGCTATTTATTAGTTAATCAATTAACAGATCATGAAGGATGTTAAAGACGTTCATTTTTCATAATTTTATCTAGAATGTTGTACGTGCACTAGATATATATATGTGTTGCTTTGAAAAAATAGATGAAATATTAAGTCAATGTTGGGGAACAAAAAAAAAATTTCTAATAATTTTTTATAATCCTTTTTTCATTCCAAAAAGTTTAATTATCAAATTTTGATTCCATAGTTACTGTGTTTACTCAATTTTGATCTCATTTTCATTTAAAAAAAGAAACATAAATTATGTCATTTTTTGTTATATACTTAAATCACGTACTGATTAAAATTATGGGTTTTTTAGTTCGTAGCTGATGTGAACACTGATTATATAAAAAAAATCATTAAAAAAATTGAAAAGTAAGAAAAATCCTCCTAATATACGAAAAAGAATATTTTTTAACAATTGACGTTTACATCAGCTACGAGCTCAAAAAATCTTAATTTTAATCGACATGTGATTTGTGTGTGATTGAAGAGGATGTTGTTTTCTATTTTCTGACAAAAATGATATTAAAATTGGACATCTGAAATAATTATGAGATCAAAATTGAATAGTTAATTTTTTTAGATGAAAAATAAATTATAAAAAAGTTATGAGAAAAAAAATTATAATTAATGTTCTGAACTTATGATAGCATCATAAAAAGTCATATCATCATTATTTTAGTTATTTATCTATATATGTATTATGTATATTTTATTCTCACTTTTGAGCTTTGATAGGTTAAGGAAATGTCTAATAAAGGATCACTGCAATTGAGGGTTCAGACGGATAAAGTAAGCTATATTTTTAATTTTAACATACACAGTTTGTGAGATTCATTATTTTCCTTTAGTGGATACTCATATTCATATACCAAATTGGATCAAATAATGTAATATTTGTCTCAATTTAATTTATTTAAAATACCTAATTTTATGATCATCGTCATCAATAACTCCATTAGAATCATTATAAATCGACTGTAACATAAAAGATTGCATGGTCCACAAATTATCTATGAAACCTGCATGAGTGGTCTAGCTTGAAATATAAAATAGATAAAAAAATATTTACGAAATATGTATGTTTTGTGCAAGAGAAAATATCATTTTTAGTCCCGTAACTTCAAAAAATTCCATTTTTTATTCTGTATTTTTTATTTTTTCAATTTTAGTTCTAAATGTGTCAATTTCAATCTTTTTTTGTGGACAATTAAAAATATCACCGGAACAAGCATGTGCACCTCACGTGACACTTCAAAATTGATTTTTTTTTACATGACAGTTCACTTGTATAGGTTGCCGAAAAATTAAAAATATCTCAATTTAGAAATGTAACACGAAGTGCACATGCTTATTCCGGCGAGATTCTAAAATTTTCGACAAAAAAAGATTGAAATTGACCCATTCAAGATTGAAATTGAAAAGGTAAAAAAAATTATAGGACTAAAAATGGAATCATCAAAAATTACAAGACTAAAATTACATTTTCTCTTTTGTGCTACATGAAAAAAAAAATTAAGTGAAAGAGTCACATTTGCGTGAAACGATCTCATTGTGATAACGTGCTTAATGTGTGAACTATTTTTCAAATAAGACTCAATTTGAAGTTAAAATTATGAAAAAAAAAAAAAGAAAGAGAGAGCGCGACAGGACATTTGAAAGCATTTCCCTCCCGAGGCAAGGCAATTTGGGAACCTAACACTCTGTTTTTTCACTCAATAAAGTAAGCACCAGCACTATGAAAACCTATGATCTCACACAGCCATTAACATCATAATGCGTATTCAATAATGGCGACTTACATTCTCACTACTAAACTTGAAGACTTGGTAAAATCTTCTCCTTATTTCCAGGATTCAAACAGTTGGATTTCCTAATTGTTACAGCATTTTTGTTTTGATTTTGTAACCTAGTTTTGTTGTATGTGTTTGCACTTTTCCTCTTTAAGATCGCACATACAATTGTTACTTGTGTTTGTTATTTCCTGCAGAAATTTCAAAATCGAAAAAATAGCGGTTAATATTATTATACCGAAGAAATTCTGAATTTGGGATTGGGTTTCCATAGATTCACTATCTGAGGAAATGCACTTTTTATACTAGTATTTTTCTGAATACTAATTTTCCATGAGAAATGCAAAATTTCAGGTTGTGATTGATAATGGAGTCCTCCAGCTGACTCTGTCCAATCCAGGAGGAATTGTGAAGGGCATACAGTACAATGGAATCGACAATTTGCTTGAACTCCACAACGAAAACCTGAATGGCGTGTACGCCTCTTGAATTTTGAGTTCCCCTGCAAATATATTATGGTGCATAACTTGTTTATTCTCCAATTTGGGTTTAACTTCTTCGATTTACTTCTAATATTAAAAAAGTTGTCCAATTTTGGCCCCAAAAATCGCCTAAGTATTAAAAACAGTGTCATTTTTTATCACACAAATGTCGGGTAGGATTTAGTTTGGAGCAGTGGACAAGTTTCAGGGCCAAATTGGACATTTGTGTGACAAAAAATCACACCATCTTTAATTTTTCAGTGATTTTGGGCCAAGATTGGATAAACTTTTTAATGTTATGAATAAATTTAAAAGGTTAATATTTTGAGGACCAAAATTGGACAAAATTTTTAATATTAGGAATAAATTTAAAAGTTAACTTTTTGGGGATCAAAACTGGACGGAATATAAGTAATGGGACCAAAAAAAAAAAAGTCCCCTGCATACACTATATGCAGTGCAGAAGCAAGATATCAAAAATGAACTCCTTACTTGAACACATGCTTACTTTAGTCATATTTTTCATCCCTTGCATCTAAATTGCTTATCTAATGAACAAGATAGCATGTCAGAGATTTTCATTTCTTATTAATCCAATTCCATATTGTATATAATATTTTCTCTGTATGAATGTTGCACGTATTATCACATTTAATGTGGATGAGCTCTGGCTATGGTGGTATTTACAGGTTTTGGGATCTTAATTGGAGTGAAGAAGGGAGTGCCAAAACAAGGGGGAAGTTTGATACGTATGTCTTTGATATTGCCCCCTATATTTCTTGAACATAATTCATGCAGTAAAAATGTTGACTAGAATTGTCTGTACAATAACTGCATTTTGTAGGACGATGTAAATGATTTGATACTACTTTAATTGTTCATGGTCATCTATAAGAGGAAGAGTAGGTTATCTTCATATGGTTCCCCCTCCTTAGTTGTATATGCAATGTAGTTTACAGTTCAACCATATGGTTTGAAGGCAAACACTGAAGGCACCAGTTGCACCGTGCATTTTTAAATGGTATTAGTTGTTTTGCTAAAAGGTATTAGATGATCACTATAAATTATTTTCGCTGAACGGTATTAGTTGTGCATCAGTTGCACGGTGCAACTTGTGCACCCAAGTGTTACTCTAGTTTGGATTTTTTTTTACATGATGATGGTAGAAGTTGGGTCCCACCTAGGGGTGGACGGTACGGCATATCAAAAATTTTCTCGCTATACCCTTACCGTACCGAAATTTTCGACACCGAAAAATCTCATACCGTTGTCGTACCGAAAATTCGGTATACCAAAATTTCGGCATACCGAAATTTTCGGTATGTCAATATTACATACCGATACCGTACTGAAATTTTCTATATTTTCATACCGTTATCGTACCGAAATTTTCGATAAAATTGATATTTTTCGGTACGGTAAGTGCAGTATACCGGTATTTTCGGTATTTCCTCCACCCCTAGTCCCACCAACTATATTATACCCCTAACTGAGGCTGTATTTCTATATAGGATCGAAGGCACGAGCTTGAGAGTTATAGTGGAAACTGAGGAGCAAATAGAGCTCTCATTCACAAGAACATGGGATCCTTCTGTCCAAGGAAAACAATCACCTCTAAGTATAGACAGGAGGTTTTCTTCTACCTTATCTGTTTTGCATTACGTATCTCTTTGATCAAGAATTGATGCTAACCCAGTGATACTTTCAGGTTTGTGATGCTTCGTGATAGCCCGGGGTTCTACTCTTATGCCATTTTCGAACATTCAGAGGAGTTTCCTGGTTTCAACCTTAATACCACTAGGATTGCCTTCATGCTCAGAAAAGACAAGTAAGATTTCCTTTACCCTGTCAAAGAAAACTGACTTAATTCAGATATTATATGATTCACATAACAGCATAAGACCATGTTAGCCAGCCATCTATTTAGGGTAGGCAACTGGAATTGGGAGTTCTTGATACAAAAGCATGAGTACTTATAGAAATGGTTTAATGTTATAAATCCAATCTCAGATTAGGAAACACAGAACTTGCAAGATTGATACACATCGTTTGATCCCCAAAAACATTGCTCCCTCTGTCCCACAAAGATAATCGTGTTTTCCTTTTTTATTTGTTCCAAATTATAGTCATTTCTTATTAAGAGAGTGTGATATTTTTAAAAACACCCATATTTAATGTACTTTGGATCAATCAGTTATCATTTTTAAGGGGCTATTCTGAAATTTGTAGGTTATATCTAATTTTCCAAGCGCCATTTACGTATGCTGTTTCATTGGTCTTTGTAGAACTCAAAGTGTGACTATCTTTATGGGACGTAGGGAGTAATTCCTTTCATCTCCCAGAGTGGGAAAGCAAGATGTTGTGATTGATGATGTTTTTTGTTCAACTTACCAGATTTCATTACATGGCTGTAGCAGATAATAGGCAGAGATACATGCCCATGCCAGATGATCGCTTATCAGGAAGAGGCCAACCACTGGCTTTCCCAGAAGCAGTTCTCCTTGTTGATCCCGTTGAGCCTGAATTCAAGGGAGAAGTACAATCATATAACCCATTCTCATGGAAGAAGTACAATCATATACAGCGTCATAATTGATGTGTAATGTGCAGGTGGATGATAAGTATCAGTACTCATGTGAGAACAAAGACAATAAGGTGCATGGATGGATATGTCTCGACCCACCAGTTGGTTTTTGGCAAATTACACCCAGCAATGAATTTCGGAATGGAGGACCCTTCAAACAAGACCTCACCTCCCACGTTAATCCTACCACCCTTGCAGTGAGTGATACTACTATGCTTTTTCTTAGATTGTTTCTACTTTTATTTCCTTTGAGTTTGTAAAGAATTTGATATTTTGATTTGAATTGTGTACCAGATATTTGCTACGTCACATTATGCGGGGGAGGATCTTTTACTAAAATTTAAACATGGAGAAATATGGAAAAAAGTATATGGCCCAGTTTTTATCTATCTCAATTCTGTGTCAGATGGACATGATGCACTTACCCTCTGGAATGATGCCAAGGAACAGGTAAATTATCAAAGCTCGTTATATATTTATTAGATATTAATAGAAAAATCTTATTCGAAGTTCATATTTGATTATTTTGGCATTTGTGTCAATATTTGGTTGTAATTCTATCTCTAGATGAAAAAAGAAGTGGAGTCATGGCCGTACAGTTTCCCTGCTTCTGACGAATTTCCTAAATCTGACCAGAGGGGCACAGTGAGGGGTAAACTGTTTGTATATGACAGGTCTCTTTCTTTCTCAATTTCATTCTTCTTATTGTTGCTGCTGCATTTTTAAGTCTAAGAATTACTATATTTAGAAGCATATATTTCTATGCACCAGTTGCACATGTAACTCAAGTGCATTTAAAAAAATGGTATTAGTCGTTTTACGAAAAGGTATTAGTTGGTCATTACTCGTTAGTTGTTTTCACTGAACAACATTAGTTGTTTTCATTGAACAACATTAGTTGTGCACCAGTTGCATGGTGCAATTGTTGCACCCAAGTGTTACTCTAATTCAGAAGTTTGACTAATCTTTAGTACAAGAAAAGATGACATGAAGAGTCTATGTTACTTTTAGGTTCTAACCTATAGAAATAAGCCATAATGATTGCTAAATCAAATGGAAAATCGTATTTTCAATAGTTTCTTTTCTCACTAATGCATCCACCTATTTTGCCCTTTAATATTTTCAGTTATTTAAATGAACATGTTTTAGGTACATTAGCAAAGATAATATACCAGCAAAAGCAGCTTATGTTGGGTTGGCACCACCAGGAGATAAGGGATCATGGCAAAGGGAATCTAAGGTTATTAATACAGTTTTTCTAAATCTAACACAGTTTTTTTTTTATATTATTGTGTACTTTCTCACATTTTGAGTATACAGGGTTATCAATTTTGGACTACTGCCAATGAGAATGGCGGGTTTAGCATAAGTAAAGTACGACCTGGCGATTATAATTTGTATGCATGTGTGCCTGGATTTATTGGAGATTACAAGTATGAAGTAGCATTAACCATAACCCCAGGTTCTAATGTTGCTGAAGTTTTTAGTTTATAACTATATCATCCATCATAATTTTATTAGTAATATTTAACAGAGATTTCAAAACCTGACTTTAGACTCTTTGAATTTCCACAAAGAAATTGATCAAACTACTTGATTTCCATTGTAGGATGTGACATCGATGTTGGTGGACTTAAATTTGAGCCACCAAGAAACGGCCCTACATTGTGGGACATCGGCACCCCTGATCGTACTGCAGCTGAATTTTATATTCCGGATCCTAATCCAAAGTACATCAATAAACTATACGTAAATCATCCAGACAGGTAATTTTATTTATTTATTTTTGTTTAAAGATCATAATTTTGTTGTTCCAGTTGGGCTTTCTTTGACACGTATGTCATATTTTAAAATTATCGGGACAAATTTAATGGTTTTACACTCTTGGCAGGTTTAGACAATATGGACTATGGGAAAGATATGCTGAGTTATATCAAGATAAAGATTTAGTGTACACTGTGGGTGTAAGTGACTATAAAAAAGATTGGTTCTATGCTCAGGTTACAAGGTGATTTATTCAAAATATGATTATGTCCTTCTAAAACTCATCTTAATAAATTTACATGTACTACAATTGAACTATCTTCCTCAAAAATTTCCATCACTTAATGTTTAACTATTGTACTTTGTCATGAGTTGTAGTTTTCTTCACATGAAATACTAGGATTGATTTTACTTTGTTCTACCATTTTCTTGACCCTGTGACAATAGTGGGGGATAAAGAATGTCTAGAATCACAAGTCAAAAATGTTAGCTCTTCATTTGAGGTGCTTCACAATAGTATTAGCGGGTTAAATAGGATTACATTATCTTCTTATTTTGTGTAGTTTCAACCTTTTAGTATCACATTTTTCCTCTTTTCGTGCCCTCTTACTCCATTCTTCTTTTGAAATTTCCAATACTTCATTAGCATTTTGTATGGTCTCTATGTTGCCTTAAATTTGTTTATCATCACTCTCTCTGGTACAGGAGAACTGGGGATAACGCATACAAGAGCACGACGTGGCAAATAAACTTCAGTTTGGACAATGTGGCTGAAGGAGGAATCTACAAATTACGGTTGGCACTTGCATCAGCCCACAATTCTGATTTACAGGTACAAATTTCTAAAACATGATCAATTACTGGTAAAGTTGAAAAAATGGCAGACAACAGCATTTCCTTTGATTTTGTAGAAGCCTTGATTAATTATGTGATATACCAAACCATTTTCAGGTAAGGGTGAATGATGTTGATGCAAATCCTCCCTTATTTTCAACTGGAGTAATTGGGACAGACAATGCAATTGCTAGACATGGAATTCATGGTGTCTATTGGCTGTTCAATGTGGATATACCAGCTGATAAACTCATACAAGGCCTAAACACCATACATTTGACACAAGCCAAGAGCACCAGCCCCTTTCAAGGCGTCATGTACGACTACATTCGTCTTGAAGCTCCATCGTCCATTCATTCTTAATTTTCTCTGAGTTCCACTGTTTTAAAATCATACAAAATATTACAACAGAATGACTGGTAGCTGTCCATATACACAGTTGTAAGATTTGGGAACATTTCTCGCCACTTCCTCTTTCAATAACCCTTTTAGATCAGGTAAACCCAATAATTTCAGGTCTTTCAATGATGGGAATTGCATGTGAAGTAGGCTTAGCGGATTCTAGAATCGTCAATGATTGGTGAACCGACAGATCCATTTGCAATGCCTCTGGATGTATTGCCTGAATGTTTTGTTTTTTTGAAATATTTTCTTCAGTAGAATAATTTCATATTAGTCCCTAAATTTTAATGCAAAGCCCATAAATGTTAAATACTAGTAATGGTTTTAGTCCAAATTTTTCACATTTTAAATTCAACACCTACCTTTTCTTATCAAAATAATATAAGATAAAATTTTGCGTGAAATTCGAGTTCATCTTGAAATCAATTTTTTTAATATACTGTTATATATAAAAATTGATAAAAATTTGTATAGATTTGATTCATGCTTATAAATTTTATTTTTAATTCATGACATTTGATTCTACTGAAGGGTATAATATGAGTCAAGTTTAACAATTTGAAAAAATGTGTTAAAAATGAAAATGGATCAAATAATTCAAGTTCATAGCATATATCTGATTCGTGGAATTAATCAACTCATAAAAATATCACTATTATACTTAAAAATAATTATTATTTATAAAAGATTTATATTTTTTAACAGTTAAAATTTTGTGCATAACAACGATAATTTTTACATATAGAAATGATAGAGTTCATATACATGATAATAATAGTTTTTACACATAAAAGTGATAAAGTACATATATAAACATAATTGTAAATGTTACTCAATATAATGCTTCCAGCTTGAATTTAAAAACATTATCCGTTCAAAATTCAACATATACTTACTTTCTTTTATCAAAATAATACAATGCTTCCAGCTGGAATTTAAAAACATTTTTCGTTCAAAATTTCGGCGAAACGCGTCCAACATGGATCGCAGGTAGTATCGGCAAAAGAGAAATAACAAACGATCAATTTAATCACATATTTTTCGTTTTCTTTATCAGTTTCAAAACATATAACTCTTTTATCAATAAATACTCATACAAGTAGTCAAATTAGTTAAAAAAAGTTGTTTATTAAAATCATCAAATCATAAATAAAATACAATAGAAATTAGAAAAACCTACTAAAATGTACTGAGTCGATCTCATACAATTTTCTGTGTTTATTTAAGTATACAAAAATACACAATCACCAGCAGATTAAAATAAGGACGCCGGTGTCCATACTAGACATTAACAAACGACATATGACTATCACCAAATCCAGAATTACTAATTAATGAAGGGTGTTCTTGATATCCTCAGCGTGGTCGGTGGCGTCAACCTGCATCTTCGCCGTCTGAAGGTCGGCGTCGGCGGCCTCCTTCTCCGTCTTGGCCGTCAGTTTCTTGGCAAGCCCCACCGCCGCCGCTTTCACATACCCAAACCCTTCTCCGATGGACGCCGCCGCCAACACAAACCACGTCTTCATGTGGTGGAACACCGTTTCTTCCTTCCTCTCCTCCGCCGTCGACGGTGGCCGGACCTCTTCCATGCTCAATATTTTTTGTGCAGTAACTCGGTGCTCGAGGGGGTGTTAATTAAATATGGGAAAAAATGGTGATGTGTTGCGTGGTTAAGTTTGCAGAATGCCACGTTCATGTATAACGTGTCACATTCTCAATATCCCCTTTCGTATAAAAAATGTTTAATAAATATGAGTCCGTGTATTAAAAATTCAACTGGTGAAATGCCAATGAAATATTAAATGTGAAATAAACGAATGGAATAGTTAATATTCTACACCGTATAATCTAGTTTTCAAAGTTAATATTGGTAACTTTGGAAATATATATGAAAACCCTAAAATTTATGTAAATATATATCGCTATATTGATATCTGTGTATTTATAAAATTTAATAAATTTTAAGTATTACTTTTAAGAGTTTTGATATGGAGCTCAATGGAGCCAAATTATGACAGTGTCGTTCCACTTCATCTTTCCACCTTATTATTAATTATTTAACTAATAGTTTTTTTTTTATTTTTTTATAATATTAAAAATCGGATTTCAATATCAATTAGAATCAAGCAGACTTTATTAATTGACTTGTTGCTTCTCTCTCCCTCTTTGCGATATTATCTCATTTCCCCTCTGAAATTTTATATGATATTTACATATGCATTGTGTACTCATATTATTTCTCAAGGTTTCGTGTTTATAATCTGGTTTCCCAGTATTGGGAAGGAGAGACAAATAATTACGAGTGATGTTTGTCTGCACCAATTGCACAATTGAGTATAATTTTAATTTAGATAAATCATAAATCCTAAATCTAAATCCTAAAACATGAACCTTAAACCCTAAATCATTAACCATTTGGATTGGGTGAACCATGAACCACTTGGGGTGGGTTCGGATCGGGTTGAGTTGGGTCCGCACCGGGTAAAAAAGAAAAAAAAAACCTAAAAAAAACCTGGAATAAACTTCTCAAACTTAGGAGCATATCAGTTTCCAAATTTCAAGGATACAATTTCGGAATATGAATTCGAAAAAGAAAAAAAATCTAAAAAATCTATGATTTAATTATTATTTTTGTAATTAAGTAAATAAATGCTGAGGTGGATTGCCATGTCACTAATTAGGTTCCATATCAAAATTGTACTTTTAATACATAAATTTAACCGTATAGTTTAAATGATTTTAAAATTAATTTGTAATAAATATAAATAAAATATAAAGTATATTTTATGTACATCGTACAACTCTGATGCATGTATTTGAGTAAATGAATTGCATACTTAAAAATGCATTTGAATTAGAAAATGCACATGTGACGTTGACAACAAATAATTTCATAGGCTAGTGATAAACATATTGTATATACAATATACGATAAAATTGGTCATTTTTCGAATTACACTCTTAAATTTTTGACAAAGTATAGTATGAAATTTTTCATACATAAAAAAATTTTAATTTACAATCAAATTCTGTAATTGGTGAAGGTAAGACAAAATTGAGCGGTCATGGTTCACTCGGCCCAAGTGGTTCATGGTTCACCCGATCCGAATAAGTTATAATTTAGGGTTCATTATTTAGTGTTTAGGGTGTAGATGGTTGATTTAGGATAATTTTATAGATTTTCATACGTGAAAATTTTTAAACTAGACCTACTCCAAATTTTTAAGGTGAAAATTTATAAGATAATGAACCATCCGACAAACATAACAAACGAACAAAGCTTTCCCATATTAATCAATAAAATTCGCAAAAGAATTGGTGTCATGCACATAAACTATAGAAAAAATTAATTTGTTTATAATGGAGCTTCAGAAAAGAAAATAAGAGAATGACAGATTAAATTATTTAATTAAAGTATTTAATTATTAAATTATAATAGATTAGTTTATATTTTTAATGTAAGCTTCTTATTTCAAATTATGGTATATGGTGCATGAAGAAGTTTGAGGAGACGATAATTCACATGTCGCGTATTTTCACTGTGTCGAGATGAAATTTGTGACCTAACATATGTGATTGATCGACACATTTTCTATGTACTATAGTCTATGTCCAAAAGCTCCCAATCATTGTACGGCGTATGCTGATTTTTTGACAGACATCTTTTCACATGTCGCGTATTTCCATTGTGTTAAGATGAAAGTTGTGACCTAATATATGTGATCGACCAATTCATTTTCTACGTACTATATCCAAAAGCTCCCAATCATTGTACGATATATACTAATTTTTTGACAGACATCTTTTCACATGTCGCGTATTTCCATTGTGTTAAGATGAAAGTTGTGACCTAATATATGTGATCGACCAATACATTTTCTACGTACTATATCCAAAAGCTCTCAATCATTGTACGATGTATACTAATTTTTTGACAGACATCTTTTCACATGTCGCGTATTTTTATTGAGTCAAGATGAAAGTTGTGACCTAATATATATGATAGACCAACACATTTTCTACTTACTATATCCAGAAGCTCTCAATCATTATACGACGTGTGTTGATTTTTCGACATACATCTTAAAAAATAATAAGATTATGTCGACAATAAATTCAATTTATAGAATGATACCAATAATCATTAATTTGAATACCAATAATTTTTTTTTTTTACATTATCATATCTTGATTAGGTTCATGATAATTCATTGACTCAATGAGACAATTTATCGACAGTTTATTTAAGAGAAAGTCTTGTGTGAAATATTGCACACTAGTGTTATGTGCAATACAACATAAATAAGGTAAAAATTGTTTAAAATTACCGGTCCAGGCTGGGTGGCGGGTGGCCAAGGGGCAAGACGTGGCGATGGGTTCGTGGAGGTTGGCTCGGACGCATATGTATTTATAGAAGGATATTTTTATTAAATATGTATTGTAGCCTAGTGGTTCAGGTTTGTTGCTAATAAATTTGGTTGCAGGTTCGATTCCCACTGTACGCATATTTTTTTTTATTTTTTTTCTAAAAATTTTGTGTGTTACTACATCTATGTATAAGTGTTATTACATTATTATATTACGTGTTACCACATGAACAAAATCAGTACAAGCGCGAAAAGAAATCACAGTCCAGAATTACAGATTTAAAGAACAATTTGATGTGTTACTACATGAACAAAAAAAGAGTGTTACCATATGAGAAAAAAGAGTGTTACTACATGAACAAAAACCAAGATAAACGCGAAAAAAAAAATCTTCAAATCCAAAATTACTGATTTTCTGTAAGCAAAGATGAAAAAAAAAAGTGCAGAAGGATCTGAATTTCATCATACACTTTGTGTTGAGGGGTAATTGAAACATCACACACATATTCTCTCTTCTTCTCGTAAAATCCACATCGAAATCCAAATTGAATGAGCTGATTTCATCCAATAATCGGAGCGAAAAAAAAAAAAATTAGTGGCACTTAACGAGGAAGAAGAAAGCCCATGAGATTCGCCAAGAGAAGAAGAAGAAGAAGAGGAAATCGACCGCTTCGGTTTTGTCTTATGTAAGGAAGAAGATGAAGAAGCCCATTGGCCACCAACAATCTGCCTAAAATCCATTCCCCACGATAGAAAAAAAAAAAAAACTCAATCAAGACATATCACTAGAGATGCAATATTGCATACAAGTTTTTGTCATTACAAATGCCTTTAAAGTTTAAATCACAATATAGACAAAATAATGTGTATATATATATATATATATATATATATATATATATATATATCGATTTTGATATGGAGCCTAATATTGGGCTCATTATGGAGCCTAATAGATTTTTTACCCGGTCCGAACACAACTCAACCCAACTCAAAACCGGTCCAAGTGGTTCATGGTTCACCCGGCCCGAACGGTTGATGGTTTAGGGTTTACGATTTATGATTTAGGGCTTAGTTTGGGAATGCCACATAAGCTATTAGGCTCCATAAGGAGCCTAATATTATGCTCCATATCAGAATTTTATATATATATATATATTAGATCTATATATAGAATAAATAATTGCAAATAAATAATGTACGACAAAAGGTTGGAAAGCTGAACTCGAAATTGACTAGTTTGAAACTCAAATCATAAATTCCAATATCTTGAATGGTGAACATACCTTTTAGACTTCTTAAAATTAGAATTAAGATGATACATCTTTGATTTGAGTTGTTCTAACATGAAGTAAAAGTCAATATTTTTTTATTTTTTTTGGTTGAAACAAAACATATACAATAATGTATCTATGAAAAATATAGAAACTCAAGATAGATTATAATTCAAGTGTGCTGCAAATGATATCAAAAACAGTAAATAAAATCGGATGTAAAGAGATATTGAAAGAATTTGTTACTATATTTTAGGAGAGAACACTATAACATAACGGTTGGATTCCTCTGTGCCAAAATTGGGTGTTCCACCCATGTTCCACATCCTATAAATTTGACACATGTCCCATATTTTAATTATTTAAAATTTTAAACTCTATACCTTAAATCATGAACCATAAACCCTAAATTATGAATCATTCGGGCCGGGTGAACCATGAACCACTTGACCAGGGTTAAGTCTGGATCGGATAATAGAAAAAATTGGAAAAAAAAAAAAAAAAAAAATAATAAATTTTAAATAATTAAAATATGAGACAGATGTCAAATTTAGAGGAGTGGAATACGCAACTTTGGAACAGAGGAATCCGTGCGATAACATAATCACCTGTGACTCCGTTGTTCAATGAGTTATATTTTATTTATATTAATAAAGTGATAATATAATATTTTTTATCAATTTTTTGGGGTCTCGCTGTGAAAATAAACTGGACCCTAGTTTAACCCCATATTATTTCATTCATGGGATAAGGAAAATCAAACTCGGCCCATATGTAAGGCCCATCAACAAGAACTGTATTCTATAAAGTAAATTTTGCAACATTAGACGCATAGCCGAATTTCTTTTACTACATGAAAATAATTATATATTGTAAATAATAATTTAATAATTAATAAATTAGTAGGTATTCTGTGTATAGGTGCACCGTGCGCTATACAATTCAAGTGCATTCAATTTATTCAGGGGCTGCTTGGTGAGAGCCTTTACAACTAAGGAATGGAAAAAAAATGCAAAAAAGATTTTGGTTGAAAACTTTGATTACCTGCCACAGTAGATGATACTCCAAAATTGAGGAATCATCCATTCCTTAGGGTTTTCAGAGGTATGTCTTTCATTTCTTCTCCCCATTCCACCCAAAAAAAGGGCACACTCAAGATGTGTTATTCCCTCCATTTATTTAATTTTATATTAATTAATTAATCAGATTCTGAATATTATTTCTACTCTCTTTCTATATTCTTCCACTCCAGTATCCATTCTTATTCAGCCACACCCAGCATTGCAGGTTAGCAATTATTTTCATTCTTCAAGCAATAATTAATCGATCACTCTTTAATTTATGAACCCATTTTAATTATATTTCTCTCTTATGCATTCTTGCTCTGTGCTGCACCATCTTCAATCCTGGTTGTTGTTGTTCTTCCATTTCACAATTCTCAGCCTAGCTCAGGTTAGACTTTTTCTAACTGATAATTTCTAATTTGAACCGTAATATATGAAGTTTATACATGGGTTTGATGAAATTGTTCTTATTTTGTTATTTTCTTGAGAATTTTCTTTGCGAAATTTTATCAAACACTTGGTGGGTGTATACTGTGTGCGGAATTTGTTGAATATTGAACATGGTAATGTAATAATAATTGAAGTTTGGAACCATTAATAATGAATACTTGCTGTTAGAAGTTTGGGTGTAATTGTTTATTTGAGAGAATAGGTGCTTTGTTTCTGTTCCTGGGATTGGTGTTACTTTGCAGGCTGAACTTGTTTGTGTTACTCAGGAAATTAATAAGTCCATTAGCAGAACCTGTAATCCATAAATAAGTTCAATGGATCTTCTTCCCACAATTAATAATATGTTTCAAATATGTAAAATATGTTCTAGTTTATTTTTTGATGTATTAGTCCATCTACCTGAAAAGAGAGCAACACATTAATTAACAAAAATACTAACGGAGCTCTTGATTCTGCAATTACTTGCTGAATTTTTACATGTAGATCAAAATGGCTCGGCCCCCCATCAACAAAACACGTCGTAAACTAAAACGACTTTTGTTGCTTCAGCATACAACAAACAACGTGTTGATTTTTTTATTTGCCATGCATTATGTAGTTATTTCTTTGTACCTTGGAAATAATGTTCGGGCAATCAAAACTAAGGAAGAAAAAAGGATGGACCAAATGAAATGGATGTGCCAATTAACCCTTGACTCTGATGTTGCTTGCATTAGTGAGCTTCGTATGGATAGAGCAACCTTTAGGATATTATGTAATATGGTAAAAGAAATTGGAGATTTAAAGCCCACTAAGAACACATCCATAGAAGAGGTTGTAGCTATGTTCGTAAATACTTTAGCTCCTCACAAAAAAAGTTGGACAATTGGCCTACTTTTTTTGCGTAGTACAGAAACTGTCAGTCGACAATTCCATCAAGTTCTAGGTAAAGTTTTGAGATTACATGATATCTTACTCAAGAAGCCAGAGCCCATTACCCAGGACTGCCAAGATGAGAGATGGAAGAGTTTTCAGGTACATCAACATACTACAATTATTATATAATATGTTATGAATTTTTTTCTCTTATAATGAATTTTTAGCTTCTAATTATAGGTGTTAATTATCTTCTTATCAAAATTATAGGGTTGCTTGGGAGCTTTAGATGGAACTCTAATAAAAGTTACACCTCCTAATGAGGATAAGCCCAGATTTCGCACTAGAAAATGATGTATTTCAACCAACGTTTTAGGTGTTTGTTGTCCAGATATGCAATTTATATATGTATTGCCCGGTTGGGAGGGCTCTGCACATGATGGTCATGTTCTTCGAGATGCAATCTCAAGACAACATGGTTTAAAAGTTCTTCAAGGTAAATATGTAATTTAATTTCTAGTTTATTTGATGATTTCAATTCTACTACTTTTATGAGAATCGATCGTAAATTGTTGTTTTAATTGAAGGTTGCTATTACTTGGTTGACTCTGGATATTGCAATGCAAATGGATTTCTTGCCCCATATCGAGGTCAACGATATCACCTCAAAGAATTTGATGGCCATCGACCAGAGACGGCAGAGGAGTACTTCAACATGAAGCATGCCAAAGGAAGGAATGTAATTGAGCGATGTTTTGGTTTGTTAAAAGGAAGATGGAAGATCCTTGCATCCCCTTCATTTTTCCCAATCCAAACTCAAATTCGCATTATAATGGCATGTTGTCTTCTACAAAATTTAATTCGAAGGTTTATGAGCTTCGACCCACAAGAGTCGATTATTGAAGGAGAAGAAGAAGAGACCGAGGAAGATGAAAGTGATGAAGATGATGAAGTAGAATATATTAGACATATAAGTCCTGCTAATGAGTGGATAGCATTTAGGAATAACATGACTGTTGGAGATATTTTAGTTTTGATGAATTATGTCAAAACATTATCAACTTGTGTTATTGAAGCTAATTTACAGATAACAAGTTGAGAGGGAACGAGAGAACAAATTGAGGGGGAACTCACGAAATCAGAAGTAGATGATCGAGATCAGACGAGGTTGCAGATTTAGACCGACGAGATCGATGAGTTAGATGAGTTCCGAAGTTAACCGATGAGTCAGGCAAAATCGAAGAGAAGAAAATCTAAAGCCACCGGGTCAAGATCGATGACGGAATAGACCGATCGATGATCGGAAGAACAATGAAAGCCGAGCATGGTGATCGTAAGAGCGCATAAACCGATAGGAAAGAAACCGACCGTAAGATCGTAAGAGAAGGTTGTAGATCGTAAGAGGAGCGGAGATGAGACCGGTCGAGATCGACGGATCGAGATCGATATGAAGATGAGCGGATGATCAAGATCGACGTGATTGAGATCGGGATGTGCTAAACCGATATGCTAAACCTAATGTAATCGACCGATGCTATCCGGAGATATTGATCTGAAGAAGTGTTGATCGATCGATCGAAAGCCGATCGATCGCAAAGAAGAAATCGATAGCTCGAGTCAAAGTGACTGAAGGTCTGGATGTCTCGATTCAGAGAATCAACTCGTTAGCCCGAAAGTGTCAAGATGCCTGATCGCATAAGGTCCGCCAAGAAGAAGTCTCATTGAATCAAGAAACCCGAGACTCAAGATGTCACCGGGACACCGAGGCTCGATAAACCTAAAGGCTCGAGATAGAATCAAGATCCCGAGACTCGGGAGAATCGAGGAATATAGCCGTTAGAATCACCGACGTGGACCAATGAGAGAAAGACAACCACTGAAGAAGTCACAGATTTACAAGAATAGTATGGATTTGAATGTGATTCTCTCCAACGGTAACATTCAAATCCACACTATAAATACAAGGTCTTTCATCATTCTAATGTGTGGCGTGGAGATTATAAAGACTAAATGCTAAGAGACAAAGAGAGTTATACCCAAAGCATTCCCACCCTAAACAATTTTGTAGATATACAAATATGTTCAAAAGTGTTCTAGAACCCAATCTAAAGAACCCACGATGTATCCTAAGCTTAGAGAGATTTTCCCAACCTTAGCATTGAGGCTAAACAAATGTAAGGTAAAATCTCAACCTAGTTTGAAACCAAAACAAACCTTACCCAAATCTGGTCGGTTAAGTTTGTAGGTGAGTGTGAACTCGATAAACATCTAGCAATCCCGAAAGGGAGGGTAGGCAATACCGAGTGAGGGTGATAAGTCCCGTTGGAGTTAGTAAACTACGGAGGTAGTCAGAAAGCTCAAGGTCGGGTTGAGTAAGTAAACCACGTGGAGTAGTCGTAAAAGCTCGGGGCGAGTTGAGTAAAGTAAACCACGCGAGGTAGTCGTAAAGCTCAAGGAAGTGATGAAGGAATTTCCCAGAACAAGGGAGAGTGGATGTAGGAGCTTGAGTCTCGAACCACTATACTTTGTTGTGTTCTTTATTGCTTTATGTTCTTATATTGTCATATGCATTCGATTATAAGCAAAAACACAACACATGAGCTTAAAACACAAAAATCAGAATCACTCGCCTCACCCCTCGCTTTTTATATACCTTTGAACCAAAATATTTTTTTCCGACGTGCAAAATGGGTTTTCCCAAGGACCATCAATTGGTATCGAAAGAAGGTGTTCAAACGGTTCACCGATTTCAAAGTAACCACCGAATCGATCTTTTTAAAAAAACCCGTTTAATTAAAAATGCATATATTCTAATGTTTTGGCGTCATTATTAAAAAAGGGGAAATTGTTGGGATATTTTAGTTTTGATGAATTATGCTGAAAACATTATCAACTTGTGTTATTGAAGCTAATTTATAGATAACAAGTTGAGGGGAACGAGAGAACAAATTGGGGGGGAACTCACGAAATAAATAGATGATCGAGATCGATGAGGTCATGAGACGAGACCGATCGAGATCGATGAGTTCCGAGTTAATGATGAGTCGTGGCAAAATCGTAAGAGAAGAAAAGCTAAAGCCACCGGGTCAAGATCGGGATGAGCGGAAACAGACTGATCGGATGATCAAGAAGAAATCGAGATGATATTGGGATCGGAAGAGCGGATAAACCGATTAGAAAGAAATGACCAGGAAGATCGAAGAAGGTTGCAGATCGGAAGAGGGCGGATGGGACCGATCGAGATCGACGTGATCGAGATCGGATATGAAGATGAGCGGATGATCAAGATCGACGTGATTGAGATCGGATGTGCTAAACCGACATGCTAAACCTAATGTCTTGACTCGATGCTATCCAGGAGATATTGATCTGAAGAAGTGTTGATCAGATCGGTCGAAAGTCGGACGATCGTGCAAAGAAGAAATCGGATAGCTCGAGTCAAAGTGACTGAAGGTCGGGATGTTCGATTCAGAGAATCAGACAGATTAGCCTCGAGTGTCAAGATGCTCGATCGAACAAAGGTCCATCAAGAGATGTATTTGAATTAAGAAACACGAGACTTCGGATGTCACCGGACACCGAGGCTCGATAAAACCGATGGCTCGGATAGAATCAAGATCCCGAGACTCGGGAGAATCTGAGGAATATAGCCGTTAGAATCACCGACGTGGACCAATGAGAGAGGAAGATAACCACCTGAAGAGTTCGCCAGTACTTACAAGAATAGTATGGATTTGAATGTGATTCTCTCCAACCAGAACATTCAAATCCACACTATAAATACAAGGTCTTTCATCATTCTAATGTGTGGACGCGTGGAGATTATAAAGACCTAAATGCCACAGAGACAAAAAGAGAGTTATACCCAAAGCATTCCCACCCTGTAACACAATTCAGAGATATACAAATATGTTCAAGAGTGTTCTAGAACTCAATCTAAGAACCCACGATGTATCCTAAGCTTAGAGAGATTTTTCCAAACCTTAGCATTGAGGCTAAACAAATGTAAGGTAAAAATCTCAACCTAGTTTGAAACCAAACAAACCTTACCCAAATCGGCTCGGTTAAGTTTGTAGGTGAGTGTGAACTCGGTAAACATCTAACAATCCCGAAAGGGAGGGTAGCAATCCCGAAAGTGAGGGTGATAAGTCCTGTTGGAGTTAGTAAACTATGAGGTAGTCGTAAAGCTCAAGGTCGGGTTGAGTATGTAAACTACGTGGAGTAGTCGTAAAGCTCGGTACGAAGTTGAGTAAGTAAACCACGAGGTAGGTAAAAAGCTCAAGAAAGTGATGAAGGAATTTCCCTAAGAATGGGGAGAGTGGATGTAGGAGCTTGAGTCTCCGAACCACTATACTTTGTTGTGTTCTTTATTGCTTTATGTTCTTATATTGTCATATGCATTCGATTATAAGCAAAACACAACACATGAGCTTAAAACGCAAAAATCTTTAATCACTCTGCCCTCACCCCTGTTTTATATGCACTGAACCGAAATATTTTGCTTCCGCACGCGCAAAATGGGTTTTCCCACCGGGACCATCAATTGGTATCAGAGCAGGTGTTCAAACGGTTCACTGATTTCAAAGTAACCACCTGAACTGATCTTTTTAAAGAAAACCCGTTTATTTAAAAATGCATATATTCTAATGTTTTGGCGTCATTATAAAAAATGGGGAAATTGTTGGGATATTTTAGTTTTGATGAATTATGCCAAAACATTATCAACTTGTGTTATTGAAGCTAATTTATAGATAACAAGTTGAGGGGGAACGAGAGAACAAATTGAGGGGGAACTCACAAAATCAGAAGTAGATGATCGAGATCAGACGAGGCTGCAGACGAGACTGATCGAGATCAGATGAGTTAGATGAGTTCGAAAGTTAATCACGAAAGGTGCAAAATCGGAAGAGAAGAAAAGCTAAAGCCACCGGGTCGGAAGATCGGATGACTGTAATGAACTGATCGGATGATCGGAAGAGCGAAAGGTGATATGGTGATCGGAAGAGCAAACAAACCGATTAGAAAGAAACCGACCGTAAGATCGTAAGAGAAGGTTGCGGATCGGAAGAGGAAAGCAGATGAGACCGTCGAGATCGACGTGATCGAGATCGATATGAAGATGAAGCGGATGATCAAGATCGACGTGATTGAGATCGGATGTCTTAAACCGATATGCTAAACCTAATGTAATCGACTGATGCTATCCGGAGATATTGATCTGAAGAAGTGTTGATCGATCGGCCGAAATCGTCGATCGTGCAAAGAAGAAATCGATAGCTCGAGTCAAAGTGACACGAAGGTCGATGTCCGGATTCAGAGAACCCGAACTCGGTTAAATTCGAGTGTCAAGATGCCCGATCGCATAAGGTCCGCCAAGAGAAATCTATTTGAATCAAGAAAACACGAGACTCAAGATGTCACCGGACACCGAGGCTCGAGATAAACTCAAGGCTCGAGATAGAATCAAGATCCCGAGACTCGGGAGAAATCGAGGAATATACCAAGTTAGAATCGGTGACGTGGACCAATGAGAGGGGAAGACAACCACCAAGAAGAAAGCATTTGTACTTACAAGAATAGTATGGATTTGAATGTGATTCTCTCCAACGGTAACATTCAAATCCACACTATAAATACAAGGTCTTTCATCATTCTAATGTGTGGATGCGTGGAGATTATAGCACTAAATGCTACAGAGCCAAAAAGAGTTATACCTAAAGCATTCCCACCCTAGAACAAAATTTCAGTAGAGATATACAAATATGTTCAAGAGTGTTCTAGAACCCAATCTAAGCAACCCACGATGTATCCTAGCTTAGAGAGATTTTCCCAACCTTAGCATTGAGGCTAAACAAATGTAAGGGAAAATCTCAACTTAGTTGAAACCAAACAAACCTTCCCAAAATCTTCGGTTAAGTTTGTAGGTGAGTGTGAACTTCAGTAAACATCTAAGAATCCTTAAAATGGAGGGTAGGCAATCCCGAGTGAGGGTGATAAGTCCCGTTGGAGTTAGTAAACTACGGAGGTAGTCAGAAAGCTCAAGGTCGGGTTGAGTAAGTAAACTACGTGGAGTAGTCAGAAAGCTCAGGGCCGAGTTGAGTAAGTAAACTACGCGAGGTAGTCGTAAAGCTCTGGCCGAAGTGATGAAGGAATTTCCTTAGAGCAGGGGAGAGTGGATGTAGGAGCTTGAGTCTCCGAACCACTATATTTTGTTGTGTTCTTTATTGCTTTATGTTCTTATATTGTCATATGCATTCGATTATAAGCAAAAAACACAACACATGAGCTTAAAACACAAAAATCAGAATCACTCGCCTCACCCCCGCTTTTTTATATACCTTTGAGCAAAATATTTTTTCAAGACGCGCAATAAAATGGGTTTTTCCACCGGGACCATCAATGACAAACAACATGTATAACCTATGGAACACTAGGTCTAGTAACAATGATGTGAATTGATAAGCTTATTAGGACTTTGTTTGGCTCCACGACTACAAGACTGTTTTATCATCTTTTGTATTGATTATTATTAAATTATAAGTTATTTTGTCATATTATTTTTGAAACACAATTGCCATATTTATATTAATTCATAAGATGTTTCATGAAATTTATTATTCTAATACGTTTTCTTTCACTTTTTGATAGAAATGACTGCTGCTATACCTGCTCGTGGGAGAGGAAAGAACAAGCAATTCTGGAAAGATGAGGAGGTAGAACTTTTAATTGACACTTTGCAAGAACTAGTTGCTGATCCTTTATGGAAAGTCGACGGGGGGTTTAAAAATAACTACATGGTTGAGGTACATAAGATGATGCTAACCAAGGTACCCAATTTCGATAAGGAAGTTGATTCTCACATAAACTCTAAGATCAAATGACTACGAGAGAAGTATAATCCAATTTCTAAGATGGTGATGCAAAGTGGATGTCAATGGGATGATGTTGAGCACAAAATCAATTGCGAAAAACAATGGTTTGATGATTGGTGCTTGGTAAGAGCAACTAACCTCAATAATGATTTTGCTCTAAGTTTAAGTTTAATAACTTCTTAGTGTATGTTCTTAACTAATATTTTTTATTATCAAATTGTTTATGTTGTACATCTTTTTTCTTTAATACAGAATCACAAGAATGCAATTGGACTATGGAATTTTAGATTCCCATATTTGCAAAAATTGGACTTGGTGTGGGGGAGAGACAGAGCCACATGACTTAAAGCTGAGGATATGGCTGAAGCAGGCACTAATGCTAATTACCAAAAGAATAATATTGTGTGTTCTTCGGATAGTGATGGTGAACCTACCATGACCTCTAATGCACAAGGATTCAATGTTATTCTAACAAGCTCCCGTGCACCAAAGAAGCGGCAAAAACTTTCACCAGAAACGGAAAGTTTGCACAAGAAAAAGAAATCAGCAACATTTCAGCAAAAAGTGGATTCAAGGTTAGACAACTTTACTATGAAGTTTGAGTCCATTTGCAATCAAATGACAACACAATATGCTGCTGTCACAAATGCTTTAATTATGAAGTCTAAATCTGAATCACTAACTGATGAGAAAATGCAAGAAGTCATAAATGAACTTATTAGCTTGAGATTATCTTCAATGGATATTGGTAGAGCTGCTGAAGTATGTTGCAATGATCCTGCCAAAGTACAAGCCATGTTTGCTTTGCCAAGTCATTTGTGAAGTTCTTTTGTGCTTGGATTCTTCTATCCATCTCCTAAACCATGAATCTCAAAAAATGGTACTTTTGCTTTATCAAACTTTTGTAGGTAACGTGAACTTAAGATGTGCATTAACCAAATTATTTTGTACTAGCTGGGTATTTTGTAGTTACATGTATTAGGTAACTCGTTGGGCATATATAGTTTTTGTTGGATGCAAAATAACAAGGTTATTTTGTACTAGTTTGGTATTTTGCAGCTCTAATATTGTATTTGATATTTGTATTTAGGTGACACAAACTTGTGATCCTTGTTGTCTTGCATCATTTTATATCTCTCATAGTATATTCAAGTGATATTTTGCACCATTTGGGCTATATGAGAGAGATTGTAATACTGTATTTTTGTTAAATTCTCTTGGTAACATGATTACAATGAAGAGAATACTTTCTTTACAACCTTTGTACTTCTCGTATTATTAGCGGTCAATGAAATTGTCTGAAGATGGTGAAGTTTATAATTCTGAAAAATGAAGTGAATAATGTTATGATCATTAAAATTTGTGATCAAAACTTGTATAATGTGGCTATCAGATTATATAAGAATATCATCAATCCTCTTAATACTTTAATTTCTATTTCATAAACCGAAAGTCATTAAAAATGATATTATTATTTTTAAATAAAATAAATTAAGTTGATTCCATTCCTTAAGAATTTCTACAAACCAAACAAAATTAATGTCTTTGATAGTGATTCCCATCATCAACCAAACAATACCACTTTAAAGAGAATATTCATTCCATTCCTCACTTCTATCATTACCATTCCCTTTTTCCATTCCTTGTGACAAACCAAGCAGCCCCTCAGTGTAAAATAAGTTTAACGTTTCAGAACAATAAATTGCACGATCCGAAAATGCACTTCAATTGCACGGTGTGTTTGGTGCATACAAAACTTTATCTTAATTAATATAGAGAACAACATAACCTAATGGAGAGAGAAAATTGTTTTACATGAAGATGTAAAATGGACCCTAATCCGTAGGATTCACCTGTTTAAACCGAAAAATAAGGGCTAGAACTAGCTTTTCTTAACCCGTTTAAGTTCGAGCCCCAATGCATTAGGGTTAGCACTGCCAATCTATTTAATATTTTTTTATTTAATTTTAATATAATTATATGATAATTTTATTAGTACTTTATTTTTGTTGTGCATATTTTAAAGTTTAAGGGAAATAATTTGTTCAAATATAAATAAAAAAATGTTGAGTAGTAGCGATATCAAGAATTAAATAGTTGTTATCTCTTCAATAACTTTTTTTTATACAGTTAATGCTATTAAATTTAATTGATAAAAAATAAATTATATTATTATTGTATTTTTTTAATTCTATATAATATATTTAAACTACACCATATTTTATCATAAAAGTTTTGAACTTTAAGTTAACTTTTTAATATTTTATAGCCCATTAGTGACCCGTTTTGAATAGCCCGTAGTATATAGGATTAGGGCTAATTTATCATCTTTTTAGTTTTTTCACCTAAAAATGGCCAATATATATTTGTTTTATGGTGACAAAAAAAGTCATACCCGCGTGATAGAAACGTGGATAGAATAAACCAGAATTTGAGGGACCAAATAGCAAAACCGCCTTCACAAAGACGCTTCGCTATATAGTATCAGCCCTCGAGTGTGTGCAGTGTGTGTAAGGTTTGAACCCTTCGCTTTTTCCAGGGTTGCAACAAGAACACGAAAACAAACCCACCATTACTTTGTTCTTGTGCTTTCCCGTACACGATTCTATATATTTCCACCACTCTCTCTATATACATAGGTATAGATTTCCATATTGTACAGTGAGAACCCGTGAGATGTGCAAGCATCCGCCGGGCTTTTGATAGTAAGTCTCCGTTATATTTTGTATTATGCATTTAATTGAATTGATTGTGAGTTTTCGTTGATTTGTATTTGAATTCGGATTTTATTTGTTTTTTTTTTAAAATAATTAGGTTCTAAGGGCTATCGTTGTGTTGTTACAGTTAGCAGGCTAGTAGACGGTGACAAAGAATGGCGAGCATAAGATCGAGCTTGCCCTCAAGGCTTCGACAACTCCTTTCTAGTGAAGGGGCGATTGGTCCCTCGGTTAAAATCGATTCGGAGCCCGTATGCCCTTTTTCCAACTGATTTTCTACTCTTTTATGTGCTTTTATTTGATTTCAATGCCGTGGATTAATGCTTTTTGCCTTTTTTTATACTAACTCGAAAGGGGTTAATGGAACCCTAGTTACTTATTTTATATCTATGGGCCGTGGTTTTAAGGAAAACAGAATGTTGGCTATATTTTGTTGATCATAGAAAGGCTTTAAGGCAGTTTAAGAGTTTAATTAGTGGCTGGTTTGTTTGGAGAAGGGAGGGGTTAACCATTGTTTATTGAAATTGTTTTTATGTGTGGCTTGCTCCTCTTCCATGGTTTTGGGAGTCCTTTGTTTAGAATGGGGGAGGTTGTGGAAGGGGATAAATTGACAAATTGAGGATTACTCGATTGAGAATGATAGATTAGAAGCATGCATTATTTTCTGTAATATGTGCTACAAGCCTTCAACATACTCATTCTTTGTTCAAATAGGTTCCTTTGGCAGTCTTGTTTCTGATCATGACATCTATCTTGTTTGAGCATTTAAAAATTTCAATCTTACGAGTAGTTAATAGTTATGCTAATATTTATTTGAAAATCATTTAATTATGAAATGTAAGGATGCATACTTTCCTAGCTGTATGCGTTGTCGATAAAGCTATGCAAATTTATCTTGACTGATGGTTAATTTTCTAAGTGGTCAAGGAAGAACCAACATTATCTAGACCAATGTGTAAGTTGTTATAGTTTTTTTGTTTCACCCTTTCTATTTGTGTGTGGATTATAAGAACACATATTCCTGTCTTAAATTCTATCACCCAATATTGGGCGATTACTGTCTCACATAGATCTCAAATGAATTAAGTATGAACTTAGCATTTGGAGAAATTAAAATGTTCATGATGTCGTATGTACTTATGTCCTGTTATGGTATAAACGGTCATAATCTTCTAATTATATATGTGCTTTCTCTTTATGAAGGTTTCAATCTATTCCTCAAAGCTGCCTAATTAATTCACATTTTGTATCTTATTTTCAATAAGACCTTATGCTTGTGAGTTGCACTTACTGAATTCTTGGTAACACTGGATACAGATAATAACATCATCCGAGCAAGGGTTGAAAGAAGAGTTGTCATCTGTGTACAAATAATTATCAACTGAAACATTCTTGACTATTAAAAAGTATATTAGATATTGGATGCCATAATCTATAAATTAAATATTTCTGTTGATGAGTATTCCAGTCCTTGTGTGGTACTAGTTTTGAGGCATTGCTGCTATGAATTTTATTTTATTTTTATGTATTATTATTATTGATATCATTATTATTTTTTATTCCATTGCATTTGCAAGTCCAAAAATGATTAAAGGAAATCAGCTATAAAACTTCTCAGCATAGGATTAGGAAGCCAAAGTTCTAGATTTTAGTTAAATACTTAAATGGGAAGAGGAAGTGCTATGACAGCCCATATTCTTATAAATAAGTGCTATGACAACCATATAATGAACGGAAAAGGAAAATTTACTCTGGTTGGTCCTGTAGTCTGAGATTTATCATGGTTTTTTAATTTTTTATTTAAAAAAATGTGTAATCTGCAGTAAAGTCACTTGTAAAATGTGAAATGTGCAATAATTCAAATGCAAAATGTGCATTGGAACTAACTAACATCTTCTGGTCCATTCAAATGAATCTAGTACTTCAAATGAATTCCTTGGTTTATCAAGTGAAAGCAACAACAGTTATGGACCTTGGCAAAGAGTGATTATTATGAATTGTCAATTTTTTTGGTTAAGGTGAAAAAGGCAATCAATGCCAAATCCTCAAAAACTAAAAAAGGAGTCTAGAAAGAACTGATCAAAAACATGTATAATGTGTTGTATTTTACTACAATTGGTGATTGTTGCATATGTTTAGAAGCAGAATTAAACAAACCAAAGCATGTGTAACATACTATTACTTACATAAATTCAACACTATCTTGTTTGTTTTCATGTTCAAATGGTTGGGACAACTTGGAGGGTATTGTTAATCCCAATTAATTGTTATCTTGGTCAAATGGAAGTGAAAGGTAAAGGTTGCAGGTCGCGACATAGATTTTAGATTCAAGTACCTGTAGAGATTTTTTCCCCTCATATATTGATGCTGCATTGTATATAGAACAATGTTATTAAACTTTCTCAGTCAGGATAATGACAATCAGATTGTGTTTTAAACACATCTTTTAGCAGAAAAAAAAAACAATGGCGCTTTGAAAAAAGGTGCACAAGTTAGGCGATTGAACCAATGAATTTACTTTTATCTACATGGTCTTTGAAAATCAATACTTGGAATTGTTGGATATTTTTGAGTTTTATGATGTCTGTGGACCTCGGCGTTCAGTTTCTGTGATATTTACTATTAATTTTATCACCATTTTCAAGCTTAAGACGATTGACCTTGACTGCATTTTGTTTTGCAGCCTCCAAGAATAAAAGCTTTTATTGACAAGGTGATCCAGTGTCCGTTACAGGATATAGAAATACCACTTTCTGGTTTTCGCTGGGAGTATGGCAAGGTAGTCAAGTTTTCCAGTCAATATATAATTGTTTTAATTTCTATGTTTTGCGCTCATTTCCTGCCTCTGTTTCAGGGACACTTCCATCATTGGAGACCTCTATTTCTACATTTTGATACGTATTTCAAGACCTATTTATCTTGTAGAACCAGCCTCCTTTTGTCAGATGACATCTTAGGAGACGTTAGTCCGTTTCCCAAACAGGCAGTTTTACAAATTCTAAGAGTGATGCAGATCATTCTTGAGAATTGCCACAACAAGGGTTCTTTTAGTGTTATAGAGGTAAGGTGCTGTCTGAGAACAACAAAAAATTCCTCGTGTGGAAATGAATTGATTATTTTTTCCCCTTTCCGTGCATATCACTACCCTAAAATTAGGGGGAATATATTATCTAGAAGTTCAAGCTTCTAGAAGTTTGCTAACTAGTTGATATTTTTTCTTCACAGCATTTCAAGCTCTTGCTTGCCTCAACAGATCCTGAAATTCTCATAGCAGCTCTGGAGGCCCTTTCTGCACTTGTGAAAATAACACCCTCGAAACTGCATGTTAGTGGAAAGCTCGTTGGATGTGGCTCAGTTAACAGCTGTCTTTTATCCCTCGCACAAGGTTGGGGCAGCAAAGAAGAAGGTCTGGGTTTGTATTCATGTGTAACTCTACATGAGAAATCTCAGGAAGATGGGTTATCTCTATTCCCATCCGAAGTACAAAATGATTGCGATCAATCGCAGTATCGTGCTGGATCGACACTTTTCTTTGAAGTGCGTGACACAAATCTCTCTGGAACGCGTGTGATACACATCCCCGATCTTCAATTACGAGAAGAGGACGACCTGTCGATTATGAAGTCCTGTATTGAGCAATATAGCGTTCCTTTGGAGCTCAGATTTCCATTATTGACAAGAATCAGATATGCCCGTGCTTTCGGTTCCTCCAGATTGTGCAGGCTTTACAGCAAGATTTGTTTACTTGCTTTTATCGTACTTGTACAGTCGAGTGATTCACAGGATGAGCTCGTTTCGTTTTTTGCTAATGAGCCAGAATATACAAATGAGTTGATAAGAATCGTGAGATCTGAAGAACACATTTCGGGGCCCGTACGAACTCTCGCAATGATTGCTTTGGGGGCACAGCTGGCTGCATATTCAGCGTCTCATGAGAAGGCACGGATATTGAGTGGGTCAAGCACAAGTTTTGCGGGTGGTAATCGCATGATTCTTCTTAATGTACTGCAAAGGGCGATTATGTCGTTAAATAACTCGGTTGATATATCGTCTGTTGCTTTTGTTGAAGCCCTGCTGCAGTTTTACTTGCTTCATGTTATATCTTCTTCAAGTACTGGAAGTGTTGTCAGGGGATCTGGGATGGTTCCGACGTTTTTACCCCTTCTAGAAGATTCAGATCCTGCCCGGTTGCATCTTGTCTGTTTAGCTGTGAAAACTCTGCAGAAGCTCATGGACTACAGCAACACGGCGGTTACTCTTTTCAGAGATTTGGGTGGAGTAGAGCTTTTGGTTCAGAGATTGCAGATTGAAGTCCATCGTGTGATTGACTTCACCACATTACGGGACAGCTCTATGCTCATTGGCGAATCTCCTAAATTAAATACTGACCAGTTTTACACTCAGAAGAGATTGGTTAGAACATTGTTGAAAGCTCTCGGTTCTGCCACCTATGCCACATCAAATGCCACGAGATCACAGAATTCTTACGATGTTTCTTTGACTCCAATCTTGTTAATGATTTTCAGTAACAAAGAGAAATTCGGAGGTGAGATCTATTCTTCGGCTGTGACTCTTATGAGCGAAATGATTCACAAAGATCCAACTTGCTTTAATGTTTTGTATGACTTGGGTCTCCCTTCTGCATTCCTATTATCCGTCGTCTCTGGGGTGCTACCTTCTTCGAAAGCCATTACTTGTATTCCAAATGGTATCGGGGCTATCTGCCTCAATTCCAAGGGTCTGGAGGCTGTGAGAGAAACTTCTGCTTTAAACTTCCTTCTTGACATTTTCACAGACAGTAAATATGTGATGGCCATGAATGAAGGCATCATTCCTTTGGCTAATGCTTTGGAAGAGCTTTTTAGGCACGTTTCTTCGTTGAGAGGCACTGGTGTTGATCTAATAATCGAAATAATCAATAAGATAGCGTCACTTGGGGACACTAAATGTCCTGGGTCGTCAGGAAAACTTGATGGAGGGGATGCAATGGATATGGATTCTACCGAATCTGAGGAGAAGGAAAACGTGGCTGGCTCCCCTCAAATTAGCGGTGAGCATTGTATGCAGCTTTGCATCTTTCATGTGGTAGTACTTGTTCACCGAACAATGGAAAATTCTGAGACGTGCCGTTTATTCGTGGAAAAATTTGGCATCGAAGCTTTACTGAAGCTTCTTCTACGCCCAAGTATTACTCAATCGTCCGAGGGAATGTCGATAGCCTTGCATGGAACTATAGTATTCAAGTGTTTTACCCAGCAGCATTCCACTCCTTTGGCTCGTGCTATCTGTTCTTCACTACGAGAGCATTTGAAGGGAACTTTGGCTCGGGTCGGTGAAGTATCTGGATCCTTTTTGCTCGACCCGGAGGCCAGTCCGGACCCCTTGATTTTTTCTTCTTTATCACTGGTGGAATTCCTCTTATTTCTCGCTGCGTCAAAAGATGGTCGCTGGATAGCTGCTTTGCTTACTGAATTTGGCGACGGAAGTAAAGACGTTTTGGAAGATATTGGGCGTATTCATCGTGAAGTTTTATGGCAAACTGCGCTGCTCGAAGACACTAAGGCTGAAACAGAGGATCAATCCACTCTTGGTGGTAATGGTAGTGAATTGGGCATGAATGATACTGAAGACCTCAGGTTGAACTCCTTCAGGCAATTTCTCGATCCTTTACTTAGAAGAAGAACCTCTGGCTGGAGCTTTGAATCCCAGTTTTTCGACCTTATAAATCTGTATCGTGATCTCACTCGTTCCTCGAGTCTTCATCAACGACAGAGTGTGGATACAAATCAGGAACATCAAGAGTCTGGTTCGTCTGATTTGGCTGAATTGAGTGGTAAAAAGGATGATGATAATCAGAAATCATACCATCAATCTTGTTGTGAAATGGTGACATCATTAACTATTCATATTACCCATTTGTTTCAAGAATTGGGGAAGGCAATGTTGCTTCCATCTCTTCGAAGGGATGATATGCTGAATGTATCTCCTGCTTCGAAATCTGTGGGGTTCACCTTTGCTACTATATCTATGGATCACATGAATTTCGGGGGTCCCGTTAATCCTTCTAGATCTGAAGCTTCTGTTGCGTCCAAATATCGCTACTTCGGCAAGGTTATTGAGTTCATCGATGGTATTCTTTTGGATAAGCCCGACTCTTGTAACCCCGTTATCCTGAATTGTTTATACGGGCGTGGAGTTATTCAAACGGTCTTGACGACATTTGAGGCCACCAGTCAATTGCCTTTTGCCATCAATAGAGCTCCTGCTTCTCCTATGGAGACCGATGAGGGGAGGCAAAATGAAGTAGAAGAAGTTGATCGCTCGTTGAATTTTGGACCCTCAGCTAGCTTCGGTAAACTTATGGACCACTTGGTGACTTCATCTTATATTTTATCACCATTCAACAAACATTTGCTCACCCAACCTCTAGTACCTGGGGATATTCTGTTTCCTCGAGATGCAGAAACGTTTGTTAAGATACTTCAGTCCATGGTGTTGAAAGTTGTGCTTCCTGTTTGGTCCCACCCACGTTTCCCTGAATGCAATTATGAATTCACCACAACGGTTATTAATATCTTTAGGCAAATCCTGTCCGGGGTGGAAGTAAAAAGTATTAGTAACGCTGTTGGTCGTGTGGCTGGTCCTCCTTTAAATGAATCGACTATTACAACGATAGTCGAGATGGGGTTTTCCAGGTCTCGGGCAGAAGAGGCTCTAAGGCAGGTTGGTACAAATAGTGTGGAGCTAGCAATGGAATGGTTATTCTCACACTCTGAGGAAACCCAAGAAGATGACGAACTTGCTCGAGCGCTTGCTATGTCTCTCGGGAATTCTGGGACTGGGACGGGAACGGAGATAAAGGAAGATGGTCCTAATGAAAGCACTCAGAATATTGAAGAGGAATTGGTGCAACTCCCTCCAGTTGATGAGCTTTTGTCAACATGCAGGAAACTTCTGCAAACGAAAGAGAGTTTAGCTTTCCCCATTAGGGATCTGTTTGTGATGATTTGCTCACAGAATGAAGGCCAGGAAAGACCGAGAGTGGTTACATTTATCGTTGAACAATTAAAGCTTTGTGGTAACATATCTGATAGTGGGAACCAGAAAATGCTTTCTGCCTTTCTACATGTTCTGGCTTTAATTCTGAATGAAGACTCAGCAGCACGAGAATTAGCTTCCAAAACTGGTTTTGCTAAAGTTGCGTCAGATCTTCTTCAACTGTGGAGTCAATCAGACGAACAGGAATCATCATCTCAAGTCCCAAAATGGGTAACTTCTGCTTTCATTGCTATCGATCGTCTTGCTCAAGTGGATACAAAGTTAAATGCTGATATGTTGGAGTTTCTGAAGAAGAATGAAACGGGCAACCAAACTTCTATTGTTATTGATGAAGACAACAAGCAGAGCGAAGTGCAGAAGAATCTGGATATACAAGAGCAAAAGAAACTTATTGAAATAACTTGTGGTTGTATTAAAAAGCAATTGCCTTCTGAAACAATGCACGCTGTTTTGCAGCTCTGTTCTACACTCACGAGAAATCACTCGGTTGCTGTTGGCTTTCTGGATGCTGGAGGAGTGCATTTACTTCTTTCCTTGCCTTCGAGTAGCTTATTTGTTGGCTTCGACAATGTTGTGGCTGCTATAATACGTCACATTCTAGAAGATTCTCAGACCCTACAACAAGCAATGGAGTCTGAGATACGCCACAGTTTTGCCACAGTTGCTAACCGCCAGTCTAGTGGAAGGCTTACTGCACGAAATTTTCTGTCGAATTTAAGCTCGGTTATTCAACGGGACCCAGTGATTTTTATGCAAGCTGCTAAGGCTGTATGTCAAGTTGAGATGGTGGGTGAGAGACCATATATTGTGCTAATAAAAGACCGTGAGAAAGAGAAGAAAGAAAAAGAGAAAGAAAAAGAGAAAGACAAAACCGAGGAGAAGGAGAAACAAGCTAATGATGGGAAGGTTATTGCTGGCAATAATAAGTTTCTTGATGTGAATTCCAAAAATTCCAAAATTCACAGAAAACCTCCCCAGAGTTTCGTGAATGTAATTGATCTTCTATTGGATTCGGTCATATCTTTCATACCTCCTCCTTCTGAAGATGAATCTGCTGTCAAAGTTGGTTCATCATCAACCGATATGGAAATCGACGTTTCTGCTAGCAAGGGTAAGGGAAAAGCTATTGAGGCTGTTTCTGAGTCAAACGAACCCAACAATCAAGAATCCTCCGTTTCTTTGGCTAAGGTGGTATTTATATTGAAGCTTTTGACGGAGATACTTCTAATGTATGCTTCGTCTGTTCATATTCTTGTAAGGAAAGATGCCGAAAACTGCAGGGGAGTAACTCAACGAGGGGTGAACGCTTGCCTAACTGGAGGGATTTTTCACCACGTGTTGTACAAATTTCTGCCGTATGCTAAAAATCAGAAAAAAGAGAGAAAAATGGAAGTTGACTGGCGCTATAAACTGGCTAGTAAAGCCAACCAATTTTTAGTGGCTTCCTCCGTCCGGTCAACTGAGGCAAGAAAAAGAATCTTCGCAGAGATTGGTAATGTATTTAATGATTTTGTTGATTCTTCGAGCGGTTTTAGGGCTCCGAAGGCTGGTGTTCAGTCTCTTGTTGACTTGCTGAATGATGTTCTGGCTGCTCGAACGCCAACTGGATCGTCCATTTCTCCAGAAGCTTCTGTCACTTTCATAGAGGTTGGTCTTGTTCAGTCACTCACAAGAACTCTGCGTGTGTTGGACCTCGATCATTCTGATTCGCCAAAGGTTGTGAGTGGAATTGTGAAAGTTCTGGAGTCTGTAACCAAAGAACATATTCATGCTTTCGAGACTAGTAATGGAAGGTTAGAACGATTGACGAAACCTACTGATGAGCCTACTCAACCTCGGGAAGTAAATGGCGGTGGTTCCCAAACCGTAAATGCAACTAATGAGAACTTAATGCCTACAGACCAAATTGAATCGTTCCATTCGAACCAGAATTACGGTGGTTCTGAAGCTGTCACTGATGATATGGAGCATGACCAGGATATTGCTGAAGATGATTACATGCAGGAAAATGCTGATGGAACACCGAACCATGAGATAAGATTTGAAATTCGCTCTGGTGTTCAAGGAAATAATATTGATGAAGATGAAGATGAAGACGAGATGTCTGGAGATGATGGTGATGAAGACGAAGACGAAGATGGTGATGATGAACATAACGATATCGAGGAAGATGAAGCCCATCATCATCTCCCACATCCAGATACAGACCAAGACGACCATGAAATCGATGAAGATGAGTTCGATGAAGAGGTGATGGACGAGGATGAAGACGAAGAAGATGATGAGGATGGTGTTATAGTGCGATTGGGTGAGGGCATGAATGGGGTGAATGTATTTGACCACATTGAGGTTTTTGGAAGAGAGAGCATTTCAAGTGAGACTTTTCATGTTATGCCTGTTGAAATATTTGGGTCAAGACGACAGGGTCGAACGACTTCCATCTACAATCTCTTGGGAAGAAGTGGTGATAGCTCTGTCCCTGCCTTGCATCCTCTTCTGGTGGACCCACATTCTTCACTCAATGCAGGCCCTTCTAGACCATCAGGTTCTTTTATTGTTAATTTTTTTTTTGTTAATCCTTGGCTCATTGGAATTTCTTTTCTGGGGTATCACTTGGGCGATGTTTGTTTTGGGTTTTAAGTGATTTCAGAAACTAGTCTTTGAAATCCTGAAAAATAATATGTGGGTTTGTTTTGGGTTTTTGAATAGGGTGAGATTTAACTTTATGTCAAATCAATGTGTTAAGAGCGAATTGTATTATTATATTATTGTTGAGTGATTAAAATGGTTGAATGATGTTAATTATGATTTAAATATATTAACGTGCAGGAGAGAGAATTCATTGTGTTGAAAAGTGTAATGGTTGGTTTATAGGTGTTGTAGTGGTGGTTTTAAAAATCAGTTTTCAAAATTCTGAACTAGAACCAGTTTATATTTCAAAACAAATATCCTGGTCTTTAAAACCCGCAAACATCACCTTGAGTTTTTTGTTTTTTAAACATAGAACCATTATTTCTGTTTGCCATTTTATTTTATTTTTTATTTTACAGAGAGCGACCGCGATGCTTTCTCAGATAGGACGTCCGAGGGTTCCTTGTCACGGTTGGATACAATTTTCCGATCTCTGCGTAATGGACGCCAAGGACATCGATTTAATCTATTGGCCAACGAAGGCCAACTAAGTGGTGGATCGAACTCATCTGTTATTCCTCAGGGTCTTGAGGAATTGCTCGTTTCCAGCCTGAGACGTCCCGCTGAGAAATCCTCTGAAAATACTCCCATGATTGAATCTCAAAGCAAAAATGAAGCGAGTGCATCCCCTGAGTCTGCTGAAATGACTGCTGAAAATCAAGGCAGTATTGGAGGCAGTAATCCACCCCCCTCTTCAGCTATATCGAACAACGAGCCTAATCAGGGAACAGAAACATCAAGCATACAACCCCAGACTGCTGAAATTCAATATGAGCAAACTGATGTACTTCGTGATGTTGAAGCAGTTAGCCAAGAGAGTAGTGGAAGTGGGGCGACTTTAGGGGAGAGCTTAAGGAGTTTAGATGTTGAGATTGGAAGTGCTGATGGTCATGATGATGGTGGGGCTGATATTCGAATGAGGAGAGTTAGTCCATTAATAGGTGGGAGAGATGGGTCCCTCCATAGTGTTACTGAAGTTTCAGAAGATCCATTGAGAGAAGGTGGTCCGAGTGGCAATCCTGAGGAAGAGCAAAATAATCAAGATGCTGAATCGATTGATCCTGCTTTTCTTGATGCGCTTCCCGAGGAGTTGCGTGCTGAAGTTCTTTCTTCTCAACCAAGTGAAGCTGCGCAGCCACAAAATCCCGAGCCACAAAATAATGAGGATATTGATCCAGAGTTCCTTGCAGCACTGCCGCCTGATATCCGTGAAGAAGTTCTGGCACAACAAAGGGCACAAAGGCTGAATCAGGCCCAAGAATTGGAAGGTCAACCCGTTGAGATGGATACCGTATCAATAATTGCAACTTTTCCTTCAGACATACGAGAAGAGGTATCTCTTTATTTCCTTTCCTATTTTTCTTATCTTTGTTCAAATATTAGTTATGACTGATACTGATACTTTGGTTCACCATTGCTGCTTGGCGAAACCAGGTTCTTCTAACTTCCTCCGATTCTATTCTTGCAAATTTGACACCTGCTCTTGTTGCTGAGGCCAACATGTTGCGTGAAAGGTTTGCGCGTAGATATAATCAAAGTCTATTCGGTATTTATCCTCGAAACCGTAGGGGTGAGTCTTCTAGGCGGGGTGATGGATTGGACAGGGTTGGTGGGGTGCTTTCTCGCCGAACTGTTGGTGTTAAGCCAGTTGAAGCTGATGGCTCCCCTTTAGTTGACAATGAAGGTTTGAAAGCATTGATCCGGTTGCTTCGTGTAGTTCAGGTATCATGTGCTCGAAGGTATCACTAGGTCCCCTTTCATGAAATGTGTGTTTAACTGGTTTAACATTTGTGCAGCCACTGTATAAAAGCCAACAGAGACTCCTCCTAAATCTCTGTGCTCATGCTGAGACGAGAGTCGATTTGCTGAAAATTTTGATGGACTTGTTGATGTTGGATAAAAAGAAATCTCTCGCTAATCTGAATGCTGCAGAACCCCCTTATAGGCTGTATGCTTGCCAGAGTCATGTCATGTATTCTCGGCCGCAATATGTTGATGGTAAGTATCATTTCCAATTCTATTATTTTTGCAACTGTGTCAAGTCAATTGCTGGGGAATGGTCTTCTTGGGATGAAGATGAACGTTCAGTTAATTCGGGTAATCTGGTTACTTCTGTGAGAAATAAGTAAAATTTTGCATATAATTTATTGTATTGAGCTTTTTTCATTTTTTAATTCAGTTCAGGATTATCTTAAGCACTTTAATCATATTATTATTGTTTTTGTTGAGAGTTATGATGCATTTTTTTTTTGTCAGACATTTATAAAAATAAATAAAAGTACACACAAGTCAAATGTAAAAAATTAATGATAAGGAATGACACACATAATTGTGGATGTAAAGTTTTAATCATATAATGTTCAATTTATAAATATATATTAAGATTGATGATATATAAAAATATCATATTAAAAGTAAATAAAAATGATGTGCATAAATAATATTTTGGTTAATTCAGTTACTTTAATTACTAACTGAATCAAAATCCGAAAACAGTGACATTCACCGGTTCAGTTAATTCGATTATTTTTTAATAAAATTAACCGAATTTCATCAGTTCGGTTTGGATATTTGTTTTTTTTTCGGTTTTCTGCTCCCCCTATGCTCTTCCGCTTTCTGCCTTTTGTTTGCTCCAATTGCTGTTCACAACCCGTTTAGAATTGCAATTGCTGAATGTATATTTTGTAGATATGATTCCTTTGCTTCTATGCCCTGCATCATAAAGATCTGGACTTCCTATTTACTTCTCCCGTGACAGGTGTCCCACCTTTGGTGTCTCGACGAGCTCTGGAGACTCTCACCTACTTGGCTCGAAATCATCCTTTGGTTGCCAAGCTATTACTTGAATTCCGAGTTCATAAGGAGTCATCGAGCTCTGATGACAAACGGGGAAAATCTGTCATGCTTGTTGATGAACAAATGGAAAACCCAGAAGGACAGGCATCCTTTACGTTGCTTCTTAGCCTTTTGAACCAATCACTTTACTTAAGAAGCATAGCTCATCTGGAGCAGGTTTCTCTTTGCAAACAACTTCAAACAGTTTCGATTACACTTAGTTTGTACATTGTTTTTATTATATAGTTTTGTTTTTGCAGCTGCTGAACTTATTGGATGTTGTTATTGATAATGCTGAGAAGAAATCGAGTTCGTCTGTATCTGAACAGCCCGATCATCAGGTTTCCACATCTGGCGCTGAGATGAATGTAATTTCTTCTACCATGGCTTCAGGGGAGGGTAGTTCTTCTGTGAAAGCATCAGCTTATGATGAAGATAGAGAAAAGAATGCTCAAACTGTTCTGAACAATTTGCCAAAACCAGAACTTCAACTATTATGCTCACTTCTTGCGCGTGAAGGGTAAGGATGACATTTTACAGGGTTCTTTCTCGACTTTGATATTACATGTCCTGTCAATTACTTCTGCACTTTGTTTGTAAGTTCTGTAGATATGTAAGGTGGTACTCCTGAGTCAAGCAACAACCCAATTCACATTTAGGTCCCAAAATCTGACTTTTGTGATTTGGATCTTGAATAGCTTTCCGTCGTTAAGTTATGACTTATGATGGGAAATTAAATAATAAATGTGCTTTTGACTGTATATATTAATATATGCCTTTATAGTTTTGTGCACTGAAGTTCTATAGCTGTCCTATTGACACTTATTTATAGTCGAACTAGCATAACTGGTTTGGTGATAATAGAGGAACTTGACAATTGAAGCTGTCCCATTTGCTATACTGCTCATTTGCTTTGGGTGCAGTTTTATGTTTACGTTTTACTACTACCCATGTTCCTAATTATTTGTCTGATTTTATCCGTTCACACAAACCAATTTTTCATTAATTAGCATATTAGAAGACTATTGCACCCTTATTTATAACTACTTGATGATTTTAATAAGCGTATAATTACAAGAAGATGGTTAGTAACTATTAGGGGCATTGCTGGAAAAAAATGATGACTTTTTGTTGATATTAGCAAAGTGACTAATAATTAAGAACACCATTTTGGATTGAATCAGACAGATTATAAGCAACAGAGGTAGTACTTAAGTTTTATTTGAGTTCTTGTTATGCTAATCTCCACACACAATCAATAACATCTTTCCTTTTCTTTTCTCTCTCTCTTTCTTTCTTTCCTTCAGTCTATCAGATAATGCATACACTCTCGTGGCAGAGGTATTAAGAAAACTGGTGGCTATTGCTCCAATTCATTGTCATCTTTTTATAACCGAGCTTGCTAGCTCGGTCCAAAACCTTACCCAGTCTGCGACAGAAGAATTGCGCGTATTTGGGGACATAGAGAAAGCGCTCCTTTGCACTACTACTCATGGGGCCCCAGTTCTCCGGGTCCTAAAAGCATTGAGCTCTTTAGTTATAATACTTCTTGATAAGGACAATAAACATCAGATTCTCCCTGATACCGAACGCGGTTCTGCCATTTCTTTGGTGTGGGATATCAACGCAGCTCTTGAGCCCTTATGGCAGAAGTTGAGCAATTGCATAAGCAAAATCGAGGGATATTCTGATATTGCCCCTGAGCTTTCGCCTGCTAAATCATCGAGCTCAGTGCCCCCACTTCCTGCAGGTACCCAGAATGTCTTGCCTTATATCGAATCCTTCTTCGTAGTTTGTGAGAAATTGCACCCAAGCCAATCAGAAGCAGGCCATGATTTGGGCGTTACTTCGGTTTCTGATGCTGACGAGGCTAATACTTCTGCTAGCCAACAGAAGACTTTAGGATCTTCGTCGAAAGTGGACGAAAAACACGCTTTCCTAAGATTCTCCGAGAGGCACAAAAAGCTTCTCAATGCGTTTATCAGGCAAAATCCGGGATTACTTGAAAATTCTTTCTCACTCATGCTGAAGGTTCCCCGGTTTATCGATTTTGACAACAAAAGATCTCACTTCAGATCAAAGATCAAGCATCAGCACGACCATCATCACAGCCCTCTTAGAATATCTGTGAGAAGAGCTTACATTCTTGAAGATTCGTACAATCAACTGCGTATGAGATCTGCGCAGGATTTGAAGGGTAGATTGACCGTTCATTTTCAAGGAGAGGAAGGAATTGATGCTGGCGGGCTTACAAGGGAATGGTATCAGTTACTTTCTAGAGTGATATTTGATAAGGGAGCACTACTATTTACAACGGTTGGGAATGAATCCACGTTTCAACCGAACCCCAACTCCTGTTTACCAGACGGAGCATCTTTCGTACTTTAAGTTCGTCGGACGAGTTGTGAGTATTCTGATTTCTGCAGCTTTGAGAGAGAGCTGGTAACATGCGTATCTAACATTCCCTTTTCTTTTCTTGTGTAATTTATAGGTGGGTAAGGCACTGTTTGATGGGCAGCTCCTTGATGTCCACTTCACGCGGTCCTTTTACAAGCATATTCTTGGGACTAAAGTGACGTATCATGACATTGAAGCCATTGATCCGGATTATTTTAAAAATTTAAAATGGTTGCTCGAGGTATGTTGTGATAAATATATGTTTTCCTCGACTTGGCAACTTTTACATTCTACAGATGTTAATTTTTTATTGCCCCATGCAGAATGATATAAGTGATATTTTGGACCTTACATTCAGCATTGATGCTGACGAAGAAAAGTTGATTCTCTACGAGCGTGCTCAAGTATGTACACTTTTTGGTCGTTATATCTTGATATTTTGTGAAATATCTAGTTTCTTTTTTTTTTGTTTATTTATGAGTGCAACTTTGTTGTGCAGGTTACTGACTATGAATTAATCCCTGGTGGTCGAAATATTAGAGTGACCGAGGAAAACAAGCACCAGTACGTTGATTTAGTTGCTGAGCACCGTTTGACTACTGCAATCCGTCCTCAGATTAATGCTTTCATGGAGGGTTTTAACGAGTTAATAGCTCGTGATTTGATATCTATCTTCAATGATAAGGAGCTGGAACTCCTGATAAGTGGGCTGCCAGATATTGACTGTGAGTTTCGAACTTCATTCGGGCAATATACCCAATTAGTGTGAATTTATTTTCCCCCCATGAAACCCCTTTCACTGCTTAAGCTGACTCGTTAACAACTTTAATTGTTTCAGTGGATGATCTGAGGGCAAATACGGAATACTCTGGGTATAGCACTGCTTCCCCTGCCATTCAGTGGTTCTGGGAGGTTGTTCAAGGATTCAGCAAAGAAGATAAGGCTCGACTGCTACAATTTGTGACTGGAACCTCGAAGGTCGCTCTCTCCCCTCCATTCTTCCTGCTTTTGTAATTTGCCTAATTTTTCTGCACTTGTTGAGAATTTGCAGTCTGAATATCGCTCTTGGATGATATATTGCATTCTGTATTAAGTAGGATTTTTATTTTACAGGTGCCTTTAGATGGATTTGGTTCACTACAAGGAATTTCAGGATCTCAAAAATTCCAGATTCACAAGGCGTACGGAAGTGCAGATCACTTGCCTTCAGCTCACACGTGGTAAAGTTTTAACTATTTCGTTCCCACTCAGTAGGGCGTGTGTTTGTGTTACGATCCCACATCGGTTCCACATGAAAGTGTGAAAGGGTATATAAGTGGGAGTCAATCCTTAACCTTTGACCATGGTTTTAGGTTAAGTGGGCTCCATAGCTTATATTCCTAACAGTTTGCAAACTAATCACTTTCTTTTTTACAAAAAAAAAAAAAAAAAAAAGGTTTTTCAAAAAAAAAAAAAAAAGTTGAGTCTTAACAGCTTTGGAGAAAAATGTATTCTGCACCATTTAGTGGAAGTTGCAAGCACAGCCTTAATAGTTTTCCTAGCAATAGAGATGTTCAATTTGGCTTATTAAGGTACTTGATCAATGATTTTCCAACTATGTGCAGTTTCAATCAGTTGGATTTACCGGAATATCCTTCCAAAGAGCGTTTGGAGGAGAGACTTCTACTTGCAATTCATGAAGCAAACGAAGGGTTCGGGTTTGGTTAAAAGTGGAACGACGTTATTGTATAGAAAATGTCGTGTCGTAATGGAACAGAATTCACGTGAAGTAATTTTTGAGAATCACTTGGAAGTATGCTTGGACAAAATGTCGATAATACTGTACAGTGCAAAATTGCTTTCTCAAAATATTTTTGAATTGATTTTTTTTTCAATTCTTATGGCTTAATTATTTATGTCCAAGTTGGCAAGTTCTATTTACTGTGCTGCTCGAAATTTATGAGTTGGTTTTGCTACTAAATTGACATGTGTTTTTACTTCTTACAGCTTCTTACAGCTTCTTACTTGATTCTTTGAATGTTTATAGTTGCACTAGTTATAGAAAATCTAATAATATTGTTTTAAATGTATTACCAGCTAAAAGTACTGGATTCAAAATTGATCGCATTTTGAAAAATTGGTATGAAATCAAGAAGAATCCGATATGCAATGTAAGGGTAATTGTTAAGGTACATTAGGTGATTAAGAAGCAAGTTGGTTTGAGTGTTGGTTGATTGGATCCGTATAAATTTGTAAATGTGTGTGAATTATCTTAAAATCCTAAAAAGTAAAAAACTAAAATTAAGATATAAAAGAAAAAAATAGGCTTTTATATTGAGGGTAGGTTTTTTTTAACCCAAGTTCATTTGAACACTTTCCTTTGAGTATCTTAGTTACATATACATACTATCACCATTATGCATATGCACTAGCACTGTTTGAAATATACTTGATTTTTAAATAGTAATAATTCGTATTCATTGAATCACAATAGTGATACTTGAAGAAAAAAGGTTTACGTGGATTCAAAATCATGGAATTTTTTGTGTTTTATAAAGCCTTGGTAGGTATCGCTTCTAACCAGATTCTTAAACTTACATCTTCGCTTTGACAAAACTCGTATGAGACGAAGTACAACTTAGCACAAGTAACACTCACCCCCCCAAAAATATTAAAGCGCCTATATCTAAATTACACCCCGTCTTATCGTGAGACGGTCTCTCGCAAGAGTGTCCTCCTCGGCTTTCTAAGTCTTGAAATTAAGCAAAAAGTGGTTGCACTACTTACAGGTTAGACATAATTTAAGTGAAGCATAGCACTTCAGGAAAAAACATATGTCATTTTTAATTTAAGTGATTGAGCAATTAAAATGATAACAGAGAACCCATAAAAACAATCCTGTTAATTAGGCAAAAACTACTTTTATCAACCAGAGTTTAAGTTAACTATTTTTCTCCAAATATCACTATTATACATATGTATTATTACTGTATTGCATATAAAGTGTCACTCTTTAAAAATTAAATATTTTTTTAAACAATGAAACTTCATATGCATAATAGTAACATTCCGTACGACCACATGCATAACAACGACAGTGTGACACCAAAAAAAGAAAAAAATTCACTCGAACTTAGGGTTACAAAAGACCTACTTTGTTGACTTATGTGAAGCTTTGACGCACAATATGTACAACTGTGGGTACCATTGGCAAGATGTTAAGCTTTGGCGGACCCTCAAGATCCAGTTAAACACACACAATTTTCACTTTCTTTTTTTTCCAAAAAAAAAAAATCTCATATTAGATGCGCACGTGTATTCTTATATTCAAGATCTTTTCCATGTTTAGCGATATTTTGGGATTTAACTGATGAACTCATAACAACAGTATTAAAATAGGGATGAGATCGGAGGATTAGTTTGTTACTTTAAAGCAAAACATTCTTGTTGAAAGAAACATTTGAAGAATCTGTAAAAAAACTCAACAAAACGATTTCAACACAAAATGTTTATCATACTTTAGAATCGTACTTAACAGCAGCAATTTTGCATCACATGTACAGAGAATATAGTGTCATTTAGATAGATACATACAGCTTGTTCTCACGTAAAATTGGGACCTAAATTTGAAGTTTTGGTGTCAAGTCTTCCAACTCATGAAACTCAAAAAAAAGAAAAAAGTTCTGCCTTTAGAAGCACAAAACACAACACAAATTGCTCTTCGTCCACTGCGGAAACAAAAAGTTGTAGCATCTCTACAATTTGAGTTTGCTCAAGTTAATTTTTGGCAAAGCGTACGAATATGCCTCGTAGTTGATTTGCTGGCCCAATGAACTCAGTTTTGTCAGAGTAGTGATGAGATCAACCTGATGAATAACAAATTCATATTAGAAATACACAAGCATGCATCAGAATCTTTTGCAATTGTAAGCACAAAGAGAGATGAAAGATGGAAGAACTAAATCGAGAAGAAATAACTGAATTTATGGATTGAGATTTAGAATTAGCATGACCATGTGTGGAATACAGCTTCCAAATGCAAGATCATATAACCAATTATGTAAATGAATGCCACAAATCTGTAGTATCAAGTTTTTTGGGTCAATTTATTTTCTTCAACACTAATATTGTTTAATGAAAACAACTAATATCTTCTAGTAAAACAACTAATACTATTTAATAATGCACTTGAGTTGTACTGTGCAATTGGGGGATAGAAGTATTTACCTTGTATGGGGATTAAGAAATGGGATAAGTAATACTGACCTCATAATCAGTCTGTGATACAGTTTCACGGCTACGTTGGTACTTTTGAACCCATGGCAACACTTCTGGATCTGACGCCAGTCGGGCCTCAGTTGCCGACTGATCAGGGCCCAAGAATGCTGACATCACTGCTAGCTGCAACACAAAAGGCAACTCCTAACATTTTCTACAAAAATAGATAATTATACGATTTCTAACTATCAAACACCCATAAATAATACATATTTCACCTTCCCCCATACTAAATAATTTACCTACTCTACTTCCCCTTTATCTCATATTTCCTACTAAACTAGTCATAAGCTAAATGGAAACTTGTAACCGTATTCAAATTTTTAAATGCATGAAGTTTCCAAAACAATCAACTAGGTTTGACAACATGACATTTTGCAAGATTTCGTGTACTGCTATATTCTTCAGAAATAGAAGTGAAGGCACTCAACCAAGAGCAATTGGAGGGGAGGGTGGAGGGAGTGATCATTCACCTGGCGGGGGCCAAACCCAAGAGCAGTGAATTTGTTCTTCAATTCGAGAACACTAGATCTCTCCCAGTCCGGAACCCTTCCTTCTGGATCGGGATCTTCAGCATCTGACCGCCCAAACTGCCTATCAAACAGGCCCCACTGCACGGAAAAAGAAGATCGTATAATGCATGACAAATCAAATAACAATATCATATACTACACACATCCATGATTAGTGTACATGCTTATATATCAAGATGTGTAACTTCTTCCAAATTAAAATATACAAGCAATGCGTTCCTATATGAGCTGCATAGTTAAATGAATTATAAGACATGGTTTCAACAGAAAAAAAAAAGACACGATAAGAAACCAATACAGAATGGTCAAGTCTAGCAAACAAGTGCATAAGATGTGCTTCAGTACTTTCCCAATTTTCAGAGCAACACGTGGTGCACCAGTTGCACAATGCACAACTAGTACTGTTTAACGGAAGCAACTAACACTGTTCAGTGAAACGGTTAACCCATGACACGACTAACCTGCCCACTTGAACCATATGCAGTGTAGAGTATGAGCCCTTTGTCTTCTTTCCCACCACATTTTCGAATTGCAGAGGCGAGAAAGGTAGATTTAACTGCACTTTGAGCTGCATTAAAGAGAGATATAGAATATATCACTAACAATTCATAGAGTCATAAGAGCAAAAGTCATCATTAATTAGAACAAGGTACTAAGGTAAGAACTTACATTAGATGCTCCTATTATAAAAGTACATCATTCTACAACTCACAAGATCCATTTTTATCAGTTTAATTGATCTCAATTTTATTTTCTAGAAATTACTTTATTCTTTATATGACTAGCTTGCCCCTAATTTCAGTGTTGTATATGGAGTTGAGGAATGCAATGATGGAGGTTTTATTTGCCATCTCATGTTTCATTTCTCCAAGCACAAAATAATAGGCACATGGTATACTTGAAAAATAAATCAACCTGCAAAATGGATGAGATCTGCATATGATATAGGTCCACCTTTGCCATACGAATCAATTTCCTTCTTTGTTTCATCCAGAAAAGTTAAAGCAGGAGCAAGATATTTATTCTCTGGTCTGTTAATCTCTGAACTTAAAAAATACAAGCATATACAAAAAAAATCAAGGAACCATTCAGCAAATTTACACTTACAAAGATATCTCCTGAAGAGGATGAAATCAGATTTAACAGTTGAGTACAAGTTCAGTATTCGAAATCAATTCAATGCAAAAAAATTAAGAATCTCTCTATAAAAAATTTGTCAGTTTCCAAGTTGCAAAACGCTCTTTACAAAGAAGCAGTTTTTTCAGGAAGATTTTCCATAAACAGTAGGAACTACTAATACTAGTACAAAGTAGTGCCTAATGGAACTCCAAGAATTTCCTACAATCTGATTTCGTATAAAATGTCGAGTTTGTTTCAAGTTACCTAAACCGAATTGATCCATTTGGGCCACCGGTTTTTGTTGCCTGCAAACTTAATAAGCAAATACGTAAGTTTTTCCTTCTCCAAGCCTTTGACAAAGGTGATAAGCAACTCCCAAATTATATCTGACCTTATCATAAGTTGCAGCATCATTGAGTGCCAACGTTAACAGAGAGGGGATGAGATCTTGATTTTCCTGAATGGAGACAGACATATATATGTAAAACATCGAATGTAAACAACTGCTCAAAGAGATGATATGACAGATCACAGTCATATTATCTTCAGCTTGTGTTAAGAATTGATATCATTCTAGTGCTCTATCTCTTTACCTTCAAAGTTTTAGCAAATATTTCCTTCATTTTTGCTGCAAATTAGAAAGGGGCATCAGAAATAAGAAGGTACTCCCTTCTTTCGCAATAACAAGCTGGAGTTCCATAAAGCTTACACTGAAATTCTGAACGCTGTCTGCGTTGCGTCAGGTCCGCTGCATTAGCCACTTCGATTAATGAACTGGATCTTGCTATCAAGTCCTGAGAACAGTCCACCAACAAATTTTTATCATCATGCCACTTCTGTTTGCTGATCTCATTCAAATTTTTTAAAAAGATAATATCACAGAGAGTAACACTTTGGCACACCTCAACTAGTGCAATTTAGACTAAAATTTCTAACCAAGCTGTTTTTTACTATATTTTTTGAGAACCATAGAAAAAATGGTGGAAAATTATTTCACGTGATGAAAAGTATCAGCTCATATGATAAAAAGTATTAGTTGTATATTGAAAAAGTACTAATACCATTCAATTTATAAACTAGTACTTTTTTTTTTTATGAACTAATGCTTTTCTTCGTATGAACTAATAGTTCTCATTGTATATTTGAATTTTCTTTGTGAATGAGTCAAACTTCAGTCAAAATTGAATAAAAATTGCACCAATTGCACGGTGCAACTAGTGTGTAGAAGTTTTTACCTATCATCATGTAACTTTAACCTTGCCCAATTTTAGTCCCATATCCTTTTCTGTGTCGAGTTTTAGTCCAGTATGTTCTTCCATTTTCCAATTTTGGTCTTTAGGACCAATTTGACACAAAAAAGAACTGAAATTGAAATAGTAAAGAAATACAGGACTAAAATTGGACTTGGTGAAAGTTATAGGATGATCTGATATTATCTCAATTTATTACCATCATTCCAAAGGGAAGTAAGAATGTTCAAATTTCTTTTGGTGCATTATGAACTAATTGTCATTACACAATAAATTATTCATAACAGAAATGTGTCGATCTTACTTATTACAAATATAAAATACCTATAGTTACTAATACACACTAGGCCTCTTTTTCATTAGTTAATGGTTGTCACACAGATGTATCAGATTCCACTGCATTTAATAAGCAATTCTAAAGGAAGATCTTAACTCCACTCTGCTCAATCAATCGTTGTTTTCACAGTTTAGCCACATGCCTATAAGTTTATAATTATAACCACTTTAGCACAATTTCCAACTGATGCTAGTCTAACTGTCTAACTAAACATTTCCCATAGCATTACCATCAAACTTCACACCTAAATATGCTTATATAATCTCGAAATTGAGACCATGATGATCTTCTGTAGGTGCTATATGCCTATATCATTCCAAGTTTCCAACTACACGTTTGTATTATCATTCCAATTCTCTCTACACTCTACAATCAAAGTCATAAATTGAGAACAATTTATGGTTCACTATTCTCTATATATACATGATTGTGAATAATTTTGTACATAGAGCGGACCTATACAAGAAATACGGGGAATAATCAAAGCCATCACAAACAAAATTCAATAGAATAAGGTAACTGAAGACCATCAGAAGGGAATAAGCAATAGACTCACAATGCAAATAGAAGCGCCAGCACAATGCAGAAGGCGCCTTCGTGAGAAGCGATCCTCATTATCAAAATCAGCTTCCGCCTTGCAATTCACTGTGCACTTTGGTTTCCAGAAAACAATAAACCAAACAACGTCACAGAGATTCACGGAGAGCAGTGCAAATGTGCAATCGCAAGGATATTAAAATTCAGTGCTTAATCGTACAAGTTCGAACTTGGAATCATGATTTTATACACAAGTAATTGTTCAATTATTCGAAAATTTGAGCGAAAACAAAATGTATGAGTGAAATAGTCTGGCGTTGCTTACTGAATGTGGAGAGAAGTATCTGGGTGCAGAGGTAGATGGCGATGGATTCAACGACGCTAATGCAGGGACAGTAGAAATGAAGGAGACCAACCCCATGCCTCTCGATTGTACGTGGTTGTGTTTGTGGAATGCAGAATAGAGAGGGTGCTGCTGCGTTATCTTCATATATCCTATATGGGTCCATCTCCATTTCATTTTGTCCCATATTTTATTTCTTAAATAATTAATCGTCCATACGGGATATAAACTTTTATTATATGACTCCATTAATTTTTATTTTTTTTTATTTTTTTTAATATTGTTCTTAGTTATTACTAGCTAGTAGTGGCAGCATTGATTCTTAAAATTGTTAATCGGTATTCTAAAATATGTGGATTCATTTTGTAAGAAGTGTGTTGTGGAGGTTGAGACTGTTGAACATGTTTTTTAGAATTGTGAATGAGTGCGCTGAGTATGGGGCACTTGCCCTGTCACAGTGTCATATAGCTTGGGGTTGATGGATGAGTGGGTTCGTCAACATATGAGCATGCTTGATGAGGAGACATTTTGCCTTTTTGTTACGATTATGCGGATTATGTGGTTTGCTCGAAATTTGCTCGCGTTTCAAGAAAAAAATATGTTTGAGAAGGAGGTTGTGGATTTTGTGTTGGCTCATATGTGTGATTTCTTGATGGTGATTCCTAAAGTGCATGTGAAACAATCAGTTGTGGGTGGGAGAGTGGAGTGGAAGTGCCTCGATGAGAGCTGGGTATGGTTCTAGTATTTGGGCAGTTCTTCGTGATTTGACCGGACAAGTGGAGTGGTGTTTTAGTGAGAAATGTTCTACGTGTAATGTTAGTGTTGCGGAGGTCATAGCGATTAGGCCTGTCATGCAGTACGTTTGTGACTAGGAAGTAAAAGAATTGGAGGTTGAGTTAGATGCTCAGATTGTCATTTATGATTTGGTTTGTCCGAGACGAGACTTGAGCTATATGAGAATAGTGATTCAGGATATTTTGGAGTTTGCAACTGTGTTTGATGGAGTTACGTTTGTTTGGACTAGGCCTGGAAATTTTGTAGCCCATAGATTGTGGGCAATTACTGTTAAATACACTCATAAAACAAAAATAGCAGCTTGGTACAATTTAACTTTTTGAGGTATGTAATTTGACCATAATGTCCATGCTTTCCACCTGCTTAAAATTAAACAAAATTAAAAAGGAATTTTGATTTGAAAATACATTGCACCCAAAAACTATAGCTAAGATCAAGGTCTAATCACTTGTCAGTTGTCAAAAATTTTAATTTACTTTTTTTTTCTAAATTAACTAAATATCATAAATAGTGTAATTAATTAATATATTATTGATAAGGTATTGCAGAATGCATCTTTTATTTTTATTTTTTCGACATAAAATCAAGGATAATAATTATAATTTTTTTAAAAAAATTAATTGAAATAATTCTTCTAAATTTTTTAATAATTGCGCACTATTGTAATTTTTGTGCATTGTTCAAAATAAAAAAATTTGCATATACCTATAAAATCCGTTATTCAATAAAAAAAATTATATATAATAGAAAACATTGCATATAATAAATATACACTACATACACTAACATCGCATTACATACACTAAAACATTGCATACAAGCATAAAACATTTCATATACGCATAATCAATTTGCATCTTCACATTGCAAAAATCACCAAAAAATCCACAACATTCATATCTGCTTCTTCCAGTTTTTTCACAAAACACAATCACCAAAATTCACCAGTACTCATATCTGCTTATTACATTTCTTCACAAACACAGAAAATCCAGCACTTCTTCATAAACACAAAAATCACCAAAAAAAACACCAAACTTACCAAAAAATCACCAATAGCATGAAAGTTGTATAGAAAAAACCAGAAATAGCTAGAGAGGGCAACTGAAATCTGAAATCGTCATCCCCCTGCCACCTCCCCGCCTCTGCTATCCACGCCGCCACCACCACCCCCGCGAACCTCCATCCAAACACGGATCCACCATCGTCGCGAACCACCGTCCAAACACGGATCCACCACCGCGACTATAAAAAGTGTTACCAATCTCACGGGTCAAATTTACCTGGGAATGTTTGAGCCTAATCTTGCACTCAAGACTTTTGTCGTCATCGTCCGGTGTCCGCCCCGTCTCCGCCGCAGCCGAAAACACTGAAACCCTAGATCCCACCCCTCTTTCCCCCCGGTCATCTCCCATCGTCATCCCCACCAGAACCCTAGATCCCCAGATCCGCCTCCACCGCGACTTCCTCACCATCCCCCACATAAAACCCTCAACTCGCCGCATGAAATCGAGGCTGATTGTAGATCCACCGCTGCATCTTCCATCGTCATCCTCACCAGAAACCCTATATCCACCACCACCTTCGCCCCGGTCGTCCCATCGGCATCTATTCCCTCCCCACCGCTGCAAACAACGTGAAACCCTCCACTACCCCCTTCGTCTCCTCCACAAAATACCAGGCGAAACCCGTGTGTTGGGGAATGATTTGCATAATCTATTCGGGGTGAATATTTAAATACAAATTTAATTCATTAATTATTACTAGCATGAATTAATCCTATATTAATTCAAATAATAATTGCAACAACATATCATGCATATAAAAAACCACGTAAAACCTACGCATGCGGAATCTACGGGTTTACGTGAACGTACCTCTCGGGATGGCAGTGGCTTTAGTCGGACGGACTAACCAAAAGGACTTCCCAAGTATTCCCTTAGCCCTTGCTCAACTATCCGGTGGAAGGACACTCGTCGAACAATTAACAAAAAGGAAAAAAATAAACTTTGTTGCACCACCTTTGTGGATTTGCTAATATTTCCAACACATGGAATTGTACTTGAGAATGAACTAATCATCCCCTATTTATAGATAGGAGGTGGTCGAAATTTTGGGTCCAAAATCAATGTGGGAAAAGACTTTTCTTGGTCACCAAGAAATCTTGAATATATCTCTTATATTCTTTTTCCCATAATTATAATATTCCACAAAATCCCACCTTCTCTATTTGTTATGGTAATTTTCGAAAATAATGCCTTGCAAGAATCCAAGATTTGGATCTTCTTGAATTTATGAGATATTCTTGTATTTCAAGAAATACATATCTTCCATAATATCTTTTCAAGAAAATCAAGAAAATCTTTCTTGCCCATTATTCTCAAAAATTTCGAAAATTCCATATAGATAACCAAGTGGGAGATTTCTTGAATTTAATGAGATAATCTTGTATTCCAAGAATACATATCTTCATTCCATAACAAAATTCAAAGAAAATCTTTTCTCCTCTTTTTATCCATAAATTTCAAAAATTAGAGGAAAAATTAAGCAACAATATTTATTTTATTTTAATCACCTTTTTTCAGTTATTGGACTATTTGTTGGGCTACTCAGGGGGCCTTTAGGAGAATTAAGATTGGACCTTCTAATGGATCTTGAATATCTAATATTGAGCCACAATATAATTCAAGCCCATAAATATTAATTAATCCCACTACATAATTAATATTGACTATCCATCTTAACCCATATTACAAATCAATATGGCTCCGGTCATTATTTCCCGTGTTTAAGATTATCTAGCCCATTAATTAATTCAAGCCATTGAAATAGCTTTCCGTTAATTAATATTTTTTGTCCTTGGTCGAGAAGCGGTTCAACATTATTATCCATCTGGGAAACTAATTCCACTTGCAAGATTTGGTATGATAAAACTTATGAACCTCCCAAGGGACAACAAATCAAGCAAGCGCATTTGCACACGATTCTTCAGATTAAATCTTAGCAATCACATGTGACCAATAATATTGCCCAAGATAAAAAGTATTGAATCTCCGATTCGCTACCCATGATAAGTCAAAGCAATAGTTAACAATCCCACGTGATCCTATTTAAGGGACGAAGGTTAAGAAACAACGAACCACTGAGGTCTAATTCTTCCTTGTTCAGTTCTGAAGAATTTATCCTCATGTAGGTCCTATTCAGCGCATCAGTCATGCACTAGTGTAATCTCTTGGTCAAGACAAACCAATCTGAGCCTTACACCTCAACCTTTCGTGATGAGTTGTTCATTTCCATCTAGGTCGTGAATGGCGTACTTTTAGTTATAAGGAACTGTTAATTTAATCTTCTGTGATCTGGTATCACTAAATTAACTACAGTGTAACACATACAAATTATTAAATATTTATGCAGTAAATATATATAACATTCAATCATATTTAAAGCATCAGTGATAAACAATTTATTTCAGTAAATAAGTCTGAAAAATCAGTTTCGATTATACAAAGTAAAAAGCATACTTTTCAGTATAATCCCAACCGTGGTCATCACCGCCACTGTGTACTCCTCTCACCACCACCACCACCACCACCGTATAGAGAGCGCTAGAGAGAAGAGATGGGTGGTGGCGGATCCATTTTTTCCGGCCAGATTTGTTTTGGTGAGAGAAAAATTAGAAGAGAGAGAGAGAGAAGAAAGTGTGGATGAAGAGAGAGAGAGAATAGTGCGTAAAATTAAATTTGGAGAGAGAGGGTGTGTGATATAATTTACATAATAATGAGATTTTTGGTGTAATGGTGTGTAAGATGGTGTAAGAGGGTGTAAGAACCTGATTTGACCATTTAATTTAATTAACAAACACTAAACAATCCTGCATAAACCCAAGGGCACTCATGGTATTTCAAACCATTAAATATGTACTAGGCTGTTATTTTTCAAGGGGAATGTACTACACTACTATTGGTCCATATTTTTGTGTACTACATTGCAATTTCCCCCATAGATTGTCTATTTTTGCTTTCTCTTGTGATTCTGCTTTCTTTCCTGTCCACATTCCGGACAACATTGTTGCTACTGTTGAAGCCGATCTTTTGGCTCTTTTTTTTTTTTTTTTTTCTGTTGGAAATTTTGTAGTCCATAGATTGTCTATTTTTACTTTCTCTTGTGATTTTGCTTTCTCTTCTACATTTCAACATCCTTTTGATTTCTCTTGTGATTTTTCTTTCTTTTATGTCCACAATCTGGACATCATTGTTGCTACTGTTGAAGCCGATCTTTTGGCTTGGCTTTCTAATAACATTAGTTTTTCCCTTAAAAAAAAAAGAAGGTTAGCACTGCACTTACAAAGTAAATGGTGACTTGGATCCGTTAAGCTTCTAATAACATTGGTTTTTCCCTTAAAGAAAAAAAGATTATCACTTCACTTATAAACTAATATCAATACACTTTTTTTTTTATCGGGCAAATGGTAATTTGAATCCATAACCTTATGGTATATATAGTGGTGCTCTGACTGCTTGAGCACTCGAACCCCATGTAAGAGTTTGTGATTAACTTTGTGTGTGAAACATATATGACATATCCAACGAGCATTTCTTCGATTTGTACAAAAAATTCAAATAATTTTTTAAATTATAATTAATTTGATATAATTTTTTTATATTACGGGTGATATGCTTTAGTGCATTTAATATCTAAATTCATTTTTAAATTTTATCGAGATGCATTACTATACTAGATAATTACATTTAATGAATACTGACACCAAATATACATTTTGCAAGATGAAGTGTGAGGGTTAGAGATGCTCACGGCTCCGGAACCGGCGGTTCCAAAATTGTTAGGGATGGAACCGGAACCGAACCGTGGCTAAGGCGGTTTCCGTTCCGATTCTGAACCGCCGGTTCCGGCGGTTCCTCCCTCTTTTTTTTTTCTTTTTTTTTTAAAGTTTTTTAATTTTTTGATCTAAAATTTGAAGAAATGTACATTTAGATGACAAATTATTGTTATGTGTATTTAAATGGAAGATTACAATAGTTAAAACATACATAATTTTATAATTAGACAATTATAAATACATGATAATTGTCTAATTGATACATCATCGAACATTTATACATTAGAACAATATTAAAATGTAACAATAGTAAATTAGTAAAACTAATAGAAGGCAAGTAATACACTACAAATTATTATAGTCATTGGATTGAGTTGAAAAAGATCTAAACCATTGATTTTTATTTTTTTTTTAAAAAAGAAAAAAAAACCGGCGGTTCTAACCCGAACTGGCGGTTCGCGGTTCAACGGTTCTAAAAATGATGAAACCGGAACCGAATCATGTATTTTACGGTTTTGGTCTGGTTCCGAAACCGGAACCGTGAACCGCGGAACCGGCGGTTCCGATTTTTTTTGAGCATGCTTAGTGAGGGTTAACCTTAATTAATTGAATTTAAATATGAAATGGGTTAATATTCATAATTGAGAACACATGTAACTGGGTCTACACTAAACCGCAAACGCATAACAGCAAAAATTGATCAAGTTACAGCTTACAAGGAGCTGAAAATTCAGAGTGGCCCGCATTTTCTCATTCAAATCTGAGTTTGTCAGAGAAATCTGCAGATTGTTGATAATCGTTGCTGCTCAATCAATCGGTGACGTTTTCTCGCTTTAAATCTTCATCATTCAGGCTCAGATTTCAAGCCCTAGCTTCTTGATCTCGCGAGTGAGTAACCTCACCGCTAATTTCCTGTGAGTTGATCGAGTTTACTTTGCAGGTTTAATGATACCATGATGTTTCGATTTATTTTCACTTCAAATTTTTTTGAATGTCAATTTGGCAGTTCCTCACTGCAAATCAGGCTGTGATTTGGCAGTTGGTGAGAATATAAAATGCAGCGCCCACCGTCGACGACAGAGGAACAATTAATACTTAAAGCAATTGCAGAAGAATGCCCGTGGGAGAGCCTTCCCAAGCGCCTTCAATCCATCTTGAATTCCAAAGAAGAATGGCATCGAAGGTTATTCTTGTTCTCGTATTTCCTTTTCTGATGTGCTAGAAAATTCTTCTGGTGTACTTTCCCTTGGGCATTGAAATGAGTAAATTCTCTCGCAGAAAGATGCTGTAATATGCGTGAGTTAGAATTTAGAAATCAGAAATCGGTTGTATCCATTATACCAAAATTTATTGACATTCCACAGGTTGACTATCTAAATTATTGTTCCATGTACAGTTTTGTGTAATTGACCTGGTAATGACTGACTATTTTTCATTGGCTACATGTGTATTGGCATGTAAATTCGGTTAAACGTATAGTTGCTAACTTGCTATAACCGTTGTGTGTATTGGGTTATGTTACCGTCTTGGGTTTTGAAGGAATTTTGTGGCGTTGGGACTTAATGAGCCCAATGTTTGCACAATGTGTTTACAGTCCATAGGATTGAGAATCTCTTGGTGTCCGTAGACTCGTAGAGAGCCTTTTGGACTTTTCAATTGTCAAAAGAGAGAATTTCATTGACTCATTGAGGCTGAAATGAAGTGTTGAACTCAACTTATATTGTGAAAGGTGCATTAAGATAGTAGTGCATTTACTTTGGAACTTTGTCCGTAGATACATAGAGTGTATAGAATACCATTATGTGGTAATTGAATGTTATACAGTTATTCAAATTACAAATTCAAAGGATATAATCTAGGCAGGTTACCAAGGATTGAATGAGGAAAATAGCATATGCCTATTACTAGATATCTCATAGATTTTATAAATAATTTACAGGACTTTAGGTACCCTAACAAGTAACACATAAAATATTCAACTCCTAGAATCTTGATTTGACCTAAATGATCCAAGAGTTTCTGAGCAATTGTTCCGAAGATCGTCTTCCATGGCTAAATTGCCCTCTAAGTATCATCCTATTGTTCTTATGCAGGAACTAACCTCATAAACATTAGACCTTCTGCCAATTTTTCCTCGATAATGTTCACATTACCTGAATATGTTTTGTCGTATGATCACATATAGCAAGTGTATAAGCTATCACTGTGGTCGTTATATTATCAGATTACAACATTCATATGATAATAACTAGTTGTTTTGAGTTCATCAGGTAGTTTATTTTTGCGAAGGGCTCTGATGCACGCCATTTAAAACTCCTCTAAGCTCTGGTCTGCCATGTAACAATTTTTTCTCCATATAAGTGTAATACCTGGTAGTAAATCTTTTAACCCCTATACTTCTTGCCAATCAATATTAACATAAACTTCAACTTTTACATGACCCCTATCTTTAACAGGAACTTTCTTATAATTTTTCTTCTAAGTATCTATGTAATTTCCAGACAACATTATGGTGATCCTGTCCACGTGAGCACATAAACCGGAGTATCTGTAATTGCATGAAAACCTATACTTAGGTGTGTATCAGAGAGATATACCAATTCCCCAAATTAAACACTGACACCTTGGCTGGGTGTATTTTTAGAGTGGAATCATGGTCATAATAATATAAGTTGGAACTGGTCATTACGATCACCATCTCCATTTTGCCATTCAGACCTTATCATACCCAGTGACCATAGTATAGTTATCTAACAATTTTCGTCCGCCTGTGCATTAGATGTGTTTCCGAACAGTAGTTGTACTCTTATATGGCACTTTTAATATGTAGTGCCATATTAATTCTAATGAAAAATAATGTTTTTCTAATTTATTTGGCTTTCAGTTGGATCTGCGTAGGGTACATACACATTACTCTGACCTAACTGAATAATATATGTGTTAGTGTTAGTCAAGTGTCAAATGAATTAATTAATTGATATAGGATCTGATTTAACTCATGGAATAATGTGAATGTCCTCTCTGGCATAGCTTCTATGTTGTAGCATGGGTTTTCATTTTATGTAAATGAATTGCCTTTGATTTATCTTTTGTTATTTCATGCAGGATACTTGATCACTGCATCAAGAAAAGGCTCCGCTGGAATCATTGCTTTGTTCGCAAAGTTTGCAAAGAAGGTGAATATTATGAAGAAATGATGCGTTATCTACGAAGGAATCTAGCGGTGTGTTTAATGAAATTCCCTGTCTCCATTGATTCATTGCGCTAATTATTTCTGTTATCTAGCAGTTGAATAGCTGATAAATTAGTTATCATTATAAAATACCAATTTCATTGTGCGTTGTCTGGAAAAATCATGACTATTGACTGAGAAGATAACTAAATTGATACAAAATTTGTTACCATAATAAAATGCCAAATTAATTGTGCTTCATCTTGGAAAGTCATAACTAAAGAAGGCTCAACTTTAATTAATTTTCATCATGTATACCCTCCTACTGTAAGTCTGTAACCCACAACAAAAGTCTTGGCTCCTTCTGTAATTACTTGAGGAAAAGATTTTGAACGAGGGGCTATGATATGAAGCAAAAGTACGTTTCCATTTGCTTTAGAATCTGATAGAAACTTAAAGTTGAACTCTTGTTTTTTGCCTGTTAGGGTTGTTTAAACGGGCTGCCTGATCTTTTCTAAAGTAAACACTTCATATTTAAAAGTAATGACTAATTTATACTAAGGTTTATCTTGTTCTAGTCTTATAGTTAAGTGATTAACCTGTTCCTTGCTTTTGCAGCTATTTCCTTACCATCTCGCGGAGTACGTTTGCCGTGTAATGAGGGTTTCTCCTTTCAAATACTACTGTGATATGTTGTTCGAAGTGATGAAAAATGGTATGAGTTCCACAATGACCATAATTGAATGTTATCACTATTTCTAGGTTGAATACTAACTCTATGTTGTGGTGGAAATTGATTCTCTTTATGTTATATTGCACTTGCTAGATTGGTAAAACAGATTGTCCAGGATTACATATATGATAGCATATTAACATGGCCTGCACTTAATCCCCTAAGCTCTGAATTAATCAGAGTTTGCTCCCTTTTTCTCTAGATTTTTTTATATTGTTTCCCCTGTACTTTTCATCTTGCTTCAATTGTTTGCCATGTCCCACGGATATGTTTAGAAAGATCTGACTGTATGAGTTATGGTTGTTTCTGTTATTAAATCATCCTTAATGGATGCCTATGTTACTTGGACTCAGCTCAGGTGCGAGTGTCCGACACGAGTGCATGTCCAGAAGTCCGACTCTCAAGTTTCCTGAATTTAGGATACGTGGACACGGCAAAAAGGGTCCAAAATTTAGATTCGGGTGTGGGGATATGCCTATATATACACGCATTTGGAAATTTACATATATTAATTATATTTAAATTCAAATATATTTGTCCAATGAAGGATCCCCACGCCCATGTCGGATCCTCAGGATACCGGTGCGCCTCCAGTTTTGAAGAGTCCGAGCAACATAGATGGATGCTCTATTAGCTGCTGTACCTTTATGTAGTGATTATACTTGCAGCACATATTGCACTCTATAGTGACCTCAGTTAATTGAATGAGAACTGCATAAGTTTTGCAGTACTCATTAAAGTTATATTTCTTTCCTCAGTACTCATTGATCCACTGGCTGGGTCCTAAACTTGATTATAGTTTATGATTTGTACATATATATTCAAAATTGTAGTCTTTAGAAAAATCAGGGTCTTCAATTTTCTTAAAGTTAATTCCGGGCTTCCTACTTTGATTCTCTTAAGCTATTTTGATTCATGGTGGGGTTTATCACTTTTCTGCAATTTATTTGCAGAACAACCCTACGACAGCATCCTTAATTTTAGCGCAGCAGATGCTTTGCGACTCACAGGGATAGGAAGAAACGAATTCATTGACATCATGAACAAGTGCAGATCTAAGGTGGGGTTTAAAACACTCGGTTGTTTGTATATCATGCTGATCAAAATACATTTAATGCATACAGCAGCCACATTAGTTGATTGACAATTCTTCTAGTTTCCTTTTCAGGATGAGGTAATCTTATCTGTAATACACAGCTAGTAATTTTCACTGATTCTTTCTGTGCTTTTACTTCTTGAAGCATGATTATTCAGTCATTTAAGCAAACTGAAAGACTGAATCAGTATCAAATTGCTTATTCTTAAATCACTTAATTAGATATCCTTTTTGTTCGTTCATCATGTTCTGAAAATTAATTACCACTCTTCGCCTACAAGTGGCCCTCTCCAGAAGTCCAGAATGCTGAAGTCTGATGGAACTTCTATGCCAGTCCATTCCAAAATCGGAATTCAGTCTAAATCAGGAAGGCTGGCTAGAAAGTTAGAAATATCCATTTAAAAGTGGACACCAGAATCCTGAAGCATTGCCATTTCTTGGTTTCACAAATAATGACTGTAGGGACGTGTAAAATATACTACTAGTACAAATAAAACAAAAAGCATACATTAATAAATGTAAGTGGAGTTGCTGAAATATTTGCAACTGTTATTAAGTTAAAGCTGGACTGTTCTGAAAGTATAATATCTGATGAAGAAGCTTATGTTAGGCCCTTCGCAATGTTTGGCTTTTGGTTTGATGGTTCTTAGAAACCCTTGGCCTTTTCTTGAACAACCACTTGCAGAAATATATGACGTTACCTTATCATAGATGAAATGGATTACCTGCACATCTAACCAATATTTTACTTCTTGGAGCCTTTCAGAAAATTATGTGGAAGCTAAACAAGTCAATAGCTAAAGAACTCTTGCCGTTAGAACCTGTGGAATTTCTAATTGAGCCATGGTGGGGAGTTTGTTTAGTCAACTTTACTTTGGAAGAATTCAAGGTCAGTTGTCTTGTGATTAAATTTGTTCTAAATGCTTATTTGGAAATTAAAGCCTAAGTGACATTCTTCACTTCAGAATCATCTCTTTTCCATCTTTCTTGTAGAAACTGTCCGAAGAAGAAATGGCAACCATTGATAAAATCTGTAAGGAGGAAGCAAATTCATTTATCCTTTTCGATCCTGAAATTATTAAGGGCCTCTTTCGCCGTGGACTTCTGTACTTTGATGTTCCTGTGTATCCTGATGATCGTTTTAAAGGTAATTTTTTGAGTGTCTTATTTAAAATAAATTTAAGTGCTGAATCCTCTCCCCATTCTCTCCCACCACAAAACAATAAGAGGAAACATAAGAATGGACACTATATTTTTGGGACTGAAAAAATAATTTTGGTTTTTATTTCACTAATCTTTTGAGTGAAACTCTTGCATGCAACTTTGTGAATCAAATTATCGACTTTGGGCCTTTTTTTTTACAGGACATTTCCTAATTTTGGGATGGAAATGTTGTTTTGTCTGAGGTAAAGCACCCAAAATTTTAGAAATGCCTGTGATTTTACATGTCCAAACTCTACTAGCCTAAGAGAAAAAAAGAATCCACTTAAAGCTACCTGAAAATCCTTACTTTGTTAACTGGAGAATGTAGATGTTGGTGCTTGTTGTTTAGAGGCTATAAAACATTAAGCTGTTGCCTGTTTCTGAAACTCTCAACTGGACTCAGTTAAGTGAAAGCTGTAGGTTGGTGAATTGTTTTTTAAGGAATTGTAATACTGATAGCATCATGCTAAATGCTAAAATGTTTAGTTGAGATAAATGAGCCTGGTTGGTTAAATGAATAATATATCTGAGTGAATAATAAAATTTCTGATATTGTTCAGAAAATGCCTGATTTCGCATCTCAAGCTCTTTGTGTGGCCTCAAATTTCTGAAAGAAGTACCACGTCAAACATTTCGTGATACTTTAAAAGTTTCTATTTAACCTTAAAGCAGTAAATGATGAAGAGCTCTTGTAGTAAATATAAGAGAGGACTGTAAATTGCAGGCTTCTTGTATATAACATAAGAGCTACAGTCAAACTCAGCAAAAAATGTTGGATAGTAGTTTTTGCTGTCTAGCTAAAACGAGAAGGAAAGTTTGTCATACCAATAACGCAGCAGAAATGCTAGATTAGACGTGAAATGTTAATTCACAGACTGTTGTGTGCGTATAATGGTACACGTGAACCGCAAAGAGCTAAGTTCTTTTCATGTGTTTTCAGTTTCTAGGCTGGAAGGATTTGTTTCAAACAGGGAGCAGTTATATGAAGATCCCATCGAAGAGTGGGAATCCTATCTAATCATCTTCTAGTTTTGGATACATTTTTTATGGTGATGTTTGTTTTGGATTTTAAGTGACTTTGAGAACCGGTTTTGAAATCTAGGGGATTTTGAAATCCTGATAAATAGTAAGGTGTGTGTTTTGGGTTTTTTGAGTAGGGTGAGATTTAATATTATGTCAAATCAATGTGTAAGAATGAATGAAGTTGTATTATTATATTATTGTTGAGTATGATTGGATAATGTGAATTATGATTTAAATATATTAAAGTGTTATAAGGAAATAATTGATTGGAAAGTGTAATAGTAGGTTTATAGGTGTTGTAGTGGGGGTTTTTCAAAAAAGGATTCCAAAAAAACCCAAAACAAACATCACCTAAGAGTAAAGAATTTGACTTTGGGATAATATGATACACAATCAGGTTGCTTTATGCTGTCTTTGTGGTGTCAAGTGAGAATTCAACTGTTGCTGAATTAGCAACAACTTTGCAAGCTGACATCTCTCAGCTACAGGCTGCAGCATCCTTTGCTTGTCGACTGGGCTGGGCTGTAAAACTTATTGATCCTGCATCTATTCTTCAAGAATCAAATGTGCCCGGAACTCCAAGAAGTCTGCTCAGTGATGAAGAAGTTGGTTCTCACTCTGGAAACTTATTTGGTGATGGGAGTGCTTCCCAATCGGGAGATGCATTATGGACAGAAAATTCTAGTCCAGCTGCTGATTGTTCTCGCGTGGCTTTTGTTGTCGATGCTAATATAACATCTTACCTTATGATGGGATCTGTTTCACCAGGTTTGTCCTCTGTTTCTATCTGATTCTTTTCTGTTTCTTCATGCCATCTGGAACAAACATGTCCTCTCTGACATAGAATTATGGCCTTAGTTTATAGCACGAGTTGATGTTTATGCCCTCAAATGTTCATTATAGGCCTGAAGTCTCATGCTGTGACTCTGTATGAAGCTGGAAAACTAGGAAATGCAAGCATTGCAGATCTTTGCAAAGACCTTAGTACTCTAGAGGGGGCCAAATTTGAAGGAGAGTTACAGGAGTTTGCTAATCATGCTTTCAGCCTAAGATGTATCCTGGAATGCCTAACTTCAGGTGGTATTGCTGCTAATCCAAGAGAGAAAACCGGCTCAATTTCGGCAACTAAAGAGGAAGCCACTTCTTTGGTGACAGATATTTATTATGATGATAAGTCTGAAGACTCTGGTGTGAGCAAATCGGAGATAAATACAGAGGTCCCGGAGAAATTAATAATGATTGAGGAAACCAAGTCTTACGCTGAGGATTCTAAATCAGGTCTTAGTCCCATTGTTGATGAAAGCTCAGATTCTGTTGAAGGTTTAACTACAGGAAGAGAGACAAAGAAACCAAAGAAATACCGAGTAGATATACTTCGCTGTGAAAGCCTGGCGGCTCTAGCTCCGGCTACATTAAATCGTCTGTTTCATCGTGACTATGACATCATCGTTTCCATGATTCCACTTCCTCAAACTTCTGTTTTGCCTGGATCCAAAGGCCCGATTCATTTTGGCCCTCCATCACATTCTTCAATGACAGCCTGGATGAAGTTGGTTCTTTATTCAGCTCTCTCTAGTGGCCCCCTTTCTGTTGTTCTGATGAAAGGTCAATGTTTAAGACTGCTTCCAGCACCATTAGCTGGTTGTGAGAAAGCCCTTGTATGGTCATGGGATGGGTCTGCAGTTGGGGGTTTGGGAGGAAAATTCGAGGGTAATTTAGTTAAAGGAAGCGTCCTCTTGCACTGTTTGAATTCCCTTCTTAAATACTCCGCTGTGCTGGTTCAACCTTTAAGCAGATACGATCTCGATGATGGTGGAAACGTTGTTACTCTAGATGTCCCGTTGCCCTTGAAGAATAGTGATGGTTCAATGGCTTGTATTGGGGAGGAACTGGGACTAAGGAAAGAGGAAAGTTCGAAGTTAAACTCACAGTTGCACGACATTTCCAAGAAAATTAATATGTGGACAATAGGTTATGTACGCCTATTACGGCTTTTTAAAGAGAGAGCAGAAAACTTTTCTCCTGATGATGAGAAGTACGAATGGGTTATACTCGGCGCACAATTCGGTATTCCGCTTTTTAGTCCCAAATTATGCAATTGTATTTGTAATAGGGTGGTTTCTTCTCGGCTACTTCAAACAGACTTGCAGAATGAGCATCATGAAGCAATGCAAGACTTGAGAAACAAGTTACTATATGTTTGTGCCGAGTACCAAGCAACGGGACCAACTGCAAGACTTCTTTACCAGAAAGAGCAGTTAAAGGAAAAGGATTCATCTCGACTACTTATGAATTATGCTAGTGGACGATGGAACCCAACCGCAGATCCTTCGTCTCCTATATCGGGAGCCTTGAGTGAAAACCAAAGATTAAAACTTGCTAATAGGCAGCGTTCTGGAACTGAAGTTCTCAGCTTTGACGGTAGTATCTTAAGGTGTGCCTCTTCCTTAAATTCTTTGAATACAAGTAGATGCTCGTTAGATAAGTTCTATCTCTTACACAAGTCAAATTGAACATAAATTGACATTTAGTTGTTTGCTACTTCAAATTTACAGCTCTCTCAATCAGGTTTTCCCCTCTCTCTTGAATAATTATTGGGTTAATTCATGAAACTCCCTCATGGTTTGGAAATGTTACGCGAAATCCCCTTGTGGTTTGGAATTGCATGAAACCCATCTATGGTTTATTAAATAAAGCCAAATCTCCCTTTTTTGTCAGAAAATAGTTAACAAATTTATCTTTTTGCTCTATTTCCCGTATATTGTTTTTCCAAATATTGAAGTTCTTGAGACTATAACTATGAACGATATAATGGGAAATAGGGACCGTCGTTTAAAAAAAGAGAGAGTTAGTTTTGTTAAATAAACCACAGGGGGGTTTCATGCAATTTCCAAACCAGGAGGGGATTTCACTCAAATTTTCCAAATCACGAGGGAGTTTCATGCATTAACCCGATAATTATTTGTTGTGGCGATGGGGGAAGATGCACGAGGGAGCTTCGTGCAGTTAACCCGATAATTATTTGCGTGGCCATGGGGAAGATACACTATGTTGTTTAAAATTGACGTAAATTCAGTTGAAATATGTAGATCAACCACTCCTACTTTCCTTCGGTTGAGCCACTCCCATTCCTCTCCTTTCAGTTAACAGACCGATCAGTGATTATATGTGACACCAACTTTTCATCTATATGCCTCTCCCTTCCACAAAGGAACCAGTTATTCTTTTCTATAATTGATTTAACCACTGAAAAGTTCCACGATGAAGTAATAATTCCCAAGATTTTGCTAATACTGATTTTTAAGGATTTTGTAGTATACCTCAAAAGGACTCTTTTTGTGCTAGATTCTAGATCCAGTTGAGCTTGAGAATAGTTCTTCTGAATAGTCTCATTATTTTATACCAGTTCCCTAATTAAGTTGGCCATGTTTTAGCATGCTTAGGTGGTTATACTAGTTTTCTTGCATCTATAAACTAGAGGTAACAGAGTTAGCAAATTTGTCTTTTTTTTGTGGTTTTGTTAAAATCCACCAACGTCACACAAATAATTTAAAACATAAGTGTAGATTTCAAATTCATTATAGAATGACTCTCCAAACAACCTCAATGGAAATATCATTATTGATTCTAAAATTCATCCTCCAAATATCATTCGGAATGCAACCTAAAAGATATTTCAAGTATGTGTCGGACTGGACTAACTGCACTCATCTCTTGAGACTTTGTTTTGGTATAATATAACCTGGGGGGGGGGGCGGCTGAGGGTATATTTTAGTTCTTGCTACTTTTCTTCTTTTTTTCTCTAGTTTCTTAATCAGACCATTCTTAATGCTCTTCAACCACCAAACATATCCATTTAAACTCAATTTCTTATGTACAAAACTAATTTTTTCTGAATTCATATACCAGTTTCCCACACATCCTCTGATACACTTCACATTATTAATATTATTAGATTTATTATAGTTGGGTCTTTTAATTCAGGTTATCGAATAAATTGGCCTGTGGGCTTTATTGCTTAGGGTTTAAGTTAGGGTTTAGGTTTGATTTATATTGTGTCACATCTCTTAGAGAGGGCATCGTTAAAATCACTGATTATTGAATGGCTTCGGCTTGGATTCAGCCTTTGTCTTGGGGCAGGATTATCCCGTTTTCTGTTTTCTTTTGTAGTTTCTGAAATTAATTATTGTGTTATTATTATTTTGGTTGTGTGCATGTTGTGACTCTCTTGACTCTAATATCCTCACATTAACACCCTTGAGTTAACTTTGGTACTTTAAATTGATGCTCTGCTTAAATGACCTGTATATCTTGTGCATGGGGGGCATTTTTTTCACCTGACCAATAGTCGTTTTCAGTTGTTAAGAAGTTATGTTGCTTATCAAATTCTCGCCTTTTTAAAAAAAGATGTCCTTATGTAATTCATATAGTATAAGTTCTCTATAATGTAAAGTGTTATTTACTTCACAACTTCAGATTTGATTAATATGTTGTCTTCATAATATTGCAGATCATACTCCTTGAGTTCAATTTATGAGTCTTCCTCTAAGCCCTTTGACGATTCTCTCACTACGGGTACTGGAAAAGGCGAATTAGAGGATGCTGACAGCAAAGATGTAACACTTCCCGGGGTAAATCTTCTTTTTGATGGGTCGGAGCTGCGCCCTTTTGAGATCGGTGCCTGCCTTCAGGCTCGTCAACCTGTGTCCTTAATAGGTGAAGCATCAGCAGCATCTGCATCTTTTGCAGTCAAACAAAAAGTTTAAAATCAAATCCCGTGAAATTTGCTGTTTATGGCATCAGATGCAGCATTGCAGTTGCTGATTCGTAGATAATGGCTTGTTCTATATCAACATTGAAGCAAGACGTGACAATTCTTGAGGTAAAGGTTGAATTGTCTTTTTCAATTATGTTTATGTTTCTACTACTCCCTCCGTTCCAATTTAACTGCCGTTTTAGAGAAAAAAATAGATTGTTCCAATATATCTGTCGTCGGTTTTTCAAGAGAAATTAAGTATTTCTTTTCCATCTTTGGCCTCCTAATTTTTGTGATAGGTCTCATTTATTGAGATACAAAAATAAATGATAACCTGCAAGAGGGTATATTAATCATCTATACAAATATTAGTGGTATTAAATGCCTTTATAATCCATATGAGACATCCAAAAGCGACAGTTATAGTGGAACGGAGGGAGTATAAAACATGTTCCAGTTGACTAAACATGTCGCAAGTACATTTATCTGGTGAATCGTTTGTTTAATAACTGACTTTTTTCAGTTATGGATTCTATAGGTCTTATAAAGGTGATAAGAAACAAGGGATTTTGTTCATACTAAAGACGGGGGAACGAAGGATGAGTCATCCCTCTTCTTAATTGCCAAAAAAATCACGATCTTTGGGTTAATTGTATTTTTAACTAAACTTTTTGTTAGTTGGGAAAAAAAAATCAAGGACTTTATCATCTCAATTGCAATTGACTGATTGAGACACCAGACAGTTTGTGCCTTGCACGATATACATATGACGCCCTTAAATTCATGATTTTTGTTGCAACTATGTCAAAGTCTGGTTAAATTTGCAACTATGTCAAAGTCTGGTTAAATTTGCAACTATGTCAAAGTTCACTAAAACAACATCGTGTTTTTTTTGCAATTATCCTAAAGTTCGGTTAAAAGTACAATTAAGTCAAAGGTCGTGATTTTTGTAGAAATTACCCCATTTACAAAACAGTCATAAGTCTAATTTTTGAAGTTCGAATTTTATCTATTTCTTGGGGTTTTCCTTTTCCGATTGCCTTGTAATCTCTTCTTTTCTTTTTCTTTTTCTGTGTTTTGCTGCAGACCTGCATTTTTCTTGCCTTGGTTGCTGCAGTTTATTACGTATGATCTTCTGTTCAGCGTTTGTATTTTGGAGTTTACCCCATAATCCAGCTATTACTCATTCTGTTGTAGAGGAAAAACATGTTATTACCATTGTTGCACTTTTCGTGCAAAAACACTTACGCACACATTGGTAAGGAGGTCGAACCGTTCCCCTTTCTGACAAGGGAAACTGGTGGCTTTTGGTAAGGTGGTATGTTGACATCTCAAAACACTATTATGTAGTTGTATCTTATTTTTTGATCATGATGTAGATGTTATTAGCCAATATTCGTGTGATGGGCAGTTTCATTCTTTCTTTCATGTACCTTTTACTATTTGTACTAAAATATCATGGGTTTATTTGTAATTTTCAATTTTCTTTGATGAGTGCCACTACTCGGATTAGGGTTGGCCAAACGGTTTGAACTGTCGGTTCCAGTTTCAAAAGCACATGAATTGAAACCGAACAGGCTACTAATATAATATGTCCTGGTTCTGGTTTTGTACGGTTCCAATTTGGTGGGTTTTTTATTTGTTATATCATAAAATACAAAGTTATTGGTTGAAGGTCAAATAAAACTCATTGGCGGCAAACTTTGGAAGAGGGTGAATATTATTTGTGGTAGTTTGTTTTTCGTCCGTTTAATACGAGTTTTTGTCCAATTTTTAATTGATATTTACAACTTATCATAAATGGAAACCCAACCAACTACTAATATGACCTTGTTGTGAGATAAAAGAGAGAAGCTCTCTCACAACAGATATAATCGCTAAATAGAGGTACTATATGAGAAAAAGTGTGTTATGAAGTGTAGCAAGCACTATCAGATTTAAATAACAGTATGTAAAAAACTTTATTTTAGCGGTGGAAAACCTATGTTTCATGTACAGAGATGAAAATGGAAGAACTAGACAATGAAAAACGTGGGAGAAAAAAATCTGAATGGGTAAGAAAGGAGGAAAAAACAACAACATTTAAAAAAAAATATTATTCAATAATTATAACATCATAGTCCCTCGATTAAGTGATTCACGTATTGTTACATGCAAAATGGAAATATTTGGATAATGAAAAATCTATTTTATTTAGTAATTCACGTGTTACTACATGATCAAAATCGTTTTATTACGAGAACAATATGAGTGTTACGAGCATATAAATATTTCACTCGACTTTATCATATAAATATTGTTACATGATTTACTTGTGACAAAATGCACCTAACTTTAGAATATTAGATGCACCCGGACTTTGTATATAAGACTTTATCATATAATGAGAAAATAATGTAATATTCTAAAGTATTATTTCATTTTGCCACAAGTATTATTAGACGAAAAAATATACTTGTGGCACCGGACTTTTAAGTGCGATTTCTCATTAAATAATGAAGAAACTAGAAAAAGGGCAGACAAGAGTTGATATTTTGAGTTAGAAGATAAAATCAAGCAAGAAAGAAGCAGAGGCCGAGATCATTGGCACCCGTTCACGTGGCAAACATGAAACGTCCCTCCTGCTAAGCAGCTCTCCCTCCCAAAACCCCCCCATATATATACTTGCATCTACACACTTCGCTATCTAATTCCGCCATTGATTTCTCTGGAGCTTGAGTTTTTCGGTTGATGACTTAATGGAAATAATGTTACTCTCACATTCTACTCTTTGGAGCAACTGCAATTCCCCTCTCGTTCGCGCGCTCGGTGTTAACCCCATTTTTACGCGGTACAATTCGCCGATTACTGTTTCCGTTGCTTAGATATTGATTGTAGATACTTCCAGTTTTGGTTGATTTATCTCTCTGATGTTTGATTGCAGTTGCAGGTCGAAATTAAGTGAGAGAGCGTCACACCTGAAAATTGCGCAGCAGAGAGGTTTCGGTGAAGTAAGCTCCTCAATTACTGGAGTTGTTAATTTGAATTCTGAGTTTTCTAATAATTTAAATTGGAGGATAAATGGCTCAGGTTAAACAAGATTTGGGTGGAAGTTACAAAATGAGTTCGGTTGTGTTAGCAGCTCGGGCTGGTGAGCAGAGTGTAGTGGTTGAGGTATGTCTATTGTTGGCTTCTATTATGTGAGGGATGATTTTGTGTATCCAATCTTCGAGAGTTTGTTTCATAGGATCGATTTTTAGAGTTTCTGGGGTGAAATATGGAGACAATGTGCATGATCTCAGGGTCATTTAGAAAATTTTGCCTGTTTTTTACTGCTTTGGTTGTTTTAATGGTCAGATTGCAGTAATGTGCTGCGAGGATGTTATAACTAATATGCTTCGTATACGTATATCTATCTACTTCTGTAATTGCAGACTTGCAGTTTTGTAATATATCGATTTCTTCTAACTATTACTAACTTTACCATGCAAATAACCATTATGATTGGTATGCGTAAGTATCTAGGGTGACTTCAGGTGCTTTTGTTTATTAAGTTATTGTTTCCTCTGCTTGTTGCTCATGATTCCAGGAAGCAGCAATGCAGAAGTTGGAGAGTACATCGCTGAAAATTTTCCCGGGTCAAGCGCATCCTTTAGGAGTGTCTGAGGTCGAACGTGGAATCAATTTTGCGATTTTCTCTCAAAATGCTACTGCTGTTACACTTTGCTTACTTCTTAAAGAGAGGTTTGGATGCATTTTCTGTTGATACTGTTAACTAGAGTTTCAATTTGGATGCATCTTTGTCACTCTTCTGCTATATATACGTGGAAATTCGTGCTTATTTAATTTTTTTCTATTTTCTGAATGATAATTCAGTAATATCTAAATGTTGACACAAAAGTTCAAAATTGTTGTATTTTCTTCTAAAGCATGGTAGTGGAACAAGCTTGTTGTCCTGATTGGACTACAAATATCTCTTGCTATATGTTTCAAAGTATTATAAATTAGCAAATGTCAAGATGGCTATAATGTATGGGACATAATTTCTCTTTTTATGATTTGTGACATTTTAGGTTACCCTCGCCATGTGATCTGAAAATGACTTGTGGTCTCTGACTCATTCCCTTGGCATTATGTCCGTTTTCAGGGGAATACATAATGAACTTGATGAAGGGATGATTGAATTAACACTGGACCCACAAGTAAATAAGACGGGAGATATATGGCACATCTGTGTTGAGGTATAAATTGGATTATATGATCCTCTGTATCTGCTCCATTTGATCTTCTTGATCTTATCTTTTCACGAGAAAGAAAAATAAGGTTGCTAAATCAATGGTTGCTAAGAGGATCTAGGATGAAGCAGAATAATAACTCAGCTTTCTCTAAGTTGACATGGTCCATCCGTTGCGACACTTATGTTCTCTTGTATAACTAGAGAGTAAGGGCCATAAAGTTGGCAATTTGACGACTGTAATGCCATGCATGACTTTGAAATGTAATATGCATAAAACTAAGCATAAGAGGACCCTTGGTGCACATCTGTGTCGTGTACTGCTTCTTTGGCAACGGAAAGATATAGTGTAAGGGTTACAATATTTTTGTTGATCTTGCTTCAAATTGAAGCTTTAGGCTGGCTCAAGGAGCTGGGAAGAAGATAGAAATTATATCATTAATATTTCCCTTCTAAACAGAAGTCCCTATTGATTGCTGAAAATTTTGTCTCTATTTCAAATTGCTTGTGGATGTAATTATTTGTCATCAGTATGTTTCTAGGGCCTTATGGACAGATCCACTAAAAAATTAGGTATAGGGCACAATTTCTTTGGCAGATGAGACTTTTAATGTTGTTGACAATTTAATTTTGTTCTTTACTTAGAGATAGATTTTTGGGGAAAAGATTGATGGTGAACTAGGTTCCTCTTATGTATGTAATGCAGCTGTATGGACACTCTCACGATTGTCTGATATTTTTTCAATACCAAAAGTTTGTTGATTCGGAAGATTAAGGGGCTACTTAAGAAATTGTATTAAATTTTATTTTATTGACCAATATTACTTGATTATTTTGTGTTACTGTACTCATCTTCACAATCTGCTATCATAATCTGCAGGGCTGACTTAATTGTCATACATTTTATATCTCACTCTGCTGGTGTTGACTTGTTGGTAATTGTATTTTCTACATAATTCACTTCATGGGGCTAAATTGGTACAAAAAATTTTAGGTGCCGCGCAGCAATGTCTTATATGGTTACCGTGTTGATGGTCCTCGAGATTGGTCTCAAGGACATCGTTTTGATTACGACAATTTCTTGCTTGACCCATATGCAAAGTTGATTGAAGGACGCCGAGTATTTGGTGATGCAAACAATAAGATGTCTAAATTTTTTGGGACGTATGATTTTGATTGCTTGCCTTTTGACTGGGGAGAAAACTATAAGCTTCCAAACATACATGAGGTTCGTAGAACTAATTCCATTAAATGGTTTTCTCCAGATTTTCTTCTAAGAGACGCACATTGATATTTGAAGATAATTACTAGTGATAGATGTGAACATTCTATTTCATTATTTATAATTAACAAAATAATTTTACTGCCATAATATGTGCTTGTTTAGTTAAGGTTAGCTAAATGTACCCTTTAAACAAAGTATTATATCATGACTGTATGAATATTCATTTTTACTCTGAAAGTGGAGGGTTAAGTGGGAAAATCAAATCTAAGTAGCTTAAGCTTTTATACCATGACTCTTGACTAGCAATTTTTATCTCCTTTTGCATTTCATGTTTTTGAAATTAAATGGGTACATAATTTAATTTTCCTCTTGTTGATATTTGACCATAATCATGATGAACTCACGATAGATTTTTATTATTATTCAAATGCCTTTTAGTCTTATTTTGCAGTTTTAAGTTTCAGAGTGGGGATAAAGGGGGGGCTTTTTGAACTAAATTGTTATGTATATTATACAAAGTCTCTCATCATTCTAAAACCCTTGTAAGTTCTGTTTGGTATCTCTAAAATGTCTGACGACCAATCTTGTGGTTAAGTAATTATAAATTTAATTAGGTTATCGGTTTACATGGGTGTGTGCATTTTGATGGTTTTGAATCTTTAATTCTCCATTAGGACCTATGGCTGTTCCGGTGTCCATTAGCTAGCTAATGATAAACAGCCAGCAACATATACTCGAATAGTTGTTTGCATTTTGATGGTTTTGAATCTTGAATTCTCCATTAGGAGCTATGGCTGTGCCAGCGTCCATTAGCTAGCTACTGATAAACAGCCAGCAACATATGGTTTCACCTTTGTTGGCACATGGAAAATATCCTTCCAAAAGTATTAGATAAAATGCTTTGAAACTGCTATGTGCATTGCAATTTTTGTATTTCTTTCGGTTCTAGTAAATATTTTGCATTTTAGCTGCATAAACCATATTCTGGTTTTGCAGAAAGATCTTGTTATAAATGAAATGAATGTACGGGCCCTTTACAGCTGATGATTCTAGTGGTCTAGACTCAAAGATACGTGGCAGCTACCTTGGTGTCATAGAGAAGGTAGTATTTGCATGTTCTCAGAGTCTAAATGCTCTATGCACATTTTTTTTCCCACTTCAATTGCTGATTGTAAGTTATTGATTGTAGTTGTGTGGCATTTCCATCTTACTCACCAATAGTGTACTTCTAATTTTTATTTCTCATTTTTGGGTTGACATTTCCTTTATCATTGTAACCAACTATTGTGACTATCTTCATTCTCAGGAGACCTTCATTACACTTGAGATTATAATGTGTATTTAGAAATAAAATATGTATTTGCTAATGATGAAATTCAAAGCAGTTATAGTATAGTTTTCCAGCCCCTATGAGTTTGATAAAAGACTTGAGCCTCAAATTCCTACCTTCTAATCTTAAAAGTTAAAAAGTTAGCTGGGATTTAGTGTTGCCTTCTGCCTTGTATTTATGTTTTTTGCCAGTGATAAGCAACAGAAAGGTAATTGCTAGTGATAAGCAATCAATGCAGATGCTAACTATTCACTTTTTTTTAATTAATCATCTGGAAAACTTCTGCCTTGTCTTTATGTTTTTCATCATGGGGTGAGGGGTGCTTTGTTAATATTGCACTGGAGAACTGCTCTTTGTATTCCTTTTTTCGGAAAAATTGGCCTTCAACAGCAGAATTAACAGACTCTGGGATGTGCTGCCACTCCAAACCTTCAATGCCTCCTTTATAAAATTATTAAAAAACTGAGCAGCTTTTTTCCAATGGATTTTCTTCAGTTAGTGTCATGCCGTCTTCCAATTTCAGTGTTGTGATGCATTCCTTGAGCATGAGGTGTTAATGAGAGAGAACAATTCTTCAATCTTAATTATTATAGGCTAATGCAGATTGATTTTCACTTCTTTCGAACTCTTAATTTGTCTATTTCGAGATAATTCTGTTAATGATTTAAGATTTCATTCATCTATCCTGTGTAGGTCACGTTTCTTATAGAAACATTTCACCTTGAATTTTTTTTTATTTTCGGTCCTCTTAGATGAACGCTTTGTTTTATAATGTGTGAAGTCAATGAACATTGGTGGTATAGGTTCAAGGAGTTGTTAAATAATTTCATTCATACATAAGAGACGTTTTTGTTTCGGGAAAATGATATACCCAGTGTGCCTGTCTTCTCTGGCTGTCTGGTTTGTCATGTGCTTTACTTAAAAAAATATCTGAGTTAGGTTCTGATATTAACCTTTTGAATATATGGATCCACTTATTGTGAAGATACCACATCTGTTGGAGCTTGGTGTCAATGCAGTTGAGCTGTTGCCCGTGTTTGAGTTTGATGAAATGGAACTTCAGAGGCGCCCAAATCCAAGAGATCATTTGGTAAGTTTTAATTTTGACTCCTTCAATGCATTTGCTGATTATGTGAGTTACTTTGTGGCTCAATTAACATTTGATGATGTCCTGTCTATCTAACCTGGCTTAATACTACAAATATATTGTGTCATCCATATTGAAGTTGTCTGATCTGATTTTGAGGGTAAGGATGCTGTTCAATCCTTCTCGCGTCATTTAAGATGGAGGCTAGGTATGTGCAAATAATGGATGCCCATGTGATAGTTGAAAGCGTTCTATGTACAGACTCTGCTAGAGATTGGAGTGTCATCTTGTAGTTTGTTTCTTATCATGGATTTCTTGCCCTTTTGGACTTATCAACTTCAATTGATAAAATTATTTTTTTCTTAAAAAAAAAAATGATTCTGGGGTAGAATGTTACATTCCTACATCGTAGGGAATCAATCTTTAAATTCATTAATTTATTGGAGAAGAATCCTATTTTGTTATTTAACTTTTACTGAAACACTACTATGATAATTTTAACTCACAATGTAAAGTATTGACTTTCCGAACGTTACTCTGCAATCCTGGGAAGGGTTGGGAAAGGAGAACCCCCTAAACTTGGTGTACCAGAATGAGAAAACTATCTGAACGTCAGGAACCGTTGTTTTTTTTTTTTGGGTACTTGTCACTAAGAAAAAATAAATAAATAATGCAGTGGAGTATAATAGATTAATGTAGGGGCGTAAAAATTATTCTTGGTTTAAAAGAGTTGGAAACTAAAGGAGTTACTGATGTTGGAACAAAGTGGGATACTTTGCTTCCGGTCACCTTTGTGTACCTATTCTTCTCTATTCTGGATCCTTCAGCCAGTTTACTGGATTTTTAGCTGTGAGTCTAAGTGTAGGGCGAAAGTTGGTGTCTAAATGATCTCAAGCTGCAGATTGGGTTTCAATTGTTATAAATTTTTTCTCTGAGTAGCAATTACCTAGAAGAGGGTTTGTATTAACTGGTGTATGAAGTCCATTCATGTTCGATCAGTATGAATCAGAGTTATATATGCTTTGATCTCTACATGTACGTCAATCTTAATTGATGCCTGATGTTTTTAACTTTTATTGTAAGCAAGATCAACACTTGGGGTTATTCAACTATAAATTTCTTTGCACCTATGAGTCGGTATGCAAGCAACGGTGGAGGACCAGTTAATGCTTCACAGGAGTTTAGAGAAATGGTTAAGGCATTACATGGTACTGGAATTGAGGTATTGTTATTGGCCTTTATGGTTTAAAGTTGAAAATATTAATTTAATGATTAACAGTTAATTTAAAGTTCATGATCTGGTCTTGTTGATTTAATCTTCCCCAGGTCATTTTGGATGTAGTTTATAATCATACGAATGAGGCTAAAAATCCATATACTACATCATTTCGTGGCATAGACAACAAGGTGATTTTCTTCTAATACAATAAGTGACTTAACAACAGTATCTTGTCTCTTCACTATTTCTTTGTTAAATTGAGCATATTTTGGAGATAGACATGGACATAACATAGAAGATGTTTATTGTTACTTCAGGACTAGTTATTTTGGAGATAAATGTTATGTCTATACCTATCTATGCACTTATAAATGGTACAAATTCTACGTAACTGCTGAATGGCTTAAGCAGTTTGTGATTTCAACAATCGTTGAACTTCCATGTCCAATTTTTATATGGAGAAAAGTTGTCATTCTAAAAATCAACAGTAATATACCACTATAAGGAGAACGTACTCAAATTATAATGACAAGAATTATGGACATTCATTCTTGTTTTAAGATGATTTATGTGATGGTGTTTCTTTTCTTTTTATCCATTCTTTTGGTAATGTGGTGAATGTTATGTAGGTCTATTATATGGTCGACTTTAACAACAATGCCCAGTTGATGAACTACTCTGGTTGCGGTAAAATTAATCTTTTTATACTCCTTTTCCATGACACTAGTTTTATGTCAACTTTTAAAGAGCCAAGTTTTCTAGTCAATGAATTCGTTGATTTTGCATGCATACTGATTTCTTAATATTTTTATCAAAATATTTACTTTTATTTATTGATGCAACATTTTTGTAATTTAAAGCATAAATTTATGGGAACTGTGTCGAATACTCATTTTATATCAGTGAAACCAATGTACTTTCGCATATGAGAAATTAGTTTGACACTCTTCTACATATGTGAAACCAAATGTTACACTACCCTGATCAGTAAATCAGCTAATTATCTATTTATTGATTTGGCATTGATGTATGGACTATTTGCTGCAAGATTTTATTCCACATAAAACTACAGCAAAACTTAATATGCATGATATGTTCATGAAAATATGGATTTTCAAGCTACCGGATGCTCCTTTCATTAATAAAATTTTGTTTCCTAACAAAAAGAAAATAAAAATCCTTTTCATATCACAACTAGTTATCAAACTTTTTACTAATTTTATTTATTGATCAAGAGAAGTAATATAAGTTGGTTTATAAATAATTAAGTGGGATTAGATATAGAGCAACTCTCTGGGTGACAGGTGACAAAAGTTTTAAAAACGTTCATGTTACGGATTTTGTTAGAGATTGGTGTTATACGCTGTAATTAACACCTGTAATTCTTGTAAGGGATTCCTCATCTCTTACACCCTCTACTTCAATAGAACTTTCAGTTTCTATCAGTTTTTTTTTTTTTTTTTTTTTAATAATGAGCATAATATCAAATATAGAAAGAGCCTTTACCTCTACTCACTGCTCAAATTGTTAAGTGGCAAATTGATATGCCATGCATGCTCAATTGGTTCTGTTACCTAAAAATAAAATTGAATTAGCTTGCTTAACCATTGATTGAAGAAGGAAAATTGAGCATGCATGATGTTATCTGCTTGCCGCCTCTATTTTTTAAATGTAAACTCATTTTTTAATTGTGTAGGTCATGGTGATTATTGTTGACCTGGAATGTAATATATTAGTTATAACCAAAAAACTATGTTCATAACTCTGATATATAATCTGGTGTCTAGGTAATACGTTGAATTGTAACCATCCTGATGTCATGGAATTAATACTTGACAGCTTAAGGCACTGGTATGTTCTTTCCTATTCTCTTCTACGATCCTATAACCTTTGTATAATTTTTTTATATGGCGTTTTATTGTCGACTTTGCCTGCCATAATTGAGACTCATGAGAATAGTTCTCTATCACATTATCATTTGTAATATGACATGCTGTAACAATGTTAATTTGCAACTTTTTTTTTTTTTTTTTTTTGCTTCTGTACATCCATTGATTGATAGTTGCCTCATTATTTCTGATCATGTTAGAACTTACTACATTAGAAACGAAGTTGTGGTCTTAATATACTTACTGATTGATCATGTCAACTTCAACTAAGTTTTATATTTACCACACTCTGATGAAATAATTTGCACTGTCTTTCTCAACACACTTGCAGAGGTCTCTAGTGGTGTTAATTGATTATTTTAATGATCGGTGATTCATCTCTTTTTATTGGCATAGCATATTCTAGTAGTTTGTTGAGTTCCAGTGGGGTCACATGATTGATGGAAAATGAAGTGCTTTCATTGCCTTTCTCCAACTCAAATGACTGTATAACTTTATTTTTCACTTGTCATACTGCTTTTGAATGGTTATGCACACTTCTCACAACTGCTACTCTTATTGAAGGGTCACTGAGTATCACGTGGATGGGTTCCGTTTTGACCTTGCGAGTGTCCTTTGTCGAGGAAGTGATGGCTCTCCACTCGACGCTCCCCCATTGATCAGGGTAAATCTGTTCACCGTCAAATTGGAATTGGATTGTATGGTTGCTGTATATAACATGGGAAACTGCTAGAAACTTGCCAAGTGTAACACTTTATTTATTGCTATTAATATCCTTTGTTTTTGTATTTCTTTCTAAAGAAATGTCGTTTCAATTTTTTTTATGGGATTGAAATCCTCCACACTCCCCCACACACCAGGGGTATCCTTGATTCTTATATCTTTTTTGATCCTATTTACACAAGTTAAGTTTTTTTTTTTCTATATTTTCATTCGGGCCATTAGTAGACTATAGGTGCTTATAAGACGTAGAAATTAAGATTTAGGAGAGAGCAGTAGAGGAGCCTTGAACCTCAACTAAGGATTGGTATTTACGGATCTGAAGAAATAAAATTTCAGGAATTAGCTACCATTTTCGCAGACAACTCCTTAGTTCTTATTGGTCTATACAGAGATATTATTAGCAACCTCGTTGGCTAAGTCTCACTCCCTTGTTAAGTTCAGGGCCATCTTCCACAAGCTGTTACTTAATTAAGATTTATGAATTTTCTTGGGGACTTAAAAGTGAATGACATGCAAGAAGCTGGTGGAATGATAATAGGCAAAAGTAGATTAAAAAACAATGGTTAGAGAAATTAAAAAATCTAAGTCTTGACAGGGTAAGATATGTATCATTAACCAGTGGTCACATGAATACTAGCTCTAAATGAAGGCATAGAGGGTGATGAGGTTCCCATGCTTAGATCATAATATACATGTGAATCTATGCAGTTTTTGCATCAGTTTTGTACGCAAAATCAATAAAAAAATCTAGAGCTGCGGGCTTTAATGTGGCTCTTTTGTTTTATTGCACTCAAGCTTGGCTTATTAGTTCAAGTACTTTTTAACTATGAAAACTAGAACAAAATAATCGTGGTTGAGAGGCTGGCAATTTTCCCTTGAGATGCTGATCAGTTTTTGTCAGTTTGTTGATTATTTGACAAAAATTATATAATATATATAAAAATAAAAATTGTGCCAAACTGCTGCTCACCATTAAAACTAAGCTTCCTTTTCTTTGATTTGCTTTACTGTTAATTCATAGTCTTATTTACTGCTTAGTTGCCTTTTCTCCCAACCAAAGGGAAAGAATAAGCAAGTCTAGTGACCACCTTAAGATGATTCTCATCATTTTGAAAATTATCACATTTTACCTAAGTGAAATATTGTTTTCTTTTATTCTTCTGCATGTTTGGTGTTGATAGCTCAAATGATGCAGGCAATAGCCAAAGACAACGTCCTTTCAAGATGTTGTTGGGTTTTGGAGTCTGAGTTGCGGAATGAGTCCAGGGAGGACAAGACTTGCGGAATGAGTCTAGGGAGGACAAGACTTGCGGAATGAGTCCAGGGAGGACAAGACCCCCAACCAGTTGAGGTCGTGCACTTCCGCTCGATGTCGATCTGTGTTCGGTCTCAGTGGGAGATTGTTGGGATTGTTGGAGCTCGAGCAAAAGGAATGCAGGACGCGAGAGGCGCCGACCAGGTGCTCGTGGTCGAAAGCACTTATGCTCGGTCGAGCGCCTACATCTGTGGAAAGATAGGGCTCGACGGAAGGTGAGCGAAGCGGAGAACCGCTCGACCAAAGGCCCCTGGTCGAAGCGGTTTGAGGCCCGGACGCGGAAATAGGGTTTCGCCGGGATAGGCAAAATCTAGGTTTTGGCTCGATTTCCGATTCGGGTTTTTGTATAAATAACCCCCTAACTCCCCCATTGTATCTTGCACTACTTGCACTATCTTATACGATATAATAGATATCTCCGGCTTGGTAAAGGTCCCCGGGACGTAGTCATTCTCGATTTAACCGGGTAACCAAATTGTTTGTTCTTAATTCGTTGTTTCCATTATTTTCTCCATAATTACTTGCTTTAATTCCTAACAACTGGTATCAGAGCATCAGGCTCAAGGGATCTAGTGGGAGCAATTATGGTGGTGGCGAAATCGCTTTGTTGAGAAGTTTAATGGAACGGATTTTGGATTCTCGTTCTGCAAGATCAAGATGGGCGTTGACACGCACCGAGATCGTTATGTATCGGAGTTAGATGCAAGATCAAGATGGGCGTTAGACACGCCTCGGAGATCGTTGTATCGAGGTTAATGCAAGATCAAGACGGGCGTTTGACACGGGTCGGAGATCGTTATATTAGGTTGATGCAAGATCAAGATGGGCGACAGACACGTGCGAGATCGAGATCACGGGAATCGGTGACCGAATGATTCAAGGGAATGTTGTGGGACGTTGTTTGGTTCTGGTTCGAATCAAAACGTTGATGGGCATTGCTTGGATCGAATGGACGTGAGGGTCCAGGTTGCGGTCTTGTGGTTCGCAGTGATGGTGAGTTCGAGAAAGGATGTTGTGGGGCGTTGCTTGGATCAAGTGTGGATTCAAGTCAAACGCGTTGAGGACATTGCTCGAAGTCGTGGTTTAACGCCGATGAGAGATTGAGAAGGCGAAAGTTCTGATTGGAGTCGGTCTCGGGTGGGAGATTGTTGGGTTTTGGAGTGCGAAGTTGCGGAATGAGTCAGGGAGGACAAGATTTGCGGAATGAGTCCAGGGACGACAAGACTTGCGGAATGAGTCAAGGGAGGACAAGACGCCCGACCAGTTGAGGTCGTGCACTTCCGCTCTCAAATTTCGTTCTCTCGGGGGAGATTGTTGGGATTGTTGGAGCCCTGAGCGAAAAACCGGAATGCAGACGCGGAGGCGCTCGACCATGCTTTCGTGGGCGAAACACTTATGCTCGGGTCGGAGCGCCCTATCTGGCCTGCAAACATAGGCGCTTCGACTAGAAAGGTGAGCTCTAGCAGAACCGCTCGACCAAAGGCCCTGGTCGAGCGGTTCCGGAGGCCTGGACGCGGAAATAGGGTTTCGGCCAGGATGGGCCAAATCTAGGGTTTTGGCCATTTTGATTCGGGTTTTTGTATAAATAACCCCCTAACTCCCCCATTGTATCTTTGCACTACTTGCACTATCTTATACGATATAGTAGATCTCGCGGCTTGGTAGTGCGGGGCAGATGTAGTCATTCGATTTTTTGGGTAACCAAATTGTTTGTTCCTTAATTCGTTATTTCCATTATTTTCTCCATAATTACTTGCTTTAATTCCTAACAGATGTAAGATCATTGCAGAACCTTGGGATTGTGGTGGCTTATATCTTGTTGGAAAATTTCCAAACTGGGATCGGTAACTTCTGCAAGCTTCCATTTTTTCTATATTTGCCTGAAGTTTTGTGCACAGCTGCATCAATTTTTTTCATCTATATATACTTAAGCTTTCTTTCAGTTCTTTGGACTGTATAGTGTGATAATATTTGCACTTATAGGTTAGACAAAATATATATGTGACCCTTAAAAAGTAATAATGCGCAATGCGTTTTTAAAGATCATACATAAACTATAAATGTCACGTTTTGTATGTTTTCTCTCTCTAAATGATTTGAATACTATGCCTGTCGACACATATCAACGCAGACATGACCATATGATATTTGGCTTGCAGGTGGGCTGAATGGAACGGGATATACCGTGACGATGTAAGAAGATTTATAAAGGTAATGCAAATGGAGAAACACTAATTAAGATGTGGACCTTGAATTTTAATGGTATCTCATTTCCAAAAACTTATAAAATAAATCAAAGCAAAAGTTAGAAAGTCTACCTGGGCTTTCCTGTGCACAATATGCAAAATGAGAACATATAGAAATGTAGGTGAGAGTATTTAGGAAAATTAGACTGCTATTACTATTTCCAAGCAACTAGTTGTCTTCAATTCTGCCATCCCTATGTGAAGTTTATTGCCTTGGCGAGTTTCGAATAATCTTATTTTAATGAAGTATATTACCTTGTTGGCTTGATATATATAGCATGTTTTCCGAGAAATCCTATTCCGTAGTAACTGAAGCTTCAGATTTATTATGTTTTCATTTGAAAATATCATTTTGAAATTAAGAGTTAATGAGGTGCATTGTTGTGAAAGTACTATCTAAAAGTTCATATGTTTATCGTTGTGTTAGCTAAAAAGTTACTCGATTGACAGCATCTCTTCATACTTCACATGTTTTTGGGGAGTTTCACCTCATACTCTTTGCTAATCATGGAGCTTTGTCCTTAGAAAAAGGTTTTGAGAAAATATCTTGGTTCTGTATTAGCTGTTATTTCAAGATAGTGGGTTTGGTGACACATGCACTATGGATCAATAGGAATCATAGAGACATTTCTTAGTCTAATTGAATATAAGATCAACATGGTTGGACCTTGAATTAATGGTATCTCATTTCCAAAAACTTATAAAATAAATCAAAGCAAAAGTTAGAAAGTCTACGTGGGCTTTCCTGTGCACAATATGCAAAATGAGAACATATAGAAATGTAGGTGAGAGTATTTAGGAAAATTAGACTGCTATTACTATTTCCAAGCAACTAGTTGTCTTCAATTCTGCCATCCCTATGTGAAGTTTATTGCCTTGGCGAGTTTCGAATAATCTTATTTTAATGAAGTATATTACCTTGTTGGCTTGATATATATAGCATGTTTTCCGAGAAATCCTATTCCGTAGTAACTGAAGCTTCAGATTTATTATGTTTTCATTTGAAAATATCATTTTGAAATTAAGAGTTAATGAGGTGCATTGTTGTGAAAGTACTATCTAAAAGTTCATATGTTTCGTTGTGTTAGCTAAAAAAGTTACTCGATTGACGGCATCTCTTCATACTTCACATGTTTTTTGGGGAGTTTCATACTCTTTGCTAATCATGGAGCTTTGTCCTTAGAAAAAGGTTTTGAGAAAATATCTTGGTTCTGTATTAGCTGTTATTTCAAGATAGTGGGTTTGGTGACACATGCACTATGGATCAATAGGAATCATAGAGACATTTCTTAGTCTAATTGAATATAAGATCAACATGGTTTATATATTCCTCTACGGGCTTATGCATTTGGTTCCTTTTCATGTTCAAAAAATTGCTGGAAATTTGTAATTGTTTAGTACATTCTTGTATGACTTCACCTTAACAATTGCTTGTAATGATCTAATATGCTTGCCATGTGTATTGAATAAATCAGAATCCTTTTTAATGAGTTTTACATTAATCATTCGCCATGTGTGGCATATATTTGGAAGTTTTATTCAACTCTTTAAGTTATTTTATTCATCATGTATTTCCTACAAGAAAGGAAACAATTATACATTTTAGTGTGTGTGCAAAATTATTTTGTTTTGCAACTTCGATAGGGATCTCTCGTCCCTAACTTTTGTAATAAAAATTTATGTTTCTTATCAAAAAAAACTTTGGATTTAATCCAGGGCGACATTGGTATGAAAGGAAGTTTTGCTACTAGGGTTTCTGGTTCTGCTGATCTTTACCAAGTAAGCCTCACCGATTTCGTACTCAAGAATCTCTCTCTTTCTTGTTACCTATGCTAACAACTTTCATGATGTCGTCCTGCTCCTTAGAGATCAGTTTTGTAAGTTCTGTGACTGGCTCAAGGATTTGATCCTCTGTTATGGTTTGATTGTGGAAGCCAATATTCTTTCTTTTCGTGGCTGTTGGTTTTTACAATTAGATTTAGTTTTCTTTTATTTATTATTTACCATGCACTTAAATGAACTTTGTGGTGCCCTGTTAAAGGTTATACTTCATTACATGGGTACAACGAAGTGCTTCCTCTTTAGCCAGAAGATCTTATCTAATTAATACAATTTTATATCATCTGAAACTTATATAATTTTGAGGAAAGTGGGTGTATTCTAAACAAGCGTAGAGAACACAAGGTCTTATTATTACGATGCATTGCTGCTCCTTCCTTTGAAGTAAGCATTTATCTTACCAAATTAGAGTTAATACCAAAAACTGACATGCCATATTGTTCCTGGTTTTGTATAATTCTATTTATTTTGTCATTATCCAATCCTATTTTTAAAGTTTTTCCTCTGATAATAGGATTAGTAGAATTTCTACAGCTCCGTACATTGTTGTAAATTGTACTGGATTCTTTGAGATATTCTGTGATTGTACAGTCAAATAACTTCAAACTTCTTTTTCTTTTTTTTTGCCTTAGGTTAATAAACGCAAGCCATATCATGGTATCAACTTTGTAATTGCTCATGATGGTTTTACACTGTATGACCTTGTCTCGTACAATTTTAAGGTATTACATGCTATGATTTTCAATAAATATAATCAAATTTGAATATCAATTCCATATTTATTGTCTCCCGTCTGCTGCAACTTTAGCATAATGATGCCAATGGAGAAGGTGGAAATGATGGATGCAATGACAATTTTAGCTGGAACTGTGGTTTTGAAGGTAGATCTGTCCGAAGTTATCTCAATTTCCCTTTTATATTATACTTTTGGAACTAATATTCAAAAGTCAAATCTCTTACCATCACTTTCATGGTAGACACTGCCCATATGATCTAATTTATTCAAGGATATTATTTTTTCTATTTTTCCACAGGAGAAACTGCAGATACAAATATAAAGGCAATGCGTTTGAGGCAAATGAAGAACTTCCAAGTAGCCTTAATGATATCTCAGGTTTATATAATACTCCATGATTACCTCTCTCTCTATTTTTTCTTTTTTCTAATGAAACCATATTATATCATTGTTATATTTGATGTTAGTTTCTAAATTGCAAATCTGGACATATTTATCTGAGAGAAAGCCAGTATTGCAGCTATCTTGAAACTTTTTCCTTCCAAACCTTTTGTTTGGTGTAACTTGAGAAATACTTGGGGATGTATTTTGGGTAGGCAGTAGTGAGATAGGAGAATTAGTGGAGAAAGGGCATGAATTTGATTGTTTTGTTTTGTTGGGCAATGATTTAATGTGTTTTGCAGAACATTTTTTCGATTGTACATGTATTACTCTTCTTTATTGTAATTAGTGGGAATATAGTAGGAAATATAGTTGTTTGATTAAATTAATGATTGCAAAATATATGAGTGTGTTAAACATTGCATGGCAAACTACTGGGGCAGTATTGATTAACTTTAGTTTTGGATATTCAGCATGCTTCTTACTGAGATCACCTTTGACAGGAAAAGCACATACTCTTAAGCTTTAAATGTCTTCTTTTGGAAGTTCTGTTTCCATATTGAGCAAATTCATTCATTTTGATTCTTGTTTTTGGTTGAGAGGAGGGAGTGGAGGATTGACAGCTGAGACCTGCATTCTCTTGTTCAAATGTGCTTTCTTCTTGTATTCTATCACTAAATTTACATTTAGGTTTGTACCTATACAAGTCATTGTCACTTTTTTTACTTTGTCGACATTCTTTCCTATTTTAAAATTAAATCCACATTTTCATTTAAGTTATCTGTAGTAGTAAACTGTTTACGTAATAATGAATCTTGGAGTCTCTTGCTGCTGATTCTCCAGCTGCAACAAGCCAATAACCAATTACACTGTTTTTTAATTAAAAAAAAATCATTATTTATGTTATTATAGGAGCATGATATCCCAATGTGTAACTTTAAACTTTATTGACTTGTCTATTAACATCTTTTTTTTTTTTTTTTTTTTGAAATAGGGAGCTCCAATGATGCTAACGCTTTGGAAATAATAACAGCTATGGACATGATAATGCTCTAAACAACTTTCAATGGGGACAAGTATATACTCACCCCTCTCTCACTTGTGTATATATATAAATTATATACGAAGATATGTATCTGATTAACATGTTAGATGACATTAAAATTTGATGAGACAGTTGAAGGACAAGAAGGACAATCTTTTTAGATTTTTCTCTGAGATGATAAAGTTTAGACGGAGTCATCATGTCTTCACTAGAGAAAATTTCATCGGCAAGGTAAAAAAATCTTTACCTTTTTTGTTACTGTCTTGTTTTCTGTGGACAAGGATTTTCTAGTAATTAACTCTGTTTTATTTGAGTTATTTGTCAAGTGTAAAAAATCCTTAGAAGTAGCAAATTGAGTAAGCTAAGCATATGGGTTGAGAAGGCAAGTAGGCAACTCCTTTTGAGCATAATTTGGGATGCGTGTTCTTTTATGAAATTTTGGCTTCTACAAGCATTCTGCATATCAATAAAACAACAATTTTGGCACGTGGCGTCCTCTGGTTATTTTCAATTAAACATTTTTTATAATAATTTCATAATCTTTTTAATAGGTAAAATTTAAAACTCCTTTTAAGTAATTCAAGTTTTGGTAACTAATTCCCTTAACTTTGCTAATGCTAATCCTAAAGTTGATAATTGGTTTTATTGCAAAATTTACGTTAAGAATTAACAAAAAAATTTATATTAAATTTTATTTAACATGATTTTGAAATAAACTTAATTGATTTTTAGAAATTTGGATTGTTGGAACATAACGTGAAGAGATTTTGTCATAATTTTATTATTAGTTAATAAATAATAAATAAATTCAATGCCATTATAAATAGTGTTTGTCTGTTGATTGTACTTGCTTCAGATTTTCCATTTTCCTGTTTGAGATCAATTTTGCATTCTCTTAATGCAGAATGAAGTGACGTGGCATGAGGATAACTGGGGAAATTACGAGAGTAAATTTCTCGCTTTTACGTAAGAAATACATCTTTGCACCTCTACAATACTTCCTTGACTTATCTTTTATTGTTTACTTGGCAATTTCCACCATGAAAATTCATTAGTTTTTATTGTTATTGAATTTTTTAGACTTTCCCTAAATTATTAAAATGGTTACCTGTAATCCAAACCCCCCTTGTGTTTGCTGATATAATACATATTAAGATATCATATGACAACCATCAACTACTGATCCATGAGGAGTTTTGGAGAAGTTGTAACTAGGTTTAAATGCTCTAATTAACCATTTCTCTCACAAAGAAATGTCATGTTTCAGGCTTCATGAAGAAAATGGAAGTGATGTATATGTGGCATTCAATGCACATGATTACTTTATTAAAGCTTACATACCTTCCCCACCAGAAAGCAGACGGTGGTATCGTGTGGTTAGTTTTCAAAACTCAACCATGTCTGAGACCTCTGAAATGATCTTCAATGTTACACTTGAAAAATATTAAAAGTAGTGTATCACATGCTTCCATTTTATGGCTATTTTACATATCATGCAAATTGATTCTTGAAATCTCTTCATGCCTAATATTATAACTAAAAAAAAAAGAGTTAATCTTAAAATTGGTGATAATTGAAGTTGAATACGAATCAATTTTCTCAAATAAGTCTCATAATTTTTAAAATGCTGCAGTTTTAGTCTTATAATATTAACAATATTTTGTTTTAGGTTGATAATTAATTTGTGATATTTTTAATTGAAATTAATGTATTGAGTCTCATTATGCCACGTAAGCGACATCAAGACATTCGTCTGGCAGCTCACATGAGCAGCACTTGCAAAAATCTTGCAACCTTTTCAATGTAGGACTAAAATTGCATCATTTCGGAAAGTTACGGGACTTAATTGTGAAAATTGATTCGTATGGGACTAAAATCGTCAACACCCCATTAATATGGGATCAATTTTGCAATTTCTTATCTGTTTTCTATTTGTACCAACTGTTCGGAGTTTCAGAAACTCGAGTACTTGAGATTTATGCTGATGTCTATTCAGGTTCTTAACTACATTCTTACTAAAAGAGGGTAAATCACAAAAACTACCTTGAGGTTTGACCAACTTCCAAATAAGCCCTACAATGTTTTAAAATTAAAATGCCCCCTAGTGGTACTACAAACAGCCCTTAAGGTTGCTAGTTTTCTTACAATTACCCCCTACTGTATAGGTTTAATTACAAATATAGAAGCAAATGTCAGTTTAAACCCCTAGGGAGGGCTGTTTCTGTAGTTATCCTTCGAAGTTAATTACAACTTGGTAGTCCATTGTCATGTTTTTGTTAGACCTTGACAGATGATCTTTGTTAGCTCCTTGAGTCCCCCACAGATAATGTTCTAAAATTCTTTGTTCTTTGAGTTGCACTTCTGTAGTTTGCAACCAAATGTCAAATTATGAAATGGAATTGTAGCAGCCCAATGGACCATGGTCAAGTCTGTTGTATTATTCTCATGATTTGAACCAAATAGCTATTATCTCCAAATCTTTATTTGTTACACAAAACATTTTGCACTAGATTCCGCTCCCCCCACCTCCACCCAAACTCTTGTTTGAGATGTTCTCATGTGGACGGATTTATGTTAGATGTATTTCACTCACTAACTTGTGCAATAAACCATGCATTTTGACTCATCTCACTTGAAACATTCTCAAAAGAGAATGCCATATATTCTTTAATATTCCTGGCCTGCTAGTATCTGTGTCCTAATTTGAGAAGTTTTGCAACAAGAAGCTTCCTTTTTATTTTTTCTTATATATTATGAGTGAATAAATGCAGGTGGATACGAATCTGGAGTCACCGAGGGACATTGTTCCAGAAGGCGTTGAAGGTGTTAAGGAGATATATGATGTTGCCCCCTACTCCTCCATTATTCTGCAAGCAAAGTGATGGAGATGAGACCGCAGTTAGCATTATTGGTTAACACATATAGTATACCTCTGAGGTATAAGCGAAATAATCATCGCACAAGGAATTATTGTTATTTCCTTTCGCGTTGTTATTCAAGTATTAAGTATTTTCCTTGATTTTTTTTTTTTTTGAAAACCAGACAACTTAGCTTTCATTATTGCAACGACAAGGTTGGTCAATTAGCCCGTCCACAAAGGTCGGAGGGTCTAACCAACAGTGAGAATCCCCGTAGCTTCGGGCAATTCTTGCAAACTCGTGAGCCAAACGATTGGCATCTCTTCTAACAAATTGAACCCCAAAAGTAGGATTATGAACTAAGATATTATTTACAAGTTTTAATTGCTTAAATACTCAAATTATGACTGTACGTTTTCTTTTTTGAACTTTGATGTTGGTTAATTACTGATATAAATATTGCACCGTACAATATGTTTTCTACATATTCGAAGGGAAAAAGGTTGTGGTGTGTGATCAGTAGCAGGTCAAATTCGTTTCAAATTGGATGGTAAAGAGAGTAGTAATATTTATTTATCTATATATAGTAGGAGTATTATGTTAGAAAGTGATGCCACATGAACAATGTCATATTGTGTATTATAATATTGCATAAATTGTTCATTATAAATGACACAAATATAAGCTACTGATCAATTTTGGTGACGTATTTTAATAAAAATATAGTGGATTGTAATTTTTCAAACTGAAAGTGACACATTTCTTAAAATTTTCAAATCTACTCTTGAAGTGTGTATGGAACACTAAGTACGCCTCCGGTTTATTTAAAAAAAATAAAAGATTATATCAAAATTTATATATTTTTATTCCCTATAAAATGAGATCAATATTAAGTTATTAACCTTAACTTCTATTTTCTCTTCTAAATTTCTACTAGTATAATTTATTCTCTAAAAGAGAGATGATTTTTTTTTTATTAAAAGGATGGTATGGTTTGAGTTATAAATATAGATGACTAATTTATAATTATAATAATAATTAAAATAATTATTATGATATTCTTCTGTTGCAGTGCTGCTGGAATTTGTTCGTCACACAGAGAGGATGAAATGGCGGCCATGGTTTTGGGAAATTCAGAAATTCTTGTATTTTGTTGAATGAGGAAAGCGCCATTCAAAATAAAAAAATGGCGGAAAATCGGCGACTGATCCTTCGCAATTTCCTTTCGCCTGATATCTGCAAGGTTACCCTCTTACTTCTCTTCATCTGCAGTATGTATGTTTCTAATTATTATTCTCTAACAGAGAAACCCTTGCTATTTTATTTTTTTGGGAATCAAATTGATAATTTAGGAATTAGAGTTCATACATAAGAGCTGTTGCACAGTTGGGTACAGGCCCAATGTCTTCTCTACCACTTCTATTTTCTTTTTTTTCAAATTGATAATTTAGGAATTAGAGTTCACCTTATTGCTACAAACTCGGCTCATCTCATCATGCCATTTGTTCCAATTCGAGGTTCTGTTGCATTATCTCTCTTTATATATACTTTTTATCACTTCGTTAGTTTTGATTTGTGATAGCGGTTGATTTGTAGAGAGGTTGAAGGAGAAGGTGGAGGAATATTTTGGATGCGAGTACGAATTGTTTGTCGAGTTCACTGGACTCATTAGGTATAGTTATGATGAATAATTGATTCCTCTTGCCGCTCTGAAGTTTTTGTTACATTTAGGGATGCTTATTCAAATATTCAAGAATGTTGTGTTTCTTTTGACGATTTTGGACCATCTTCAACAACCTTTGGTTATGATTTATGAATCTTATTCTGCTAATATAGGAAATGTGATTTTCTTTTCCAGTTTTCAGATTAAAAGGGGGAGAACATGATCTAAATAGACTTGGAATGAAATTAATAAAAGAAATTCCTCAGTTAAATATAAATGAGAACATGTATCGACCCCACATAGTGGGATTAAGGTGTAGCTGTTTTTTTCTTATGAAACCAAACTTCTTACTTTTCTTACGCCATTTATATGTCAGTTGGACCAAGGGAGCTAGCATTGGATGGCACAGTGACGACAACAGAGATCATCTCAAACAAAGGGATTTTTCGGTGTGTTAATTTGCTTACTAAAATGTTACTCAACTTCATATAGTTATTTGAAGCTTTCTTGTGTTTCTCGGTTTTCATTTTCAATCATGAACTGTTTTCGTATGTTTATATATTTATTTCATGTTTCACCTGGTTCTTAATTATAAAAGTTTAGTTTTTTTAGAGCTATTGGGTAAACAGTAAACTTAGTTTTGTTTTTCATCTGGTTGAAGGCTGTTTGCTATTTAAATAGTTATGAGGTGGACTTCCGTGGAGGCCTGTTTCACTTCCAGAATGGGGGGAACCCTCACCCATCGCACCCATGGCTGGGGTAAGTGATTTCTGTGATAATATAAATATTTTTAAAATAGTTATAATTTGTTTTTTTGTTCAAATGTATATTTGAGCGGGCATGGTTTACATAAGATCTTCTTTTGTATAAACAAAATTGAACACGTATCCTGCAGTCTGGTTTTTGTGCTCTTTTGATGCAATGATCTGTTCTGTTTTTCTTCTGGTGGTCTTATGAAGTTATGTGGTTTTTCATGACTGAATTAGTTATATATATGCATGTATAAATTAATCCTTTCTTAATGTGTATGTAGATGCAATAACGCTCTTAGGAAGAACTATTTTACCATTCAGAATACTTTTACTAGGCTTGTGGAATATCATGTTAGAGTATGCTCAATTAGATTGTCCTAGTACTCTTATGTTGTTATGTTCTTCATTTTTTTGTTTGACATTGTGAACCAAAAAAATTCAACACCTGCAAATAAACAAATACAGGGCGGAAAAAAAAGGTAAACATATATTTATTTAGAATTTAGAACTCTCGTTGATCTCTTGATTCCTCTCTCCAAAGACGATACCGGGGTCTCAGCTACTTATTTGGATGAACTTCCTAAACTATGTATAGTTGGGGAGCAATGGTGATGGTTGGAAACAAAGGAAATTAAATTAAATAATATGTTATGCTATATTCGACTTCCAAGTTGGGAACACCAAGAAAATGAGAACTCTACTCTCAAACTTGAGAAAATAGTTCTATGGTTCATTTGGATTTTGGATAGAAAGGAATAAGATAATTTTTGAGAACTCTGTTTAGTTTTAGATGATATTTGGGATAGGAACAACTTACAAAGTTTTGTTTTGGCTATTTAGTCATAAATCTTCTAGAGATATCAGTGTTTCAGACTTAGGGATTAGAGCTTTGTTTCATGTAGGCAACCTATAAGTTTCAATGTTTGTATTCTGGGAAAGGGATCTCTCTTCCATTACCTTTTCTCCTTCATTAATAAAAATACTGTTTCTTATAAGAAAAATAAAAAAATCTTGAGGATATCAAGTAGTGTATAGAAGAGGTGTTAGAAGGGTTAAATTCAAGGTGACTTAGTAGGAACCTCAGGAGATGCTTGTTCTGGGTTTTAAGAGGTTTTTAGAAGCCAGTTTTTAATATCTAGGGAATTCTGAAATTCTGATAAATATTAAGGTGCATGCATATTTTGAAATTTAACTTTATGTTAAATCAATGTGTAAGAGTAAACGACGTTGTATTATTTATTATTGTTGGGTGTGATTGTTACGATCGGATGGTGTTGGTTATGATTTAAATATATAAAAAGTGTAATGAGAGATAATTGATTGTATTGGAGTCTGGAGAGTATAATAAAGTAGTAGGTTTGTAGATCTTGTAGTGGTGGTTTTTTAAACTGTATTTTCAAATCTTGAAAAAGAACCGTCTTTTGATTTCTAAATCCCAAAACTGGTGTTAAAATCCAACTTAAGCATCACCTAATACTTGTATTTATGTAGTTGTATTCACCTCCCATCAGAATGATGGCATAAAGTAGAGAATTTGGGACAAAAAATATCTTGTTTTGCCTCTATTTTCAACTGATCTAGGTAACTTCTTTACAGGATGTCATAATATACACAGCAGACAATAAAAACATTCACTCTGTTAGCGAGGTATCTTCTTTATTATGCTCTTTTGCTATCGAACTACATCTGATCGATATCTTATTCCATTTATTTGCTTTATGAGATCAATTATAACAGATCACAGAAGGAGAAAGGATTACCCTTGCTTTGTGGTTCAGCCGCGATGCATCTCATGATGAGGATGCTAAGCTTCTAAAATCTCTCTCCGATTTTTCACTAAGCAATCATATAGACTCGATTAGGTCATCCTTTCCTATACTAGCATCAACAAATATGTACTGGTTTCCTCCTGAAGAAGCTTCAAGATTCCACTCAGGATTTAATATATGCTTTGCAAGATTACATGTTCTCGGATTTGACATTTATATCCCCAACAAAACATTTCATTTATCATCAACAGATTCATCTTACAATATCTTGAAATTGTTGGAGGAGCCATTACATTTGGCCTGTGGAGACAAGTTGCTCACATGGGAATTTGTCAACATATTGCATGCCCTTCAGGTAATATTTCCTGCTCAATGATGTAAATTTACTTTACACATATATAACCTTGACAAAAACTTATATGCACCGTGCAACTCAAGTGTATTTGTAAATGATATTAGTTGTTTACTTAAAAGGTATTAGTCTGTTCATATTATTCATTTTCACTGAAAAACATTAGTTGTTTCCACTATAAAGTAGTATTTGTTATGTACAGTTGCACTGTCCACCTCGTGTACATGAACTCAACTTGACAAAAACTTGTATACATCAGTGCACCGTGCAACTAAAGTGTATTTTTAAATAGTAATAGTTTTTTTACAGAAAGGTATTAATCTATTGGTATTAGTTATTTTCACTGAGAAGTATTACTCCTAGTTGTTTCACTGTAATGTTCCGTATACTTGGTGTACAAGAGTGTTAGCCATACAACTTATTTTATATTGTTGGAAACAGGTGGTGCAGTTTTACTATTGGAAGGCATCTGTGTTAGAGACAGCTCATGTAAACGGGCCGTCTATCGACACTGCACCGCTGTCTGAATCACAGCGGAAGGAAATCGACTGCCTGAAAGCTGTGGTTTTAAAGGATGTTTCACAAGTGTTTGGCAAAACCTTGCACACATTTTGTGATCTGCAGGTTTCAGAATGGGAAGCTTATACAGTGAAGCTGCTCAAACAAATGGTTACGAGCATACCATGTTGGACAACACATCAATCTATTTTCTCCTTACAATCTTGACTCATAAATCATAATCTCTTTTTGGTTTAATTCCCTTTAATTGGTTTAGCATTTTGGAAATGGCTGTTACAATTTTTTGGTTTAATCCTATTTTTCTAAGAATTTAGTTCGTATACATAAAACTTTAAGGATAAAATTTAGGAAAAACATCACAAGGGTCCACTAGATTCACAGAATAATCTCTAGAGATAGCCCATCTTCTTTTGACCACCATTTTTTCAATCTTGTGCAAACAAATGTCCAACTCCACCCTATCATCTTTTATAATATTGAGGAGCAATAATTTTTCTGTGAAGTGTGGATAGTTCAAGTGGTTAGAGTTCCACCACCTGAGATTTTAAGGTCCCGGGTTCGAGATACGGAGAGGGAATATTATTTTTTCTTGTGGTGGTCCCTCTCTTGTGGGGTGGTGGTCCCCTTGTTGTTGGGTTGCTGTTCCGGTCTACAGCGAGATGAAATGATATTGTCATCTATCCGATGGTAGAAGGAATTATTGATTATGTTAGAAAATTATTGTAATTGATTTTCTTGCGCATTAATAATTTTATCCAATAACATTCCTTGCCCATCAATTAGTGATTCACATGAAACTTATATATAACAATATAAACAATAAATTTTATGAGATAAAAGTGATACTTTTTGCTTTAAATTGAAATATTTTTGAATTTGATAAAATGAAAAAAATTATCGTTTCACAAAACGCACGCGTGAGACATTC